>PVLA01000111.1:0-600000 GCA_004027455.1 Hydrochoerus hydrochaeris
TGGAAATCTCTGTATTTTGCTATCATGAACAATTTTTCCTGTAATTTGACTCATTTCCAATATAAATAATAGAGTGGAACTATATGGTAAATTTTAATGGATATTGTAGTATCCGTTTTACTTTACCATTAGTTCATTGCTATGCATGAATTGCACCATACTCTGTAAAGGGCATTGATTTTGATGGATTCTATATGATAAAACCTAAAAATAAAATGCATATGGGATTTTTGTACTATTAAAAAGTGCTCAGTTTCTACAGAATCACCAGTTCGAACAGTGTTCATTCTGTCTCATAGCCTCATTCCTAAAAATAAATTTTATAATTTGGGTTGTGAATTATCTAGAGGGGAGCTGCGTTTTTCTATGGGCTTATTGGGTTTGTAGGAGTTAGTCCTATGCCATTGACCTTCATAGGCTTAAATGAAACTGTTCATCATTTTCCTTTCAGTATACAATGATGAGAAAAGATTATCACTGATACAGGCTAAGAAAAATCTCCTATATTCAGCAAAGCATAATGGATCATCAACCCTGTCAAAATGGGAATCAACATTAGAAAATTTAGTAGTTTCCACTTGATAACGTATGCCACTATCATGGAAAGCCTGAGTTCCATCTGTTGAGATGCACAGAAAACAGAGAACCACAAATAAAGAGAAAAATCAGTGAAGAACCCTATATAGGCAGAGAGTAGAACACTAAAATGATTATGTAGCCTATGTTGTTATGAATTGCAAATTTTGGACAAGAAATGAGGACCACTTTAGTAAAGTCATGAAATTTCTGTAGCTATTATAAACTATATCACCCAAAATATATCTTCACTAAATAAATAAAAATTCAGAATAAATTATATCACTAGGTACATAGATCCATTCATGAGTCCCTTATACTAGATAACTACAAACTAGAAAAATAGAAAAATAGAAAAATCCTCAGTAAAAGATACTCTAGAAAACAGAAAAACTAGTGTCTTAAAAAGGCAGATTTAATAGAAGCCTATCCTTCTTAACCAGAATCCTTATCTCAGAATCACAGTTAGCTTTTCAATCAATAAATATGTATCACCAAGTCACTCAGGATATTCTATACTAAAAAAAAATTACACATCAGTTAGTCCTAAGGCAGAAAGAGGTTTAGACACTGGGAAATGAAAATGCAAAATTGATTTGGACAGATACACCCTCAATCCAGGTCACATAAAATTCAAACAAGTATGATGTAGAATCAAGAAATAACTAAAAATAATCTCCCATAAACAAAAAACATAAAAACCCACATCATATATAAAGGAAGGAAAGAGATTCCAAATAATGGAGTAATTAAAGTATGAAATAAGTATAATTATAAGGATAAAAAAATTATAAAAAGAGGAGATGAAACAGAGGGATAAAATAATACTAAAATGCCAGCTTTGAAAAAGTAAATAAAATAATTTGATATTAAAAGTAGCCATTGAAATGATAAAATAATAGGATGATAAAAATGGAATGCATATAATTAAAAAGAGAACTTGTGCTACTGATGACTGTTTGCTTGGAATCTAGCACAGAACATGATCCATGTAAAATACATAAAATGACCAAGAACCATAGAATATAGAATAAAAAATCCACAAAGTACTCAATAGTAATTATAAAAAATAATAAAAACAAAGCCATTACAGAACACTTTCAAAGAAATGGTGATTTACATTTTTCAGACTCACATGAAGGTCCTGAGAAAATGAGTGGAAATTAACTGACAGAAGATTTTTTTAAAAATAAACGTATATCCAAAATAATAGAATACCTTCTAAATAAAGAGAAGAGCTACCAACTATTAGGCAGCTACATATTATACACATGTATGTATGTATGTGTGTGTGTGTGTGTGTGTGTGTGTGTATATATATATATAGACTAAAATATATACATATATTGACATGATGAAGCACTGTATATAATACCATATATAAATATATATTCATATTCAATTACATCATTGAAATTCTATCATTCAAAATATGCATATTACTATGTAGTGTGTACTGCTATTCAAAATAGCATTGGAAAGATTGTTTGCATTGCTGTCTTTAAATCTTTTATCCTTGTATCCCTGTAAGTCTTCAACACATCACATATTAGATTTTATCCACAATAATTACTAGATACTCTTCTTGCCATAGTTGTAGTTGGCCCAAATCACCAAGACCTTTTAAAGCAAAAGCTACTTAGCAGCTTGCAGGGGTCCTTATTTGCATGCCCTGTGCTTTGAAATCCTATCCTTCATTGTTTTGTCTTAGCACCACACTCTCCCTGCATCTTCTACCCAAGTCCCATGTTTCTTTCTACCAAAATATGATCAAACTGAACCTTACTCAGAGCTCTGCCCCCAAAACGGTCTGTTTCTTTCCTCTTGTCACTTTTTTCTTTTCTCCTAAGTTCTATGCAATTTGTATGTCTTTGTGTGATTTATTGGCATGCTAGCCACTCTTGGCTTTCTGATCCCTATGCATTTATTCAGAGTACTGAGTTTGACAAATGTGTATTTCATTCTTGTGTCCTGCATTAAAATTCAAGGTGCCTGTAAAAACTTTGGCAACAATATCCATGTCTTTCACTTCATTTGTCATCAATATGATGGTAGTTTCCAAATATTTCCCCTTGGTCCAGCCTGACTCTTGACTCATATTCAACTGACTCTTCTACACACTCCTCTCCTAATGCCTGAGGCAGTTCATCGTTCAGGTCTGAAACTGAACTCCTCTTTATTTTCAGCTGTGCTTCTCTTTGTAACTCTTCAGGGTGGATGTCAGCATCATCTTCCCTGTTCCCTAATACATTACTCTTCATATTCCCCAACCCCACCATTCAATCAGTCATCCTGTCCCAGAACTTTTCCATCTAACTATCAAGTGAATCCACCTCCTTCCACATTCCCTGCATAAACAGAAGCATTCCCCAACTATATTACCTCAGCTGCATTAATTACCTTATTCTCTCCAACAGCATTCCACTGTGCAGGCCAACCCCCAAGAGATGCTTTAAAAATGCCGACCTCATCATGTCTTTCACCAGTTAAATAATAGTTATTTACCATTCTCTGTGTAATAATATATGAATATCATAAAGTGTTTTACAAGGCTTATCATGATATAATTCCTGCTCACTTTTCCAGGCTTAACTCCAAATACTATTTTCACATATATACATTCTAAGTTTTAAAATTATATTATTTAATATAAAAAATGATTAATCTGTGAAGGGAACTTTGTTTGCTTTTGGACTATAGTTAAATTTATGTGACCAATCTTTATTTCTTTTCTGATTATTGAGTAAAATAGCCCCTCCTTCTAAAAAAAGACAAACTCCTATTAAAAAACCTCCCCTGAAAATTTGTTTACAAAGCTCTGAAAAAATTAAACTTGAAAGTTCAGGTTCTAGTCTTAAGGTACAATACATCACTTCCAGTTGACATTTTTCAGTGTTTATGAAAGAAAACTGAAACTTACAGAGAGTGTGGAGTAAATTTTTAGCTAAAGACCACCGGGAGCGTAATTATAGTAGTGACAGTGATGACTCCTTTGTAAAACAAAGTGTGATAGGTGTGACTTGTTGAAAGATTATGGCCTGGTTTAGAGAAATGGGGAAGCAGGGGTTTGCTGTGATTGGGTGTTCTCAGAAAGTGGCAGTAATTCTGTACTCGAATATCTTAATATTTGTTTTCAGTTGAAAGAAGGAATTAATGAAGGTAGTGAAAGCTGTGAATGGAAAAGCAACATCCACAGGAGTGAGATGGATGCAGCATGGTTGGTAGTTTTTGTGCTCTGGAGAGCATTCTTTTATCTGGGCAGAGAAGGTTAGAAGCAGACATCCTTCAGTGCAATTAAAGCATCTCACTGAAGCTGTGCTCTCTGAAATTGGGGTACTTAAAAGAACACCAATAGCCTGGCTCTTAATTTCATGACCCATCCAAAAATAAAGCTTCCAAACCTGTTATTTTCTTAAAAAGAGATTTTGGAGAGCATGTGGGGGAAGAAATGAAGACTGAAAGCCTTTCTACTAGTGATCACTTTAGTCTCCTTCTGTATGTGAGATGGATGGGAGTAAGGTAGACAAGAGGTACCACTGGAATGTGATTTAATGTTCACAGAATCTTTCTCTAAGTATTTCTACAAATGAGGTTTGATTTGACCCCAGGTTGCAGATGATCTAAGAATAAACATTTCTCTTAGGATTCTGCTGTCATATTTTAAGATTGTACATGCCACAGTTATAACATGGCCATGTGGGGAGGTGGCATATATACATCATCATAAATATCAGCTGTTTCTATGAATATATCAGTCTTGAAGATTCAGTAATTGTTCTTCTGACTTTGAGCAGTTCTCTCTCATTTCTCATCTAAAACAACTGAAATCTATTTATATTTTAGGCTACAATTTATAATTATTTTCCAAGTAATCTTTCCCTTGGCCTTCATTACTTTTTACATGTCTCAGAATCATAAGCTTTGCTTATCAGACAATTGGCATTGTTTACTATAACTATGCCTTTAATATCTGCTGATGATCACATGGCAGCAAAGTTGTAATGACATAACTGTATGCATTTCTGGAATCAATTTCATGTTGTTATGGAAACTCTTAAGAATGAATTGAGGCAAATTTATTGTTCCTGAGAAACAAAAGCACACTTAAATTAGCACAAATAAAGGAGCACTGGCTTTAGAGATCTACGTAAGTTGATATGGGGATCTCCTTGAAATGTAAAAGTAAGAAAATTAGCATCGATGTTATCACACAGGTTCAAACTTTAGGTTCTAATAAAAGAATAAAAGAGTGACATTTCTGGAGGTACCATTAACTACATGGTGTTGAGAAATTATTTCTCTTTTCTAAACCTTGGTGTCCCTATCTTTGGGGTACTGATAATTTGTAGCATCATCAGGTGACCTGAAAAGTGAAACAGCTGAATCTCTATCAACTGTTTAGAGTATTACTTGAAAGCAAACTCACATTCAGTAAATGTTAGTTGTGGATTTTAATAGTATAGTGTCTTATTGGAAAATGGTTTTGTATGCAAGACAAATCTGTGTAATTGATGATGTCATGATCCCTGACCTGCACACTTAGCATAAGTAATTTTTCTTGCTTGCTACCAATTAGCTCCCTTAGTTTCAGTCCATTTTCCCACAGAGGACTTTCATTCTCAACATGAGGCATGAACTTTAAACTGTAGCTTCTAATAATTACTGCCAGACTCTTTTTGTATTTCTTATTTTAAATTTCCACAGAAGATAATGAGACTGTCTGATCCTTTCTGTATCACAGACAATCTACAGGTTCTTGGCTTTCCTTTGGTCAAGATGTGCCCTGTGTATTCCTACCATCTTAGTTTATGGAGGATTTATGCAGTGCAAATGGTAAGATAATATAAGATGAACAAGATTGGCATATATACTACCTCAACATGATGTCTCACAGATTTCTAAAAAGAAAGTTAAAAAAGTTTTAGGTGGAAAAAAATACCAAAAAAGTAAAATGAATTACTTATCAGACAATGTTATTTTTGTACATCATATTAGAAGTATATCATAAATTTTTCACTTTATGAAGTTATAGCTACGAAGAAAATTGTTTATATTTAGGATGTACAGTAGTTTTTGAGGTATGTGTACATTGTAAAATGATTATGATGATAAACTAATTAACACATCCATCACTTTTACAAGTTAGCATATTTTTTGTATGTGCTAAGAACATTTAAGATCCACCATCCTAGTAAGCATTGGATATTGGATACCTATTCTACATCATGGCCATCATTCTGTGTTTAGGACCTCCAGAATACGCTAACCCTACATATATGAAACACTGCAAAAGTATATCATTAAATATATTTTTGAGCTAAAAAATAAAATAAATGAAATTGCAAAATACCAAAAATTCAGGAAATCATGAACTCCTGAAAATATGAAGCCTGTAACTCTGGTGATTCTTCTCTCCCGAGCTCCTGTTTTGATGTTGGTGATGTATATTGGGACAGAAGAAAAACTGTCACTGTTTTGGAGGAACCAGTCTGAAAACTGCAAAAGGACTACCTCAATATGGGATGATGGAAAAAAGTATACCTCACCTATGACTTGCTTAAAACTTCAACTAAGTTTGAGGCCTCATACAAATGTGTGATCTCCCTGAATGGTGTTCAAAGCAACAAGCAGGGTGCAAACTGTCCCATGGTATGTAGGGCCTGCAAACATCAAGCAGAGATGCCCAGGGGAAGAAAAACAGTGACAATATTCAAAATCTCTTGACTTGGATACCTCAGCGGTTACTGGTATTTTAAACATCCTTTCAGACTTTTATACTTGATACTCTAATATTGTTTTTCTTCTATATTCCTAATAGTTATTTCATATATAAAGTTGGATTAGCAACTTTCATTTTTCACTTTCATAGCCAATTGCCCTAATTTGAGCTGTTTACTTGATGTTCTGCCAAATTTCATCACTTAAGTGCTATTTTCTATGTTATGAAGACACATGTGGCTGTGTGGATGTACATATTCAGGTATTCACATGCTGGGGCATGTTCTTCTGTCCTTGTGTCATGACATGTGAAGTACAATAGGAAAAGTGATGTTAATCTTCTCACAGCATCTTTCCTAAAAATATCTATGTTATTGCTCTAAAATTTTTTACTTGGCATTGCTAACCTTTATTGTTTAGCAGAACATCATTTACTTTTTTCAAACGTGAGTTTTAGGCTCATCCTTACAAGTCAAAATTGTCATAACAATTCTAGGATTTTGAGTTGTCTTTCTAGACATTAAATTGTATATTAAGTGGAATTTAACAACCCTTGATAGTTTCCTTAGGAAAAAAAGTTTTTCTACCATGATATCTAAAAAATTCCCCAACAGTTAAAACTTTCAGTTAAGTACTCCAACTGTCTTGTGTAATTTATTCTGAGTTAACCCTTTCTTTCTGCCTTTGTACACTTACGTGTCTATGAACACTTCAGTGGATTAACTAATGGTCAACTTGTAACACCCAGCTGAACTGAATCAGCAAGGCTCTGGTTGTAGAAAGCCCACCTGAGAATTGTTGCCATAAAAGGAGAACTGGGGGGTGGGAGGGAGACTATGTCCTGTTGATTCTACTAGAGAATCTTGTCACACTGATTTTCCTGATATGAACTCGGTTGTTCTCATGGTCAGAGGAGCTTGGGTCGTCACTGTTGCTGAGGATGGCTGCAGTTCTTTTCGGAGGAGCTCTGGTCCTTACTTGGAGTGTCACTTCCTATCTCTAGTACAGATGCTTCTGTGGCACAGATCCTTCATCCCACTGGTACAGACTTTCTAGATCCCACCACTGACTTTTGGGCCTTCCCATTGCAGATTCTTGATACAGATTTTCATGAGACATTGTCATGGATTCTAGGTCACTTCATGTACTTGTGGAGGGTATTGCCCTGGGCTCTAGGTCATCAGCTGGATGCATGCAGGACATTGCTGTGGGATCCAGTCTGGCAACTGGGTTCTTTGAGTCTCTAGGGTGTGGACAGATTTCTGGTGCTCTTCTGCATTTGATTCTTTGGGTGAATATTATAAAATAACCTTATAAATTATGTGCCCTGTATTAAATCTTTTCCCCAGTATACCCTGAGTACAACAAACATATACATATAGACATACACACATATTTGTCAGCAAAAGGAGTAATATGAATATGTATATACATATACATATATATGAGAACATAATGTACATCAGAATGTTACTTGTTAGAATAATATATATAAAGAGTATCTATTTTTACATCAAATTTGCTATTTTCCATCTTCTGCAAAATTTAATCTCCTACATAATTATATATTTTTGTGTACTATGAATTGACTAAGAAGGAAATTAATTAAGTTTACAGTCACCTCACCTTTCAGGAATTATTATTTCTTAAAGATAATGAAGCTCAAATAGATATGCCCCAACTCATATTATAATTCTGTGCATTTTTATTCACAATATTGATTCTGAAAGATTGGGTCCAACATGCTTTATTCTAGATAATTCAACTGAAGGAAAGAGTAAAGGGAGAGCTAGGAAAAGGAAGAAAAAATAACAACCTAGAGATTAGGGTTAAGTACTGAGGATAATAATCGTATGCCTGATTGAGAGCTGTTGATAATGTAGCTTTCATTTGACTTGGATTGATCACAGAACTAAAATAACAGTGGCACATGCTTACAACAGAGCAATACTTCTTGTCTGTGCAGAATTTATCCTTTATATGAAATTCAAGTAAAATTGAAGTTCAAAAAATAAATAAAGATGTTTAGGTATTTTTTTTACTGATATTAACTAAGATGAAACTTGTAAAAACTTAATCCTTATGAAACTGAACATGTAGACATTGTAACTTTATGTTAGATTCAGTTTACCCATCCATTATGCAGTATAGTCCATTATTTTTTCTGTTAATCTATATTGACATTTGTGATATAGTTTATCACAGTGAAATGATTGAAAAAGAAGCTTAATTTGCTCTTATCTTTATTATGTATAGTTCAGTGAACCATTAGTTGTCTTAGTGAAAAATAGTTTAATGTTGGCATCTTTTGTAATCCTCACAAGAAAATGAACTTTAGTAATATCAGTACTAAGTCTGCTAAATATTTAGCTAATATTGTGTTCAGTGCTTAATATTTTCCTTATTAACAGCTTTAATAAACATATAGTGATACCGAGGTGAGGCCAAATGTAAGTAGAACTTTTCTTACCAATTCTATGGGGAATCTGTTTAACACTTAGGAATTACCCTTTGAGAAAAACATAAACATTTAGTTTTACATGTAAATGAACTTCATAAATCCTTCATTTCTAAATTGAACTGTCATCTGGCATGACTTAAATCAGGGCAATGATAGCCATTAAGAACTCTTACATAGTCAGTGAACCTAATCTGATGAATTTTCCCAAGAATCTACCAAGACTTTACATAAACAGTCCTGAAGTTTTATCTGGTCTTATCTCTCTTCCTTAGTTTTATAGCCTTCTCATAAGGTAACCTAAAAACTCTTCATTCACACTTTGCACATTACTTTCCATCTTACCTTATTCTCTTATGACAGAGACCATTTCTTAGGAGAGTGTAAGTGGGAAAGTTTACCAAGTTAAAAAGCATAAGTGAATCTTTATTTCCATTTCTTCACAGTGAATAAAATTTCAGTTCCTTCTTGAACCAGTACCTCATCCACTTGCCTGATCAGTTCACTACTATAACTTCATACTGTAAAACTGCCTCGTTAAAGTGGTGATGGAAGGAAAGGAGCAGCCAATTTAGGCTGACAATTGCTTTTACTCCAAGTCTTGTATATTGCTAAACACACGCAAAATCCCATATGCATAAAGACAATCACATGGCAGAAATAGAGGATAGAGCTTTAAAATATGGTGAATTAAAAACAATAGAACAATGAATCTTAGCACTACAATGATAATTTTATAGAGGGCATAATTCTACTGTATGTTGTAGAACATAATTGTCTTGGTTACTTTTCTCATTGTTGAGACAAAATACCCAACACTCAAAGTTAAAAGAGGAAAGGTTTATTTTGGCTCTTAATGTGTAGAGGTTTCAGTCCACAATCATCTGGCCTCCAGGAGGGGCATCCTAGCAGAGGGACATCACAGCAGAGAAGAGGTTCATAGCAGACAGAAAGCATCAAACAGCAGGCCAAACGCCAAGCAGTGACCTTGGTTCTGTCCCTTACATTCTATCTAGGTTAACCAGTAGTACTGACATCCAGTGTGAGAACCCATAATCCAAGCATCATACTATGAATCAATCCCAGAATCACATCCTTAATCCCAGCATCGCACACTAGATCCAGCCACCTCTGAAAAGCCCCACCTAAGACCACATGAGGTTTGTGGGGGTCATCTAAATATATGCCATAACAATAATCATGAGTTATAAGTAGTACTATAGATTACTACAATGCTTTTCAAAATGTTTGATCTCTTAAAAACTTGAACTCTTAAAATTTTTTGAAATCTCAAAGAACTTTTTGCTTACATATGTACACTACTGTTATTAACCATTATAAATTTAAGCATACATGTTTACTTATATATTAAATTAATAATAGAAATGACAAGCCTAATAAATGATATTATAAATTAATACATTTTATTTAATATAATGAAATAGAATTGTGTTTCAACTATCAAATTTCTTTAATACAGTTTCTGGCTTAATATAAAAAAGTTGGATTGTTATACCTGCTTCAACATGCAATCTATTTTGCTATTACTTAACATGTATCTCCAGAAAACTCCACTCTACATGTTGGAATAACATATGGGAATTACAAATGCTCATTATGGTTTAGATGAAAAATATCTTCCAAGACCTTCATGCACCCACATGCAGCCATATATATGTATATATATATACATATATATATACATATATATGAAATATATATACATATTTGAAATTATATATATATAATATAAAATATATGTATTTGAAATTATATATATATAATATAACATATATATATTTGAAATTAACTCACTACTTATATATTTTCCTACTATATTTAGTATCAAAAAACTGAATACTTCTTGTTTTTATTATACAATGCAAATATCTGTCAAAATGGACTTTTGAAGTTCATTTTTAAATGAAATTTATATTACTATTTTTATTTATCTGTTGTATGACCTTCACATGACCATTCAGCATTCAAGGAAGGTTGTTCTAAATACTCAGAACTAAACTATCCAATCACAAAACTAATGAACCATGTGGCCTCTCTTTTTTAAAGGATTTCTGTGTGCATATGCAACAAAGTCTTCCTTCTTTTCACAAAACAAAGAAACATAACTAATAATTAAAGAACAGGACTAGGAAAAAAAGAGGACATTTGGATACTTGTTTAGGTAAAGATTTGGTTTGAAATGTTGGTCTGTGTAGAATACTATCTCAATTGTTTTTTCAACTATTTGTTTCTGGATTTTTAAACATTTAGTTTCATATTTAAAAAATGGAACAGTGATGCCATAATTATATATATTTGAAACATGCACTTACAGAAACATTACTGACAGCATGCAAGACATGACATAATGTTTTAGAAAAGTTCTACTTATTTTACTTCTTAAATAGGGCAAAAAATAAAAGCTATAAATTTCAACGGTTAAATATGTAGACAATTCTTTTTTACTATTGTAATGAAAAAAATTTACAAGACAGCCAGTACAAGGATTCTGAATGATTATTGTGTAGAATGTTAATTAGATACAGACCGAATTTTTAAATACCAATTTCCACATATATAAATATTATGATTCTATTTTGGTACTTAATTTAAAAATAAATCATTTGAGTAAATGCTTATTTTTTTATTTCTGGTTTATTTTGCCATTTAAAAGTGGCATTTTGTACAAGTTATTAAATATACTTTTAAAACACATTGAAATCATACTGGCAGATAAATGGATTCCTAACAGTCAAAATACATGGGCCATCTTCTCTAAATTGCTCGGGTATCCTCTCTGCCTCCTTTCAAGTGAAGGTTTTTTTTTCACTATGTCCTCTTACTCTTGTCTTCCTCAACTTACACCACACTCCCCATATGTGAATGTTCCACACCAGGAACCAGAATGCTGTGAACCATAAGGAAGCAGACGTACTGGCCAGCACATCCACGCAGAGCAGGGGAAGCAGTACTGTCTTCTCCGGTTGCCACTCATTCTCTTGTGTCCTGATCACAAACATTAGACAGAACATGGGCAAAACAGGAAAAGATCTCAGAAAGAGTCAGACTCTTAGAAAAGTGGAAAATCTGACTTCAAAATCATAGGTGGATATTAAACACCACACACGCATGAAAGAAAAAATAACTTTAAAAAAGCAAATGGATATCTCTTCTGGAAAAAAATTTTCCTCCGTCTCAGAAGATTCTTGAAGGGTACTTTCACACTCTAGCATAGCCAGCTAATTCCTAGAACTTTTATAATCCTGAGCAAATTTGTTTTATAGGGTAAGAAAGAGGATAGGAAAAATATAATAATCTCCTCTGCAGGCATCCTAGGTAGTTTCAATTTTAGCTTATAGTTCAGACATAGGAGTAGGTTACTGCTTAATGGGATGCAGGGGTTTCAGGATACTCATATCCACTAAATTACACTTTCTTTTATTTCCTGACCCATGAAATTATCTTAACACCAGTCATTGACTTTACTTGTATAATTAAAATGTGCTCTGATTGCAAGCACTCTTAGATGCCTTACATCTATCCTGCAAAAAATGTTTGAACCTGGGAAGAGGGAAAAAAGAGACTTTTTAAGAAGATTATATGAGGAAAATACAGACAAGTAGGAATGCAGAGAGATAAGGCTCTAGGTAGAGCAGACAGAAGAATCCATGTATTTCACCCACAGTAGATTTATTTAACTCTAGTAAATTTATCTTGAAAACTATGAATCATAGGCTGGCTTTCTATCTACTCCTTAGAATAAAAGCAGCTTCAGAAATCTCAATTTGACTTCATGCCCTCAAAAGAAAAGAAAAGTGTAAATAGCACCAACAGAGAGCAAGTAAAACACACACACACCTTACGCCGTCAGCATTAAATAGAAAACATAAAGTGCCATAAACACCAAATCCCTTGCAAATAGAAATATAAACACCAAATTCATATTGTATATTTTCACTTGATAATAAGGGGAAAAGATAATTTTTGATATCAGCAGTGTAAAAGTGTATGGTAAACCAGCTGAAATGTCGTCTGATTTTTTAAAATATAACTTTTTAATTCACTTTTAATAAGCTTGATCCAGATATTTATACTCTTGTAAAATTATATGACAATTTAAAACATTGTTAAGATATAAATGAATCTTTGTAGTTGAGACACAATTTCTATCTGGTTCAGAAGAAAGTTTGACTTGTATCAAACTAAGCCTTTTTAGCATATTTGGTATGTTTATTTCATTGTATGTTTACACAAACATGTCTTTTTTGAAATGTGCTCATCTTTTACTACTAATTTCATCATCAACATAATAAATTAACACCAGCATAGGATAATTGAATATTTATATCATAATTATGGTTTTAATATTTTATACTAATATTTTAATATATTATGTAAAGATATACTTAAGCAGACCTAAGATTTGATCTTGGGAAAACATTGCTTCTAGTAGGGCGGGTGATAGCATATATTTCAATAAATGACTTTACTTGATTGTAACCTTGACCTCACTAAAATCCACAGGGCAGATAATGAGGGGGGAATCTCTAGGGTAAGAATCAATAGTGCAGTTTTGAGGCAGAATTTCTTATCCTTCAGAGAAAACTCAGTTTTGTTCTTAAGGACTTGAAACTGGTTGGATGAGCTTCACAAAGGTTTTGGGTTCATTTTTGCTTAAATCAATATGGCTGTTAGCTGTCTCTACTAAATTATATCGCAGTAAGGCATATTTTAGTATTTGACTAAATAACTTAGTACTACGTCCTAAACAGATTGACACATAAAACTAACATTACAGGGAATAGTAGAAATTAAAAAGTGTATTTAAGTGTAGTATAAAAGCAAATAAGAGCCAAAAAATAAAAAAATTGGATGATACTTTTATTCTGTTAGTATATGAAATTATGCTTAACAACAAGAGCACTACCAGGAAAAATCTTTAAATTCAAACAGCCCTTTCAAATATAAGCATATTTTTATTATCTGGTGTGTTTGTATGTTTTAAGGTCTCCTATTTACCTTATTTTTCATTTATATGGATAAGTAAAAGATAACAGATATTCATCAAGTTTAACAGATTGTTTTTTAATTTAAAATGAGACTCAAAGCAATATTAAATAAAAAACTCATCTGTCTCATTTTTTAATAACTTAGATGTGTTTTCAGGATGGTGCATCATTTTATTACATTAATTTTTTATATTACTCAAACCTATTCTGTCAGGTGAATAAAATATTTTGCTTTTAAAAATTAGTATGGGTCTATATATAGAAATTTATAAGCTTTACATTTGCCTTGAATTAGTTAAAAAAACTCTACTGATTCACTATGAAAGGACAAAAAGAAAAATTTTTATTTTACATTTTGTAAGTTTTTTGAGAACTTGTGGTATTAAATGAAAGAAATAAACTGGGTAGGTAAAATCATATTGTTTGTAATCTGTACTCCTATACTGTACTTCTAATTCCTTTAACTATGTAAAGAAGAAAGTTACTATGCTTGCACAATAGGTTAGAATACAGCATGATTTGAAGAAGAATATTTTGATTTTAGAATCAGGTATACTGTAACTACTGTTTGTTTATGGAATGAGTGACTAGACATTATAAATCAAATTTCTTCATATTAAACAGAAAGAAATAATACTTGCTATTATTACTCTTGTAAGGAATACATTAGATACGTTATTAAACAGCAGTCTGTTGGCCACTTGGAGTGCTGCATGCACATTACCAGTTCATCATTATATATTGATCACATATGGACATTCACTAATAATTCAGGCCACCTATTGTCTGTGTGTAGTTACAATAAATACATATTTGTAAAATGCCCCATTTTGCTTTGCACATTTTGTTAGAGGTTTGAGAATTATCAAATTCAATAGTTTTGCTAACATAAGTATTGATATGAGAACTAGGTGTCTAATTGCATTCTACTCTAGAAAAATGTTTAGTATCATAGTGAAGACACCTCTATCAGATACTATGTCACAGCATGTTATGGTAGAAAACTGTATCTGTGTTTCTATAATAAGCCAACCAAAAGTGGGTATAGCCTGGTCAATCTCAGTAAGCAAGGCTGTAGGAATATTTGTTACAGTTTGTTGGGCAGTTACCACGACAATCAGTTCCAGCATGAATATATAACTAAATAACTTCACATACCTGTGTTTAAAATATTAAAATTTGTATAATGGTACAGCAAAGTTTTAGCTTCTGTAATTTGTTCTCTGTTTCAGTTCTTCATAGGGAATATTATCATATTAAAAGTAAGCAAATCTCAATAAAAATTCATTTGAATATTTTAACAATTCTACAATTAAATAACATACTAACATTATCAAGAGAAAAATGGTGTACAATATGCTACACACACATAATTATAATGAAACTAAGAAGCTAAGATTTGGTTATAGACTCTCAATCAATGTTTTTTGGTCTGGCTAGGATCATCTTCCCCTGTATTAGCTCTGTATTTTCTGTTGCTGTCATGGAAAATAGCCCTCAGTGCAGAACCATAATTATTCACCACAATAAACAGCAAAAGCTATGGTTAGGGAAACAAATGATGAAGTTTAAAAAGAACTTTCAAATTTAAAAAGAGAAATAAGAAGTTTAAATTTTTACTTTCCTTTGAGCTGTGTCTTAGATGTACAACTGTAGGTAATATAATTCATAATATATATGTATATATACATACAAAATCATATATATGTGTGTGTGTGTGTGTGTGTGTGTGTGTGTGTGTGTGTGTGTGTGTGTCCTGAGATATATACTAAACCTTGACACTAATAATGCCACAGTTAAGTGATGGTGAATGATTGAAGGTCCTCCTGTCAACACTGGGGAAGGATTTGCCGGTGAAAGAGGCTAAAAATCTTCAGAAATGTAGAATGTTTTTTGAAACTGAAATTCAGGACTCGCTTGGTTGTGTTCTTTACTCATCTCTCTGTTAATTAAGTTTTGCTGAAGATGTTGAAAACTGTGATTTAAGTTACTATTACTGCTATCAAATTTTAGTACATAAGTCAAAGTAGATGCTTCTATCTTTTACATTGTGGGACTGTATTGAAAATGGATTTTTACAGGAATTTTATACATTTTATAATTTCTCATCCAAATTATGGCATGAATTTTAAGTTTCTCATTTCTTTAACCTTATTTAAATGATTGACTATCTTATTATTGTTTAATAAATCCTTGGCAAGCCCAATGCCATAAGGATTCCCTGCTTTTAATTCTTGTAGCTGTTGTAGAGTTTTCCTCCTCATGTTTATAAATTCTGATACATTTTATCTTAATTTTGTGTGTTGTGAGGCATGAATTGTGTTTCATTCTATTGACATAAAGATACTGCTATTTCTTTGTTGAATTACCATGACATTTTTGTAACAAAAACAAAATCAAGGGATTACACAAGGGACTGGAATCTATATTCTATCTTATGACAGTATTTCTGTTATTATGTCAGTTCCACACTCTTGATTATTGTAGCTGTAGAAAGAATATTAAAAGCAGGCACTACAAGTTACCTATTGTTATTGTTTTCAAAATCAATCAGTTATTTTCAACTCTGTGTGTTCAAATATTTGCTACACTTCTCTTCTTTCCCCAAAAAACTATCTTAGGATTCTAATGAAGTTTTACTGAATACAAAATTTTCCTTGTCAATAATCCTATTATATTTCTACATGTTTTATTCTAATTTATACTACAAAAAAGGAAATTGAAAAAAATAAACAAACAAAAAAGCATAACAATTAGCAAACTAACAAATTGTTAGGAACAATCCAGTTAAATTAATGAGGTTGTTAAATATATAATTAATAGGAAGGGGTTTGGGAAAGTAGATTAAGAAGGCGTTATCTGAGTTTGTGATATCTGCAAAATATGCATTTTGAACATAAAGTAAAACAAATATTGGAAGGAAATTGATGGAAGAATATATAATATACACAAGGAAGAATAAATAAAGATTGGCTAAATTAACATTAGATTAAATAACATTTTAAGAAAAAGAATGTATCATTAAAAAGAAAGTATGTGGTTTAATAGTTTTAAAAGTATCAATTCATTAGAAAGGCCAAAAAAAACCCAAACTATTAGCAATGACACAAATCCAAACAACATTATAATGTGTTCTTTTGGAATTTATCTTTATAAATGAGTTTTCTTCAGCTAACCATAATACGATAATTAGATGCCACTACATGGTAGGTCAATATATAAGTCCAATAACTTAAAAAATTAATGAAATTGTTCTTTAACTTGTTGAGCTTTAAATTAATAATTATATCACCAGGAATGCTATTATACTTAAATTGAACATGAAAACATAATTTTAAAACATAAACTTCTAAGTAACTGAATGCTCAAAAGAGAAAAGCTAAAGAAATAGAAGATATTGTCAAATGATGATAAAAACAAAAATATATGGAAGTGGTTACTGGGAAAGATATAACTCAGTATATAGAAAAATCTAAAATCAATAACAAGTTTTCAATTTAAGAAACTATGAGAAGAAAAAGTAAGACAAAGTAAGTGTAACGTAAAGATTCATAATACAGAAAAAATAGAGGAAAGATTCAACAAAATCAAAAGCACATTCTTTGAAATATGTCTATAATTCTTAAAACCAAATAAGTAAAAGGGGAGAAATCACAGACAACAACAATATAAGAGGAGGAGAAATCAGTATAATTCTATGGTCATTAAAATAATAATAGAATAACTTGAAAAATTTTATAAAATAAATTTGATAATTTATATGAAAATCAAGAATTTATTGAAATATGCAAAACATTTAAATTGTTCCAGAGAAAGAGGTAGAAAAATTAAAAATTTCTAATTACATAAAGAAATTAAAACCTTTCATGAAAAGAAAATTCCAGGGTGAGATGTCATCTTTACAAAATATTTTCCAAAGATATAATCTACCTTTATAAATTCTATCATAATAAAGAAGAAGAGAGACCATGCCTATTTGGAGAGCTTAATTTGAATTTTACTATCCCATATTTTGTGTGTGTTCTCAGGATTATAATATAAATCCTTAATTCTCACAGTTAAATTACTGTTATTACAGTATTGAACTATTTCAGGTAAAATATAGAAACTGTGGTCACGAATCTACCACCTGCCCTGCCCTTCATAGAATTGTTTTTGTGTGCATTGTACTTACATGTCCTGTAACCCTTACAAACCAACTGTATAAATTTAGACACAAAGAATTATAAATTGTAGAAAAAATAGAAAGAAAATAATGAAGCAATCATTTAATATTTTCCCAGATATATAAATGCTCTCTATGCCCTTAGAATCTTTGCCTTAGAATCTTTCATGTCGCTATGACCTTTTCACTAAGTCAGGCTTTAATAGCTGTTTTCTGCTGACAGGACTGGAGATCTGTGAATAGAATGTTGTACAATAAACAAAAATTTGACTCTAAAGCTTTCTTTACATGATTAGTTTTAATGACTCTGGTACTATTATTTTCTTACTGGTATATCTTATAAACACTCATATTTACAGAAGGATTAAAACTAAAATACACAAAACACATGACAATATACCAGCTTTTCCTAAAATAAATTAACATTTCTCCTAAAACAATGTATTATCTTAACATTATCTGGTTTAAAACTTACATTATCATTAAAGTGTATTAGTAAACTTGAGGTTCAATAATTATAATTCAGATTTTACTGTTGGAATAAACTGTAGTTTAATAATATCTCTGATTCAAAAACTGGACTCTATGCTGTTTGTTTGTTTGTTTGTTTTCAGCACCATGGACTGGAACAAACCTGTCATGGGGGCCAGCCAACAGAAAAGGAAGCAAACAAATTGGAAGAAACAATGTCTTTTACTTCAGAAAGTATTCCGAAGCAGAAACTAAGAATATGCCAGTTTCTTTAGGTCTTTTCTCTCACCTTGATTCAACATCAGCTTTATTGTCTATTGTTAGGATTTAGATCTGAAATATCCCCCCAAACCTCATGTGTTTGGAAAGTGATTGAATTATGGGGAAGACATATTCATCACTGGATTCATCCACTAATTAGTTCAGTTGTTAAATGTGTTACTGAGAGGTGGGTTCTGGTTGCAGGTGGGTCACGAGAGGTGTGACCCGGAAGAGTGCATTCTTGTCCCCAGCTCCTCTCTTCTCTCTCTGCTTCCTGTTCCTTCCATGTGTTAAACACCTTTTTCTTGGCCATGTCACACTCCCATCCTGTTCTGTGTTGGAGCTAGCCCATGACTGGGTGGAATCGCGTGTCAAAATAAAATTCTTTAAATTGTAGGTATTAGACGTTTTGTCCCAACAATCAATGACAAAGTGATTAGGATAGATTTTTGTACCAAAGATGCAGGGTCTCCACTGTGACTCTGCCTGACCCATGTGATTCAGGATCCTTTAGAAGAGGTTTGCAGGAAGCATTTGGAAAGATTTGGAGATGTTAACGGGAGAAATCCTATGATGTTTTAAATCGAACCTGACAGGAGATTCCAGTTAGAGCTCAGAAAACAAAAATGTTAATAGAAATTCAGATAGTAAGACCCACATTGGGGAGGTTTCATACCATTTCTACATTTTTCCCATGTCCCAAGATTTTGTAGGCGGCTACATTTAAGGGAATCATTCAAATTAATATGATGGAGGAAATTTTCAAGGCAACCCAACTTTCATTCTGCAGCATGGGTCATGTTGGCTGTTTTAGCCAGATCTATATAGTAAGAAGTGAGATCAAATATCAAAGATGAATGATATATAAAGTTTTCATTTTCTCTTTTTTATTTTGTGGAAAAAAGGTAAATCAAAATTTTGTAACAAAATAATAGAATAGCATCAGTTAATATATTGCGTGTTGTTATCTTTAAAGTGGTTACTCAAGATACAAGATATGGGCATAACAATTTCCCCAACTGATATTAGCAGAAACCTTCCCTGTTAATGAACTAAGGACACTAATAGTATAATTGACTTGCATTTTTTCCCTATCCCTTACTGTCTTTTCTCTTTCCATCCATCCTAGTTTCTTTTTTCCTTTTGAACTGTTTCTTCCCATTTCACAATATCTATTGTGCATTTTAGACCTTATTTACTCTTTGAATTTCTCACACAAGGAAGATAACATAATGTTTATAGATGTGAGTCTGATTTATTTCACTTATAAGCATGGTCACAAATTGTAACTATTTGCCTATGAGAGTCTCCAGTTTATCCTTCTTTCTGGCTGAGTAGTACTTCATTATATAAAAATACCACATCTTTTTTATCCATTCCTTGGTTCATGGGTGTTAGGGTTGTTTCCAAGATTTAGTTATTACAATTTTTGCTGCTATACACATGGATGCACATATATCTTTGTGGTATGTTTTAAATTCTTCTAGGAAGATACCTAGAAGAGGAATAACTGGGTGAATTTGGACCTGTAATTCTAGTTTTTGGAGAAACTCTATACTGATTTCCATGGTTTTTGTACCAGCCAACAGGGGAGAAGTGTTCTTTTTCCCAGCAGTACCTCAAACATTTGTAACAATTTGATTTTTGATGGTAGCTACTCTTTCTGGGGTGAGATGAAATCTTAGTGTTTTTAAAATTTACATTTCTTGAGTGACCAGTGATGTTGAACATTTTTTCATATATTTATTTGTAATTTGCATTTCTTCATCTGAGAAGTGCATATTTATCTCAGATTCTCATTTTTGGATGGAGTCTTCAAAATAGCAGGTCTGATTTCTTTTTCAGTTCTTTATATGTTCTAGAGAGAAGTCCTTCATCTGAAAGACAATTGTTTAAAATTTTTTTCCACTCCATGAATTGTTTTTAAAGTTTCCAGTTTCACCAGCAGTAAATTCCCCAAAAAAGCTGGGACAAAGAAAAACACTGTTGCTGAAAATGTTAGCATTAAAAAGAACCCAAGTGCTTTGATTTTTGGAAGAAAGCTTGGAGGTATCAGTAATGAGCAAAAGCCCACCAATCAGCAACATAGAGGTACAAAACTATAAAGCTTTTATTCAAGAAGAGAGCTTCTAAGATTAACAGACTTCCTAGGAAATTTGTTCCCAGTATTTATTCCACAGTACTCAGCCATCTAGGCATTCAGAAGCCTGTGCAGCCATGGTCCAAGGAAGCCTGTTTACTACTCAGCTAGTAGCAGACTTGGGTATCATCCACATGGTGCTGATTTTACATGTATGCAGAAGGTAAGAGTTATGGAATCAGGAAGGCTTCTTCCTAGATTTCAAAGGAAGGCCTGGGAGGTCAGGAGATATGCCCTATATGTTGAATGTATTTAACTTTCTTTATGATACTTACAAGCAGTCACATATAAGTTTACCTTGAACTTTAAATGAAATTTTGGACTTGAACATTTCAACAATACTGGGGCTCTTAAAATTTTGGCAGCTCTGAGAGAAGTACTCATGTATTTTGGCTAATGAGATAGGATGAGATAGGCATGACTTTTGTGGGGACTAAGGAGCAAATATTAGGGTTTAGATTTAAAATGATACCCCAAAGTTGCATATGTTTATAAGGTGATTGGACCAAGGGGTTGATGTGGGCATCAGTGGATTCATCCGTTGATGAATTCAGTAGTGAATGTGCTGTTAGGTGATAAAGCCTGGAGGAGGTGGGTCATGGGGCTTGGTATCAAGGGTATATTCTTGTCCCTGCCTCCTGCTTCTCTTTATTCTTTCTGGCTTCCCATGGTATGAACAGCTTTGCTCTGCCCATCTGTTTCACTTCAGTGGTTCTGTCTCACAGTCAGCAGACCAAGGACTGAAATCATAAGCAAAAATGAATTTTTCCTCCTTAAATTGTGGGTGTTGAATATTTTGTTCCAGTGATTAAGGAAAGTGATTAAACATATATGAATGATGAAGGAACAAATTTTGTACAGCACAGGGTTTTCTATTTGTTTCAAATTATCATTTTTGACACGTTATGATTTACTTATGTAGAATACTCTTCTGGTATGTGAAAGTCTAAATACTAAAAAGCAGTTTCTGTTAAATTAATCTATGTTTTCCAAAGGCAAGGCCATGGACTACTTGTAACAGAAATGATGTGAAGAGGTGGATGGATTTCTGGATTCTGGACCCTGATAATCTGATTTAGGAGTTCTATAGTACTTTGTGACAATTTGTGTTTTTAAATATCTCTCCAAAAAATTCCGATGAGCATTGAAGTTCATAAACCATTCAATGACAGACTTGAAATGGAGGTTGTAATGGAAGGAAAGGACTTTTTGCTCGATTTGTTATATAAAACAAATTTATATATTTACATATTTGTTATATGGGGCAAATTTATGTATTTGTTATATAGAACAAGTTCATATATTTATATATTTGTTCTATATAACAAATCAAACACACATTTCTGAATAGTTGTTTATACTTTTACAATTAAAATATCTGATTTCAGAGATGGGTACTAAATATCTGGTGTTGTCATGACTTCTGAAACTAGTAAGAATAGTTGTATAGCTAATCAAGCAAATATAAAAGATCTTATCTTGAATGTTTTATAGAATCTACCTCTACATTAAAAAAATGTGCTGAGTGTAGTTTTTACACAATTTTAATGCCATTCTTTCTTTCTTTGAGTGTAAGGCACATGATCTGCAATCATCATTAAGGTGTGGTGATGAGACAGTTGGAATTGGTAACACCTCTGTGCAGTTGAAGTGCTGATACTTAGTATTGATGTAAGACTGTTGGTACTTATGAGCTGTTACTAGGAAAAAATACCATATGAAAAGCATAATTTACTTGATTCTTCTCAATGGAAAATCTATATGGATAGGATTTTATTTGATTATAAACCATCAGGTGATTATTCTTTTTACTTCTTAAAGCTAAAAAAGAAGCCATGAGCATTTAACTTGATATATTCTGCATTAAAATATGCAAACCAATGAAGTTGTGTAAGGCTCTAGGGAATTATCAAACCCTAACTTATTGTAGCTAAAGGGTTAAATCTATTATCATGTGAAACAATGATAAAATATATCATTAGAAATGATTCACACTGAGAATGAATCACATGTGGAATACTGATATTTGGCAGGGACTAGAGTTGAATTAATTCTGCAGTTGTCACAAATTAAATCACTGTTTGGTTGAAGTAAAATAAGTAAAAATTTAGAAAACTGGAATCTTCTCTTATTGAAAAACAGCCGTGGGGAATTAGCTCAGCAGCATAAATGCCTGCCTGGCAAGTGCGAGGTCATGAGTTCAATCCCCGGTACCAAAAAAAAAAAAAAAAAACTTTTTAATGAGAAACAGCCATAATTTAAGAATCAAGTAAACATACACCTCATGCCCAAAGCCTATGGAATCACAAAACCAAAACTAATGATGAAGATATAGAAGATATCAATATGATTCAAATTCAACTTGGTAAGTCAATTGTCTAGTTGAAGACAGACCAACCATATAATTTTGGAGAATTATTACTTTAAAAACAGAATAGAAATGCTAATGTTTTTCTATCAAAGAAAGTGATTACATATGGAGGACTGAATCATCACCTAAGTTACTGATACTGGCAATTCATTTGACCTTTCTCTACATACAGTTACTCCTCTAAAATCAGGACTTTATGGAGATTATTTGGGAAGATTTAAAATCATTTCCTAGACCGAACATCAACATTGGTAGATGTACTCAATAAACATTATTTTTTTTGGTTCCTCTATCAATATACAAGAGCCCTTAAAACTGAAGGAGAAATGAAATAAAAATCTGCATGTCTGCCCCGCAGCTCCTGATTATCATCATCTTCGGTGGCAGCCACCAGACACTCTTTATTTTTCTTTCAATGGACTTCATGCCAAATGCTGTAACCACCATTTATACAAATATCTGCTTTCAAAATGGCTGAAATACCATCCGATTATGCTATTTTTATTGAATGGAAAGTTGAAGAGAGATAATAAGATATTTTGATGTTTAAAAACCCTGCATTTTAATCTAAATGATTCAGACTCATTGGTCATGTTGATTCCATTTACCAGGAATGAAACACTTTGTACTTCAATTCACATTGCCAAAGTAAGTGCAGTCCTACAGTTTGAATGTAGACACAAGCACAAATTAGGCAAGTACAGAAAATCTTTTGGAACATGCAAATAGCTCTGTTTGTATCTGTTAGCTCTGAGTGGGATGTCTGTTTCTTTGTGAAATTGTTTTTTAGTTGTTTTTAGTGAGCTCTTGCTGTGCATTTTTTTCTTTGGTCTTTTGCTCATACTGAAGATCTCTCTATTACGAATATCATGATGACAAAGCCTAGTAATGAATTAAATATTTGAAATACTGAATAAACATTTTCTTTATAACAATATTGAATAGGAAACTTCTATATAGTCCGTTATCATATGTGCACAAAACAAAAGGTATAATTCACAATTTTAAGCATTGTGTCCTTTAGGATTTACTTACTTTCTATAATATGAACCACAGGTAAAAAAGCACGCGCACACACACACACACACACACACACACCAAATGAAGATGTATGTACGCTCATGTGTATACAAGCACCATTGTATTTCAGAAAAAGAAAGAGAGATAATAGTTTTCTAAGCATAAGAGAGGGTTCAGAAAAAGATAATATTTAATTTTTTTCTTGGAGAATGGTTAACACTGTGAAGTGGATCTGTACGCAGGAGTGACTGTTGCATGGACCCTAGAAAAGTCACAAATGATCTTAAGCAAGTCTATCCTAAATTCCTTTTCAAATCTGCTGAGGGGAGGAATATAATTCAGAGTGAAACAGAACTGACACTTGTTTAATGTCAAACTTAAGGTATTTGTATATTGGGAAAATAAATAAATGAAATAAAAACTGTAAGGACATGTTTTGACAATTCTAATTGAGAGTGGATGTTGAGTTGGCCTGTAATATACTTAGGAAGGTAACTGCTGCACCTCTGCCAGCAATACCACATTACAAGGAATTTTAATTTTATTTCTTTGGATTTTCAGTGTTCCACATGTTTAAAGACCAACTTACTGATATGGTGTAAGACACTTTGAAAACAAATCATTGAAAATTAGGTGAGTATTCTCTCCACTGCGTGGTTGCTAAGCATTGTGTGGACTCTCACAGAAGAAGACATATCACAGATCACAGCAAGGACTGCCATCCTAGCTCCTGGACCTAGAGATGCACAGGGGAAGGGACACTGAGTAGGTTGGACACTGGAGTAGCCCTAGAAAAGTCCCAAGAATATATCTAGGCTCTAGTGATGAGTTGATGACTTCTACTGTCCTTGACCTAGATCTACCATCTGACCCAAACCTTGGTGACCTCTTGTTATCCCTTCAGTCTCCATCAATCTATCAAGCTTTCCCATACCCTTGAGTTTAGTTGGAGTTATTCTTTTCAATGGCAAAAGCCTTGTGTCTTTTATGTAAATAATGGGTATAGTCAGGTTCTCAGGTTAACTAAGGTCTCACATGGCAGGGGAAGAATGGAGGAGCAAAATTAAAAGAAGAAAAATCAAAGGTAGGACCAAAACTATTTATATTTTCTAAAACACTATTTCACTACAGTCTTAAGTGCCTTTGTTACATTCAACATTACATGGAAATGAACCTGACAATTTATATTTTTCACTGTGAGTTTCAAAAGACATAGGATTAAAGAATATACAGAAATAGAGTATATTTTATTGATATCATTGCTTTTTTTGTTTTTGCAATAACTCTTTCCCAGAAAGTAGTGAGCTATAACAAAAGCCATCTTGTCAAAGATAAATAACTGACAATTCCAATGAATTAGTTTGAAGAACAGGTAGAGAAAAAACAATAGAGAAAAAAGTTTGAAAGCATTTGGATGTGAGAATGTGGCCCCAAATGTCTGGTTTTGTCAAGGCACTCTGGGCCAGTTTAAAAATGGTGAAAGTTTTACATCTTAGCATTTCTGATTATAGCTTCAAAATTTCATATGCTGACTTCACTATTATTTTAATAAAGTCACAATGAGTAGAATCCGTTTGAAAATGTATAAAATTTTAGGAGTGAGAAGGCAGAACTATTGAAATTGATGAGGTAACATTGCATCTTATGAGTTAAAAGAATGAATTATAATATAATAATTAATATTCTTCTTGCTCAGGCATTCTTATAAGTATCAAAGCAAAAACCTAACACTTATTTCTTAGTCTTCCACCATTTGTTCTACATTTAGTTATTTATTTATAGTCTCAATTTTTATTTTATTTTTGGGACATGTTTGCAGCACATAATGGTTATACTCCTCATGAGGAGTGGGTACACGCACATAATACACCTCGATTCTCTTTTTATACTTTTTCTCTCCCTTCTTATCCCCATCTGGCCCTCTCTTGATCCCTTTTCCATTTGCAGAAGAGCTGTCTCCTTATTTTTCTATTACTTGTCCATTATTTTGCTTTGTTTCTATTTTGGGCATCTCAGATAAGAGAAATCATGACACACTTAACCTTGTGTGTGTGATTTTTTTTTCACTTAATATTCTGGTCCCATGGTGCACCCATTTTTCTACACATGACTCAAATTTATCATTTCTTATACCAAGTAGTGCTCCAGTGTATATAAATAGCACATTTTCTTTGTCCTTTCCTCTGTTGGTGGACATATAGGCCATTCCAATATTTAGCTCTTATGAATTGTGTTACTATAAACATAAGTATGCATGTGTCACTGTACTACAATGTCTTTTATTCTTTCAGGAAGATATATAGTAGGCACAGAGATAGATTGAGTGCAATTTCTGTTTTTGTTTTTTGAAGAATGTCCATACTGATGTCCATAACGCTTGTACTCATTTACTTTGCTATCTACAATATAAGGCTTCCTTTTCTCCCACAACCTCTCCAGCATTTGTTATTATCTGACTTTTTGGCGATGAGCATTCTTTCTGAATTAAGTTGGAGTCTCACCGTTGTTTTAATTAGCATTTCTTTAGTGGCCAGTAGTATGTCTTGTATCTAGTTTCTCTCCCCAAGCATCATGAGGTGATATTTGGGAAGTGTTTAAAATGGCTGGATTAGGGTATGTGATGCTGGGGTTAAGGGTGTGATGCTGGTGTTAGGGGTGTCCTACCCCAAAGGCAGGTAGCCTGGGTAGAATATAAAGGCAGAGATAGAACCTGCTTTGCTGCTGCTGCTGCTGCTATGGCTGCGGCTACTGCTTCTGCATGCTACTTGCTGCCTTTTGCCTGTCCCAACATGCCCTGAACTATTTCTGCTCTGCAGTTTCCCTCTGCCATGCCACCCTACCTTGGGCCCAGTCAATTATGGACTGAAACTTCTATAGATTATGAGCTTAAAAGAAAACAAAAAGCCTTTCTTCACTTAACTTGTGTCAGAGTATTTTGTCTCAGCAATTAAAAAAAGTAACTAAGATAATCAGAAATGCTGTCTTGTCATTTTGAAATACAGATACATCAGGACTATGACCTACATCTGTATTTATTCATTTTTACTATCTTTTTGACATTAGTATTAAATATAATAATATTAAATCATATTTCTGCAAATTTAATTTGTATTTTACACATATCCTAATTACATATAAAATTTTAATTTTCTCACATAATATATTCTTTATATATTCCTAGAACTTGAGTTACATGTAAGTAAAGTAAAAAATAACAAAATTCTTGTTTATGTATGACCTACAAAGATTATATAGAATACAAATTATCTTGATTCTGCTTTCCATGTTTAGTATGTTGAAAGTCAGTCTGGTGTAACATGATGTCTTTACTTGCATATCTGTTTTGACAGCCATTATCCAAAGCCACAATTTTGATAACTCATTTCTCTTATTCTATGCCTTACAGCTTCAAAGATACTCAATTACTTTACTTAAGGCAGTCATTACAATGAGGAAAATAAATCAAAAAGCATGATGGTAATAACAGTTATGACCTTGAACAAAAAGCCAATTTGGTAGGGCATAATATTTATATTTAGAAAATTCAGTTATATAATCTGCTCTTTTCTGCAATTTTTGTGTAAATAGAATAGTTGCCCTGAACGCCTTCTCCTTCCAAAGTGTAACAAAGAAATCTGAATTTGTTGAATCTGATAAGCTCATTTTAGCAAAGAACAAAATCAATCAGGATGTGATTTAATGGAAACTACAAGGAAGAGAGAATTAATGTGCTACTTAGAAATAAAGAAGTCTTCTCTGCTTCAAGTTTGTGCCAAAAATGTAGATATAATGAATGTCTGCCTGGATTCTTTTTATGTTTGCATTCTTTTTTTCACATAGGTTAATATTCATTAAGGCAATTCCTGGGGGATTTAGTCCAGTCTCAACTGATTGTTTTATACAACACAAGAGAAGCATCTAATTCACACTGATTTTGGAAAAAGGACTTCTTTACAAAATGGAAATCAAGTTTTTTTTTAATAAACTGCGCATGATATGAAAATATTGTTGTGTTTTCATAACATTCAAGTTTTAGAAAGTTTCTTCCATGGCATAGCAACACTTAGGGCTATCTAATAAACTACGTTAGCATTGTGAAAAGATTAAGGCTATCTAATAAACTATATTATCATTGTGAAAAGATTTTTAAAATTTAATGCCTTAATATGCAGTACATGTAATGCATACTACTTGTAATGAAAGATTATCTGTATTTGTAAACTGCTTTTTAAAATCAGTATATGTCATTGCTAGTGATTTAATAATATCTTGTTTTGCATATTTATTTTTATAAGTACGTGTTTGCAGTGCATAATGGTTACACTCATCATGAGGAGTTGGGACATGTACATGGCACATCTTAATTTGTGTTTTACATTCCTCCCCACCTCCTCCTCCTCTTTCAATTCATCTTCATTGCATCTCTTGGTCCCTTTCCCATTTACAAAAGATCTATCTCCTTGTTTCATATTATTGTTCTTTAATTTCACCTATTAATTTATTTATACTTTGGGCTTTTCTTATAAGATAAACCACTCGGTATTTAAATTTGTGTTTCTGGTTTACTTCACTTAACATTATGGTCTCAAGTACATCCATTTTCCTACAGATGCATCCAATTCATCCTTTGATTGCAGAGTAATATTCCACTGTCCATAAATAACACATTTTCTTTCTCTATTAATGTATGTACAGGCAGCTTCCAAGGTTTTGCTGTTATGAGTTGTGATGCTGTTAACATAGGTAAGCGTGTATCAGTGTAATTTGATGTATTTAAATTTGAAAGAAGATATTTGGCACAGGAATAATTAGGTTTATTGGAATTTCTAGTTTTAGTTTTCTGGGGTATCTGTACTGATTTGCACAGTGGTTGTACAGTTAACATTCTCACCAATAATTTTAAAGTGTTATTTATCCCCTCCCCAA
Source organism: Hydrochoerus hydrochaeris (assembly GCA_004027455.1). Classification (NCBI taxonomy): domain Eukaryota; kingdom Metazoa; phylum Chordata; class Mammalia; order Rodentia; family Hydrochaeridae; genus Hydrochoerus; species Hydrochoerus hydrochaeris. Next base: position 29,116 of record PVLA01000111.1, read on the forward strand.
GCCTCGCAAGTATTTGCTACTCTTTGATCAGAGCCATTTGTTTTGTTTTACAAATGCTCACCGAATTGTTTGTTTTAGTCAGAGATGCTGAAAAATTACCTTTCCAGGTAATCCAATTCCTTTTACAGTGCACAATAATGATTCAGGCTGTATTGGCTGCTTTGCTCAATACTGGATAAAAAACAACTATTCTAACACATTTAGCTAATTTTTTAAAAATTTCCTGTCATTTGCTGCATGTCAGTCATGCTGACTTCTTAGATTTGAAAAAGTAGAGACTATTAGCAATTTCCATTGTGAAAGTAATTATTCTCAAATTTGAGGATATAGAAAGTCTGTGCAGGTGAGCAGTTTATAAAGGCAAATATCAATATGTATATGTGCAGAAACATGCTGCAACAACATGAGTAATCTAGAATTTCTTTCATTGAGTTATTTTGTTATATTACTTATTATTAATACATGTTTTCACGGCATGTTTAGATTCCTATAGAATCCGTACAACTACACAACACAATTTAATCTATTTTTTCATCTCTTTTTCTTCTCCTCTCCCTCCACCTTGATCCCATTTTTGATGTATGAGCTTGAATGAAGGAAAGGAAAATAAGGTCATGTGAGCATTAAATGCTATTTAGGAATCAGATTATGATTGGCAATACTGTTTGCTTTATTTGCTCAGCAGAGTTTCATTACTTGGTATCTATTCTCTTAACATCATTTAGTTTTAATCCATGTTGATTACTCATAAGTAGGTTCCTTAAAATTAGCTTCGCTTATAATAAATTTATCAAGGAAGACGAGATTTTAAAGAGTTTGTAAAGATCATTTACCAAATATGACATTCTGTACAGAAATATATTTTTAGTTTTGCAAATAAATGATTTAATTAGAACAAAAAAACACATATTTCAATACTACATATAAAAATTGTTGTATGCCTTAAAATGTGTTAATGATAACTGTTATAATTTTATTGTTAAAATTGAAAAGATATTGTAAATTGAAAATTTCTCATTCAGTGTATTTTGTATGGTTGTTTTTATTCTCTAAGTTATAATAAAAAGTGATTTTTCTGCTGTCTACTTTAACTGTGTATTGAGACACATCAAAATTTAAAGATTTAAAACATCAATAATTTAATTCTCTGATCTTTTGGCAGTGGGACAGCTCTTCAGCTGATTTCACTAGAGGTAGTCTTGTATTGTTACTCAAATGTTTTTTAGCTGGAGTTATCGTGAAGTTGCCTGACTCACCAAACCCAGGTAATATTTAGGAAGGGAAGAGAGAGTCATCTCTAATGCAAAATGAGATATTTTTATGGATATTTTTGATAAAAGTAAACTACATGTACAATATGTATTTCTTTTGTTTTGCTGTGTTAAGTTTCTTCATTTTGTTTAAAATTATCTCAAATAGCTCTCCTACTTTAGTATGTGACTTAGAGTTTGGTTTTATAATTTACTAATATTTTGACATCTTTCCCAAATATTTTCCACATTTGACTTATAATTTAGTCCCACTATGATGAGGGAAAATATATTGAGTAACTTGGGTGTACTTGACTGCATTGAGACTTTCTTTTTCTATTTTTTAATGTCTCCCAAAACATGGAGAATGATTTCTATACACCTGAAAAAAATCATTTGCTGTGAGTGCAGTACTACATAAAGGTCAGTTACATCAAGTCATTCATTGATTGCTCTTTTCTTAGTTATTTGGGTCTATTTATTGTTTAAACTATAGAGAGATGTGTTAAAATATATGTATGAAATGTTGATTTGTGTTTTTCTATTAGTTTTGATTCATGGGCTTACCAGCCTCTTATTAAGCCCAAATCAAACTTAAAAGAATGGCCACCTTATCATTATGTAATGATATTTCTTACATCTGTGAACATAGTTTTTGCTTGAAATGTATTCTTTTACAAATACACTCATATTAGCTATCTCTAGGTTAATATAGGTTTATGTTTAATATATCATACCATTTTCCAGTCTTCTGTGATTTTTCCAAATTGACTGACTGTCTTATAGGAAACATTCATGAATTTTTAACTTTATTTCTAATCTAGTTTTATATTTATTGTCCTCAATAGTATGTATGACAGAGAGAGAGACAGGGGGATATAGAGCTTTTGGAAAATTGTGACATGAATGTGACTTTTTATCTTATATGAGAATTTCCTAGAGTTCTTGCTTTTTCTATAATTACTAAGCAAAAGACAAGCTTTTTGCACTATCAAAGACAGACCTAGATTTTATCTCTACCTGGTCATTGTGCAAGCATCATAGAGTATACTGCCACTAAGTAAATGGCTTTATCACTAAGCAATATATTTTCTGAATCATAGATGTACATGCATTCTATTGGTTGTTAAAACAACATCATGTGCATGATGACTGTCCTGTGTCTTTTCTTAACAGTAGTTAACATGAATCTATTATATCAACACTAATTCTTTCTTATTTTCTACTACAGGTTGTTTTGCTGTGTAACAATGTTATCAAGTTCTGCATTTTAATGGGAATTTCAAGTGCATTCACATAGACTATATGCCATCTGTACCTTATTTTTCATTAATGCTACAGTTTATACTGTGACATGACTAGGACTTTTTGCAATGCTTTTTTTTTCTCCTGAATTTGCTTATAAGGCCTATAGCTCCTTTTAATTTCTTTATACTAATTTTTCAAGATTCAATTCAATGTTGGATACTGTAGAACTGGAAACTTAGGGAGAAATCTACGGATTTAGGTAGAGTCGTGCTTCCTTTTCAGTGGATGTCAGTTATATTAGCTCAACAACAATTCTCAAGCAGGTTGCACATGTCCTGATCTCCATTCACTTGATTATGAGAAGCAAATAAATTAATTTTCACTATTGGGGATCATCCTAAAGAAACATCGTCGTCGTCTGCCTCTAGAACACAATGTCCCTACTTATTAGCTTGATAGTAAATATTCTAGGTCTGTTGTAACTGTCACTGACTATATCAATTTTTTTAGGCCAAAAAATAAGTTCTAGAGCACATAATTGGTTAAGACACTTGCAATGCTTCTAAATGTAAGGCTGAAAGATCATGGAATATCAACAAAATTACAGATTGACCTATTTTAAGAGACCTCCTTTAGAACTACAGCACGTTCAAAGGTTTCAGAGGATCTGCCCTATATATGTATTCAGGTCAGAATAGTTGTTGAAGGAATGGTTCTCTTGATGGTAAGCTAATTTTTGCATTTCACTAAGGCAGTTATAAATAGATAATAATGATTTTTGGAAGCCTTGATGATTTCTAGTACACTATACATACTAATTATCTAATCATTCCAAGCTCTTTGATTTTTTTCAGGAGGAAATTGCTAAAGGAAGTCAAAGAATTTACAGCTATGGCTTGTAGATATATTAAACGGATGCACAAAATATGAAACACATCTATTATATAAGACATGAAAATGTCAAAATTTTATAAAATGATTATGCTAGGCTGTATTATCTAAATTCCTTAGAAGCATAATTCAAACAATATACATAATAAAATTGTATCATTTATAGCACCCCTTCCCTATGGGATGGATATATTTAAATATAAAATAAAATTAAAATAAAACTAAAAATTCATGAATACTTCCTATACCACATTCACTTTATATGGAAAAACAGAGAAGACTGGAAAAGGGTATGCCAGGTTAAATCTAACCTAATGGTAGCTAGCATCAGTATATTAGTAAAAGAAATATTAGACTTCAAGCAAAAAATGTTTCCGGACTATGGGGATGCTATAAAGGGGTGCCATAAATCTGTGAGGCAGCATATATTAATAATATTAACACCTAGTATTAAAATTAACCTGGATAAGCCAGGCTATAATGAGACAACTCAAATCTTAATGCCTTCAAACAGCAAATGTTCTTTTTTACTGTTCACATAAATCATTCAGTGCAAGTTGTTCAAGTGCCACTGACATTGCAGTAACTTAAAGCTCCAGGTTGATGTAATTGCCAGTGTGAAATTTTTTTCTGGTTACCCATGAGAATATTTGTTCCTCATAAATAGTCACAACTGAGTTTCTGATTTATCCAGTCAGTGTCATATTCTGTTCTAATGAAGCCTGGTGGCAACTAGCCTGTCAAAGTCAATCAAGTTAATGGAGCATATGGTTCGGATCATGGGATGGTTCCTTAAAATTGTCTGCAGCAAATTATTTGTTCTGTTACTAACTAAGCAGTGATCTGGGGTTCTTTGTGAGAAACAAATATTTCAGGTAAAAGAAAACATATCAACTAGAGTATAAAGAAATGTTAACAAAAATAAATGTCTTGCACATTTTATGAATTTATTTTAATAAAATATATAACCACTATATTATTTGCAATTGAACTTATAAACCATGATTTGCTACTATTTTTCAATTCTGGAGCTTTGGTGTCCACATTTTCAACTCATAAACAATTTTAAATTTGATATGTTAATGGAATCATTTTTCTGAATTTTATAGTCAATTGCATAAAATAAATAGAAATGAAATTACAGAGAAATATATTAATTTATTCAAGGCTTTTTTGTAAAATGTTTAATTACTGAATTTTTAAAATATGTGTAGGAATCAAGTTGTGTGACAAACACAGCTGTATGACTACAACACGGACAAAAGAAAAATCTCTGGTGTCATGGAGTGCGCATTTTTGTATCATAAAACTAATAAAAATTAAGTTCAGAAATAATGTCAGACTACCAACAGTACTGGTAGGATACCCAATCAAAGAGCTATGATAGAAAATCGAGATCTTTTTAGAAATAGGGCAGGGACCTATTTAAGGAAGTTTTAATATTTAAACTCCTACGTATAGGGGGAAAAATGAGCCACTTAAGCGAGTTTTCTGTAAGAATTTTATGAACAATTGCACTTCATTTGGCCTGTATTTACTTAGCTCTTTAACTGTATAGATCTTATAAATGACAACGTGTGGTCTTGATGTCTTTGCTGAAGAACACTGAAATTTTTTCTTTTTTTCTGAGCTGTCTGTTGTGTTTCATTGACCTATGAGCTACATCTCCAGTAGTCTTTTTTTAATTTGGTGCCATTAATTTCTTTTGCTTGTATAATTTCTCTGAGGACTCCCAGTGCTATGTTGAAAAGACATGATCAGTGTGAACTTTCTTCCTGTGTTCTTGATCTTTAAGAAAAATCTTTCTGTTTTTTGACATTGAGCATAATGGAAGTTCAATATTGAATTTTATCAATTACTTTTTATGTGTAAATTGACATGATATGTTTCTTGTCTTGCATCTGTTAACATAGGATTTTTAATATGTCTTCATTAAGTTAGTCTTGCATCCCAGAAATAAATTATGCATGATCACAGTCAATGAGTTTTACTAATGTCTTGTTGAATTTGGATCTCTACTATTTGGCTGAGAATTTTTATGTATTTGCTTTATCATGTGTATTTGCTTGCAAACTTCCTTCCTGTCATGTACTTTTCTGACTTTAATTCATGACAACACTGAGCTACCTCAGTAAATATAGAAGTATTTTCTTCAATTTTTTGAGAAGTTTGAGTAAGATTGGTACTGGATTTGTAAAATATTTAGTAGAAATCAATCAGGAAATCTGCAGATCTTGATCTTTTCTACTAAGTCAATTTTTATTACTGATTCAATATTTTTACTTATTAATAATCTGCTAAATTTTCTATTTCTTCAAGATTTAGTACTGGCAACCTTTACATATCCAGCACTTTATCCACAACTTTTAAATTATTTAATCCATTGGCATCTAACTGTTCATAGTAGCTCCTGTGTTCCTTTTTGCACTTCAAGTGTAAGTTGTATTGTTTCTGATTTTATTTGAGTATTTTCTCTTATCTAGCTTTAAGTTTCTCAATTTTGTTTAACTTCTCAAAAACTAAATACATAATCTCTTTTAATAATCCGTCAATTTATTCCTGCACCGATCAATTATTTCCTTTGGCCTTAGTCTATTCTACTTTCTTGATGCATAATTTCTGGCTGTTAATTTGAGATATTTCTCCTTCTTGTGTAGAATTCAATGACTACCAATGATCCTCTTAGAACTGATTCTATTGAACTCTAGATGTTTTGGTATATTTTGTTCCTGTTTTTTGTTTTATTTTGTGTTTTGCTTATTTCAAGATATTGTTAGATTTTCCAATTGAGAACAATTTCTTCAATAAATGGTTTTAAGAAACCTGCAAGGGATGGTGATACAGTTCAGTGGCACCGTGCCTGCCTGGCAAGTGAGAAGTCATGAGTTTGATTCCCAATACCAAAAAAAAAAAAAAGAAGAAGAAGAAGAGAAAGAAAGAAAGAAAGAAAGAAAGAAAGAAAGAAAGAAAGAAAGAAGAAAGAAAGAAAGAAAACTACACATCTCATGAAAAAAATGAAGTTTTATGATTATTTCATATGACAGAAAAAATCAACACAAAACATTTTCAAAGTAACAAAGTGTAAAACTGCTAGAAGAAAACATAAAAGGAAATTTTCTTGGCATTTGTGTGAACAATGATTTTTTTTCTGTATGACCTGCACAACATTAAAAGTAAAAATAGATTAATGAGAATTACATCAACTTAAAAAGCTTCTGCATGGAAAAAATTAAGTAATCAAAAGAGTGTAGACATTCTAGGAGAATTTTTTAAGAAATGAGACTGTTTTTAAAACATGCATCTATTTTGTTCAAAATATGTTAGAAACTTAAATAACTCAAAGCAAATGTAAAATAACACAATTTGAAAATAGATGAGGACCTTAAATTCACACTTCTCAAATGAAGATATAAAAATTCCAATAGCTACAAAAAAGATACTTAGTAACACTAATACTTAGAGGAATTCAAATAAAAATCATAATGTCACACCACCACACATTACCAATGTAATGTAATGGCTTTTATCAAAAATACAAAAGACAAAAGGTAACAAGTGTTCTTGTATGCTGTTGGTGGTTAGGAAAACTAGTATAGCCATTGGGGGAAACAATAAAAAAAGTTCCTCAAAAAATAAAACTACCACAAAATCAAGCATTTTCACTTTTGAATATTTATGCAAAAGAAATGCAAGCAGTCTGTTGAAGAGAAACAACTCCTCCTCCTCCTTCTTCTCCTTCTTCTCCTTCTTCTCCTTCTTCTCCTTCTTCTCCTTCTTCTCCTTCTTCTCCTTCTCCTCCTTCTCCTCCTTCTCCTCCTTCTCCTCCTCCTCCTCTTTCTTCTTCTTCTTCTTCTTCTTCTTCTTCTTCTTCTTCTTCTTCTTCTTCTTCTTCTTCTTCTTCTTCTTCTTCTTCTTCTCTTCTTCTTTTCTTCTTCTTCTCCTTCCTTTTTTCTTTCTCCTGTTCCTCATTCTCCTTTTCCTCCTCCTCCTCTTGCTCCTCCTCATCTTTCTCCTTCTCCTTCTCTTTCTTATTCTTTTTGCACCATTATTCTCAGAGGGTAAGGCAAGGAATCATCCTAAATTTCTATTGGCGGATGAATCAGTAAAGAAAATGTGATATATATCCATCATGTCCAGCCTTAAAAATAATACTTTTGTCACCTTTATGAAAATATAGGAAAATATGGAGGGCATAGTGCTAAGTGAAATAAACCCAGATCAGAAAGTGAAATGATGTTTGATCTCACTTTATGTGAAACATAAAAGAGCTGAATTCATACAGAATAGTGATTGTCAGTTTGAGTAAATTATGGTCAAAGATACAAAGCCTTATTTTGACAATGAGTAAGTTGTGGAAACCTAGTGTTCAATACAATGAAAAATAATATACATTTGAAAAATTGCTAAGAAATTAAATATTTGTTGTGCTCAAAACCAAACAAAAAAACACTAGGTGTGGAAAGTGATAGATATGCTTATCGACGTGACTTAACACAATGTATACATATTAGTAGTGTCACATTGCACCATGCAATTATAAATTTTAATTGCCAGTTGTATTGTAATAAAATTGAAAAAAGACAATTGCTTCATATGTGCTAACACCTACAGTCAAAATGTAAATACTCTTAGAAGCAAGAATGAGCAGAATTATCAATCATTAGTCTCACATATCAAGCGCTAATGTGGGGTGTGCCAACTGAAATTCTGATAGTAGAGAGTAGATTCAAAGTGCAGAGTGCTGTGCCTCAAACTGATACAGCAGGGAGTTATAACCTCATGGAAAGAGATCTGAACCTTCGGAAAGTGTGCCTTTAAAGTCTGTTCAACAGGCAGTGATTATGAAGGTTCTACTTTACATTTCAGCCAAATAAAACTTGCCACAAAATCTGATTTTAAAATTTATTTGTCAACTTCACTTTCCACAATATTCCTGTCAACTACCTTTTCACCTTATTGAAATCATATTTTTGCAGAAGTACTTTGAAAACACATTATTACTCTGCCTATTCGCAAAATGATTTTACCACTAATATTTAAATATTCACAAAGTCAGCTTTTCCCCAGCTAAATAAGCAGTGATATTTGAAGACAAGAAATTTAATACAAGACCCATTTAGTATCCGAATGGCGTCTGGGTATCTTTTTATATTACTTGAAATTGTCTGCATTCCTGATTCATCTTAAAACTTTTTCTCTTCCCATTTTTTTTTCTTTAGTTCACTTTAGTGAACCAAAATATCTTTGTAAAATTGAGCACATCATTTTTTCCAGGAGGAAGTCATACAACATTTTTCCAGAAAAAAATATTCCTTATAGTTGCAGAACTCAAAAATAAAGATACTTATATATAATACCTGTCTAAAGAAGCTGAAAGTCCTCTTTCCTATCTGTTGTCGGGTGTGTTGTCACGGCTACTTTGATGTCCTGAATCCCCTCTGAACATTTGCCTTTCACAGTTATTTTGACTTAAAAGAGTTACACATCACATGGTGCCAGATGCACTGAATTAAGCAAATGTGTTCCTACTCTGATATTGCTACTGGCCTTGTTTTCCTTTGGATGGAACTCAGGGGCGACACTCACCATAGTTCCACCGTAGTTTCAATTACCAGAAAGAATTTACAGAACTGCTTCAGAAAGTGGCAAGAAGAATAGAATTAGTATGTCCAAAACAAAGGGTAGAATCCTGAGAAGATTAAAGACAATTTCGTTTTCACTGAATAGATTTTTTTAGAATCTAAACATTCACTATATATGATATTTCAATCACAACCTGGATTTATGCAGAATTCAGGTTGCTTTGTTTTATGTTATTTCTATTTTTAGGTTTTTGAAGAACTTCCATTCTTTTAAATTGTGACCACACTAGCTTAAATTCCCACAGTTCTTTATCATATAAAATAAACTATCACAAGCCCATCATTTATGAGTGGAATACTCTATTCGTCTCCTTAGCTATACATAAACTTTAAATAGTGAAAAAAAGCAAAGTGATAACCCCTCTCAACTTGCCACAATATTATGTAGCACCAAAACAGTCCTAAAACCTTCCCAAAATAGAAAATGGGTACTCTTCTGGAGAATGTCCTCCGCAGTTTATAACCACTTTCAAGATAGCAATTTCAAAACCAAATAAGGAAGGAACTAGGTGAGTGCAGAATTGCAACAAAAGAGTTGTGGCACCAAAAAAACTGAAAAAGTGATTCAGTTGCTATTTTACATGTCATTTTAAAGCTATCATGGAGGTATATTTCTTTAAGTCTAAACAAATCACCTTGCCCTATAGAAGCTCATATGAAAATATATAGGACTTTCACATCCAGGTGTAAATCCTGAGTATCAAATAGGTTATTATAGAAAGTCTCCTGAAATTTTAAAAACTTGTAAGGCAAAAAGGATTAAAATACTTCAAGCAAATACTAAAGTTAATTATTTTTAAGAGTACACATCTATCTTAAAATTATTATTGCAGTGTTTTATTCAATGTTCAGTTCTGTTTACTTGAACTTGTCTTAATACGTATTGTGTTACTCTTTCTAAAATTATTTATTAATTTGACAAGTTAAAGTATTTTAGAAGAAATCATTTATATATTGAGAGAATCTGTCTCAGTGTTGGTACCTCTGTTCAGTTTACAATAAAACATTTATACTTCATTAATGACTTTATTATCAGTAAGACTATATGTTGGATATAGTTACAGAGATTAATTATTTTAGTTATAAATTATACTCCCTAAGAGCAGTAATTTTGCTTCAATAAGTACAGATAGATGTTCTGGCCGTCTTTTCTTAGACTCTTCTGCTTTAAAACCCACATTCGTTTTGCCAAGATTCCACTGGGATTTGAAAAACTCACAATATGTAGAATGAGACAATTCTTTTGTATACTCAATTATCTTATAGTAATAGTTTATGAAAATAGCACATTCTTTACTTCTGTATGGGAATTTACATCTCAGATGGTCAGTGCTTATGCATAATGGGTTGACTCCGAGTGATTTCCAGGAAAGCTCCTAAATCTCAGTCTTGCTTATTTTTTTTCTTAAGGCAGAAATATCAGGTGACATCAATTTTAAAATAATTTACTGAAATGATATCAGCACTCTGTACTGTTTACCTTTACCCAATGAACTATGGCCTTAGCTGATAAAAACATTCCCCAAAAGGAATAAGCATGGTGATAAAAAATGTGAATAAGAATGTTGTTTATTGAAGATAAAATTTAACTAAATCTTAGAACAGTCTGTGGAAAGGAGTTAGGGAAAAGATTTTATAAATCTGGAGCACTGATGTCTCTTTAATTGTTTAAGAAAATGATCGAGATCAGCTATTTTTATTATTGTTGCTAAGGATAAAATAACTTTGCTTTTTTGGTTTTATATCATTTGGAATATTCAACAAGGAAAACAAAAAGGGGTTGTTCTCAGTAAATTAAATGAAATAAATTATTATATTCTCATTATCGCATTAGCAGGCCAGCATGGGACTTGGGGAAATCTAAATCTGTAATTTGCTAAAACATTTTATGCATTAATACTGTCTTACAAAAGTATCCCAGGACATAAAGAGAGAATACATTCCTTGCATATAGTTGAATGGAGGAATTATAAAGAAATGGTAAATCAAGTGTCACACAGATACTTAAAGAATCGTCATCAAATGACATTTACAAAGCAAATACAAAGAGCAATAGCTGTATCTTTATAAATACAGGATAATTATTAACTTCAACTGGTTATTTCTTCCTTTCATCATCATGTTTCCTAAATGAAAAATTAAAAGGATCCTTCCTTATTTTTCAGAAAATATTTTTAAATGTTCATGGAATAGGAGATAAGAATCCCTGGGACTCAGGCTGTCAAGTAACTTCAGTTCCTAACCTCAGTTCCTAACCTCCATGCAGAGGAACAGAGGGCTCCTGTTGAATTGGATGCTGGTACTAAAAGGAGCCAGGTCATCCAGGCTGCAAAGGTGTTTGGAGGGAATTTTCTGCTGGGGAAAGACTAAACAGGAGTGTTGCATGGCCTTTTATTTGAAGGAGGTTTGTAAGAAATGTCTTTGTAGGCATTTTCAAAATAGAAACATACACTTTGTGAGTAAATCTCCCTCCATTCTGAAAGAACTTCACTCCAATTTTTGTGATTACTCTTTTGGTATAGATTTTCTCCTAGTAATCATAAAAAAGTTAGTTATATCATTATATTTCCATTTCTATACAGATTAATCTTTAAGCATACTATTTCTACAAACAATACTTTATGATAATATTACAATTTTTGTGTGTTTATAATAAATATGTAACATTAATAATAACAATAATGAAAAAAATTGCCTAAATTGGCTCTAAAATAATTCATTTATCCAACCTAAAGCCATTTCTTTCTTCAGTCAGTTTTATATTCTTAAAATATTGTATATGGCATATATAACTGGTCTGGGGATAATTTCTAAGTGGATTATAAAACATTTATTAATTTTCCAAATGGTCTAAAATGTGGCAAATCAGCATAGATATTAAAGTGCAAATGGACTCTCCCATGTAACAAATCAACTGTTTGCAATAATAGCTGATATATTCAATGTACTATTGTAACAAATTAGTTAATTTACAGCTTTTATTCCAAAGTAGATCCAGTATCCCTATAGAATAAAATAACTTAAATAGTATAAATTCTTTATCTAAAATGTGTTTACTAATATCATAAATAAAATCAGTTAGAATTAATATCGTAGTTCAGAAAGTGAAGAATATTTCTGAGTGCTTATGAAGAACAAAATATTCTGATTCAAGAGTTTTAAAGGGCAAATTTTAACTGTTTTAGAAATGCCATATACTTAAAGAAATATGTAATAACTATTTACTTTTTAAAACAAATGCTAAGCTGGGGATTTAACTCAGCGGCATAAGCGCCTGCCTTACAAGCATGCGGTCGTGAGTTCGATCGTTGGTACCGATTTAAAAAAAAAAAAATACTAAAATTTAGATGAAGGAAATTTAAAGTTTTGCTCTCATTCAAAGAATTGCAGCCAGGCCTGATGGCATTTGCTTGTAATGCCAGCATTTAGAAGGCTGAGACAGGAGAGCCATGGAGAGTTCAAGGCCAGCTAGGGCTACACAGTGAGTTCAAGCCCAGCTGCTGTATCCACACACACACAAAAAAATCTATATCTATCTATATATTTTATATACCTATATTTTTATAAATATATAAATATATATATAAATTATATCTATATTTTATATAAATAAATATTTATATATAGATTTTATGCAGATTTTTATAACTAGATAGATAGATAGATAGATAGATAGATAGATAGATAGACAGATATACATCTATCTATACATATTGCAACAGCCATGTGTGGTGGTACATGCCTGCAATCTCAGCATTTGGGAGGCGAAGGTCGAATTGCCATGAGTTGGAGGCCAGCCTGGACTACATAGTGAGTTCAAGGACAGCCTATACAGCAAGATCCTGTCTGTCTGTCTGTCTGTCTGTCTGTCTCTCTCATCTCTCTCTCTCTCTCTCTCACACACACACACACACACATAGTGATAGTAAGATAATATATTGTAAAATGATTTTGAGATCGTGGAAATTGTTAATTTCCAAAACATTACTGGTACTTTATTCCTACAGGAGCTTTAGAATCTGTCATAACAATGGCTCTATGAAAAATATCTGAATAGCATCTACACATAAATGTCTCAGTATAAACTCTGAAGAATGTGTTCTTTGAAGAACTTTTCTTTAAAATATTCATTGCATGCAAAGAAATTTCAGCTTTTAATATCATTTTTACAAATATTTTCACTTTCAAGGGGAAGAGACAATGTTTGCACGGAGAGACTGACAGTTGGTCTTAGCACTTTTTTCTAGAAGATGAAAATGCATTATGTAATTATAAGCACCCTGATGGGTTTAGTTTAATTAATAATTTTATTTTAGCCGTAGTCTACTCATAAAAGTGTCATTCAAAAGGATTCTTTTTATTTGTTTTTGGTGCTTCATTGTGTTTGTTTTAGAAAGAAATTGAGTATCTTTATGTCTGGATGATACAACTAACAGGAATCACACAGAATAAAACTACATGCCTTCTAATTTAAATATATATTACAGTTTATTCACTCCTTTATCAGTATCTGCTCTTTTCATGTTCAAATGGACAAACTTACCTGTTTTTTGAATTTCAGTTCAGATGTTACTTGCTTTTGCAGGTTTTCTCAGTTATTCAATTATACATCATTCTTATATACTCAACCCAGTAAATGCATAGGCTTACACTTTTCTGTTTGATAAACACAAGTTCCACTGAAACATAAACTCACTTTTAGGTGGGAGATTTAGCAATAAGCCCTCCGTTTGCAGAGGTGAACTCCTGGACGCAACTGCAATAGGAGGCAGATCCCAGCACAGTGTTCATGTTGTGTTAATAAGCCTCCCCTCACTAGAACACTAAAGCAGCATACAAGGGTTTTGGGGAAGTGGGTTCACTCTCTCCAGTTCTTTTGCTCTGTGAGGGATAATGATTCTCCTCTCTGGAGGCCATAGCATTCAAGGAATTATCCTGGAAGCAGTGACTGGATCCTTATTTTAATAGTCAGCACACATGTGCTGGGGATGTAGCTCACTGGCACAATGGCTGCCTGGCAAGGATAAGGTCCTGAGTTTCAATCCCCACACACCCCCCTGCAAAACATAATCAATACAATAATGTCACCTTGAGCTTGAATATTTATAGTCTCAAGAATGGGAAGAAAACATTGTTCTCTTTAAATTACGCAAATTGTGGTAAGCTGATGTAACAATACAAACTGCTTCAGGCAGAAATTGGTACCAGAACAGTGGGTGTTGCTGTAACAAATCTTAAAAAAAAAGTGGAAAAGGCTGAGGACATAGCTCAGTGGCACAGTGCCTGCCTAGCAAGCACAAGGTCATGAGTTCCATTCTGAGGACCAAAAGAATAAAGAAAAAAGTATGGAAACAGCTTTAGAACTGGATAGAGAGTAGAGATTGGAAATATTTGAAAGATTAAGCCAATGTAGCATTAAGATGACTCTACTGAGAGTCCACAAAAAGAATACTATAGAAAAAAACTCAACATTCTTACTGACAATTTAACTCATATTGATTGAAATGATCACTAAAATATGGGTAGTGAAGACCATTCTAATCAGCTCTTAGAAATGACAAATATCTCCTTCAAAACTCTGAGAAGGGCAATCTTGTTACAAACTGGTGAACTTGCCTGTGTCCCTGCCTGAGGGCACTGCATAAGTTAGAATGGAAGTCAAGAATTAGAATTTTTGTGAAAGAAACGTCTGAGCAGAAAATATTAAAGATTTGGTGCGTTTTTTTCAGGCCTATTACAGGAAAATGAAAGCAGAGCGAAATGATTTGAAGTTGGAATTGATAATTAAAAGGGATGCAGCATGTAAATAATTGGCCATATAAAGTAAGAAAGCATGTTAAGGGGAGAATACCAGCAGTGCAGTCCATTGACAATTCATTTAGAATGTTAGTATTGATGGAAAGAGTTGCAGCCAAATGGCAGTTTGATTAGTTTAGTGTTGAGAGGAGGCTATAGATCAGGTCAGTGGAAAAATGACCTCAAAAGCATTTTGAAAATCTCAGGAAAGTCTGCCAACGCCCATTATGAGCTCAGAGTACCAGGTCTCAGAAGGATTTGGAGAAAGGAGCCCAGAACACCAACAGATCCTTAGTGCTTACTGCCCTGGTTGGTCTCTGTTTTCTCCCATCCAGCTCAGTGCTCCTCAACTAATCAGCTCTTAGAAATGACAAATATCAGTGACTCAGATGGGTCTAATGAGGGCGAGAACTGCAGTCACAGGGTGAAAAAGTGTGGATTCTTGGCAGTCTCCAGTGCTAATTTTGTAGGTGTGCAAAGCAAAGAACTATGAAAGCTTGGCCACTTCCATGCAGGTCTCAAAATGTTGTCTCAGGCAGTCTCAGGTGCTCCCCAGAGTAGGATGCATGGTAATGCCTCTGCAGAAGCAGTATTATTACACAGAATTCCCACTGACATAATGCTTCAGAGGACCAAGGTGGTGGGGCATCCCTGAGAACCCAGGATTGTGAAGCCATCGCTGAGAAGCACTGGCCTGGCAAAGTTGCAGGCATGAAAAGTGAAGGAATGAGAGTGTCTCATGCTGACTGCATCGGACAGAGAACTGGCATAAAATGTGGAAGAAAATATTCAATATGATTCACTTCCAAACTTAAGTTTTAATATATTTATTTTCCTGTTCAGTTTTGGTATTATTTATTTGTTTTCCTATTTTTGAAAGATAATGTGTAATCTATTCTTGTTCCACTGTTGTATTTCAGAGGCACAAAACTTATTTGTTTTCATAGGCTCAAAGTTAAAGAAAAGTTGATAATATAATGAGTTGAGGTTTTTGGAGATTATAAGAGTATATAATAGTTTAATATGAAGTATACCCCAAGACTCATGCATTCAGGATACTAATTTAATCAACAGATTGATTAAAAAATTAATGAGTTCACTGTTGATGAATTTAGGCAATAGGTTAGATTGTGAGGATGCTATTAGTGTATTGAAGTACTAAGAATTAGGATAGGAATTGAGTACATTAAATTAATACTAACTGACCCAAGCATAACTAGTTCTCCTGAATTATTACTACATTATTGAAAGTTTTCTCTTTGTAACAATCATTTAAGGAGACTAAACTCCACCTTCTAAGCAATACAAAATTGTAAGAAGGATAGTAACAATATCACTAACAGATTTCTACAAAGAATTTCAGCAATTTCTATATCTTTATCTGGTTACATATGGACCATTAACAGTTGACAGCTGTGAGACAAGGTCAGACAAAATACTCATTAAACTCATGTTTTATATTTTTTTTAAAAAAATGACTGTTTTATTCCTATTGTTAGTTACTGACACCATTTTATTAAAAATACTTTCTCCTTTAAGTTTCAGCATTCACAAATTTGGTAACTATCCATGTGATAGGAATTTAGTCACCCTAGGAAATTTTTATCATCTATGCTGGAGACTTTTTTTAGCACCCAGTATAAAAATAAATACAATTTGGAGTGATTCTATAATTGTGTATATATCTGTATGTGAAGACAGGGGAGCTATGCAGATGATTTTGCCAATTTTGAACTTCAGAATTTTGATCAAAGTGTTTAGTTAACTTCCAAGCAAGTCAGCAAATTTTATTTGAGAAGTACATGTAGATTAATTATTTTTAATGGGAAACTTTCAAATACTAATGACTATGCTGTCATTTTTATGTTATGATAATGACCTTATTTTTTCCATTAATATATTAGAGTACAAATATTACTAAAAAAATCTGCCCCCACTTCTATCTTGCAAATATTTTAGTGTAGACAAATACATCAATGATATCTTTAGTATTGCTTTTCCTTGATTAGATGTCTATATCGTTAATAACAGTATCAGAGTTTTTGAACATATATTTTTTCACAAGAGTCTTAACTGCCTTTTTGTTAGTATTACTGTTACTACCAGTACTATAAGAAAGTATTATAGATTAAATAGCTTACACTACAGAAAATTATTTTGTCAATTTTGGAGACTAGAAATCCTAGACTATTTTATAGGTCTTTTCAGATACTGTTATGGTTTTCTTTTCTGGCTGACAGATTACAAGTTTCTTGCTATGTCCTCATGAAAGCCTTTCACAAGTCCCTGTGCATGTGGAAGACAGGAACAGCAGTCTCTTTGGTGTCTCTTGTGTAGTGATACCAGTCCTATCAGAGCAAGACCCCACTCCTGTTATTAAATTTATGTTTAATTGATTCCTTAGAGGTACCATCTTAAATACAGCTATATTAGAGTGTTGTACTTTAACATATTAATTTTAAAAGGACACAAACCTTCAATCCAAAACAGTACTCTAACACTCATTCATGAAAGAACTCTCAATCTGATAAAAGCCATCTGTGACAAACAGCTAGCATCATATTAAATGGTCAAGAACTGAAAGCTTTTACTCTAAAATCAGGAACAAGACAAGGCTGTACACTATCACCACTCCTATTCAATATAGTGCTGGAAATATTAGCCAGAGTAATTAGACAGGAAAGAGAAATAAAAGAAATAAGGATAGGAAAGGAAGAAGTTAAACTATCATTATTTGCAGATGACATGATATTCTATATAGAAGACTCCCAAAACTCCATTGAAAGACTTCTAGGTATAATAAATTCAGTACTGTAGCTGGATACAAAGTCAATACTCAAAAATCAATAGCATTCCTCTACACAAACAACAAACTCACTGAGAGAGAGATAAGAGAGACCACACCCTTCACAGTAGCATCCAAAAATCAAATACTTAGGAATCAACCTAGCAAAGGAAGTAAAAGATCTATTCAGTGAAAATTTCTGAAAAATAAATCAAAGAGGATTTCAGAAAATAGAAAGACATTCCTTGTTAATGGATAGAAAGAGCAAACATTGTGAAAATGGCCATTCTCCCAAATTTTTATATAGATTTAATGCAATTCCAATTAAAATACAATTAGTATACCTCACAGATCTAGAGAAATCATTCCTAAAATTCATCTTGAACCAGACAAGACCTACAATAGCAAAGACAATTCTGGGCAACAAAGGCAAGGCAGGAGACATCACAATCCCTGACTTGAAGTTATACTACAAAGCTACTGTAATAATATCATCATGGTACTGGAATCAAAAAAGACCTGAAGATCAATGGATCTTGATCTTCAAGGTTAGATGGATTAGAAGATACAACCACAACTACAAACACACTCTGCCACCTTATCTTTGATAAAGGGGCCAAACACATTCACTGGAAGAAAGACAGCCTCTTGAACAAGTGGTGCTGGAAAAACTGGCTTTCCATATGCTGCAAAATAAAACTAGATCCATGCCTATAGCCATGCACTAAAGTTAAAATGGATCAAAGATCTAAACATAAAACAGAATCACTAAATATATAGGAAGACAAACTAGGTAGAAACCTTGAAGACTTAGGGGTCAGAAGAGAATTTGGGAACAAAAATGACACTGCATGGGAAATACTTCCCAGAATCAACAACTGGGATCTCGTCTTATTACATGTCAAAAGAAATATTCAACAGAGTGAAAAGAAAACTCATGAATTGGAAAAAAATCTTAGTCAACTATCCCTCAGACAAAGGACTTCTATATAGAACATATAAAGAAAAAAAAAATCAGGCCCCTGAAATTCAAAGGCCCAATCCAAAAACGAGCTCTGAGATGAAGACACACTTCTCAGATGAAGAAACACAAATAGTAAATAAATACATGAAAAGATGTTCAATATCATTTGTCATTAGAGAAATCCAAATTAAAACCACACTGAGATTCCATCTCACTCCAGAAAGAATGGCCAGGGTCATGAAATCCACCAGTAACAAATACTGGAGAGGCTGTGGGGGAAAAGGAACACTTCCGCATTGTTGGTAGGAGTGTAGACTGATGTAACCATTGTGGAAATCAGTGTGGAGATTCCTCAAAATATTGGTATTGGAAGTCCTGTTTAACCCAGCTATTCCACTTCTGGGCATATTTCCAGAAGAGCTGAAAACATCATATCATAGTGATATATATGTACCCATGTTTATAGCAGCACACTTTGCAATAGCCAGATCTTGGAAACAACCCAAATGACCATCAATTGAGGAAATGGATAAAAAAGATGTGATTTTTTTTTACAATGGAATGCTATTCAGCTATAAAGAAAGACTACACTGAGGCTTTCATAAGTAAATGGATGCTGCTTGAGACCATACCTGTAAGTGAAATAAATCAAACTCACATGTGTAAATACTGTATTATCTCCCTGTGTAAGAAACTGAAAGAGTAAATAAGATACAAAATCTTCAGTAAATATTGTAAAAATGTAAGAAACTGCTCAAAGAGGAAAAGATAATTCAGGAAAAGAGGAAAGAAGGAAGAGAAATGAAATAAGATATAAGTTCATATATATACATTTAAGATTAATAAGATGATTGCACCACTAATTCTATTAGTTCTTGGAACAAAACAGATAACATCCATAGGATTATATCAGTTTTGCCTGACCATATCTGATAATTCAAGTAAGACTTACAAGGATAACTATGCAAAACAACAAAAATTGTTATGTTTCTACCACCTTGTTTTGAAAGCCTACATTGGTATTGCTTTGGGCTCTTAGATATAGTTATTTATTTATTGTTTTGTTTTTCCTTTAATACAGATAGGATATATGTACATGTATAGACTTATATATGCCTAGAACTTCACCTTAGAGTTTACAAGAATTGATTTTAGTATGTGTGATAGTATGAACAACTACACTGAAGAAAATGAGACACCATGGTAGCCATTGATGGTTTCCTATCATTTTGATTCAAAAGTGAATAATAATGTTTTGTTCTTGTTTTGATTGGTTTTATTCTGTTTTCAATTATTTGATTCCAATATGCATGACTCTATGGACAGCTATTTTGAAGAAAACAGGAGACATTATGGTAGCCATTATTGATTTCTTAGTATCCAGTCTTGAAAGCCTTAAGGCTTTCATTCTTGTGTTTTTATTGCTTTCTTACTATTTTGATATGTATTAACTTATTGTGTGTGGAGGTATGAACAACTGTTTTGAAGAAAACAAGAGACATTATGGTAGCCACTGTTGATTTCCTGCTGTCTTTTTCTGAAATCCTGTGTTATTTGCATTGTTTTACTCTGCTCTGCTCTGCTTTGTTCTGTTTTGTTTTGGTTTGCTTTGTTTTGTCTTATTCTCTTTAAAATAAAAAAAAGACAAGGCAGTACTCTATGAAAAAAGGTTTTTTTCAGTTTGTTATGCATAGTGATGTTCATGTGCTTCATTTGTTAAAGGAATTTCTTTCCTTTTTTTTATTTTTTGCCTTGCTTATTATTGAAGACTTGCAGTTGAGTCTCTATGGATGCTTTTATGTTTGTGATCAAAGTTTTGGTAAGCTTACAGGAAGAATAAAAGCATATAAAACATTCATAAACAAGAAGTTTTTCCAGAAATATAAACTGAGGCAAATATCACTCTTCAAAGCTCTCTGTTGCTTCCTTTTTAGACCACTAGGTCTCCTCTGGAATCCATGTCTTAAAGATTTTCTTCACTAAAGCAAGTATTATGCCCCAAAATTTCACTAGAAAAACTGAATTAATTCTAAGCTTTCTGAGCCAAAAACAAAGGTAGCCCTAGATCATATTTCAGGAGTGATGTTCTGGATTGTTTTACTCTTTTGGTTAACAGTTCAAGTCAGTGGACTGAAAGAAGATATGTGTGTCATGCTGAAAGTTCCTGAATGACAAGTAAAATTAAAAATGAAACATTGGGAAGGAGGAGTTTTAGATAAAATTTCTGGAACTATGGCAGATTTCCGAGTGAAAAATGAATTTAGAAGTGAAAGAATCAGGTAAAATGACAAATATCTAAGTGCTTATTTTGATTCCCAGAAAACATTGCTGTGTGAGAGGAAGGAAGCAGTCATCTTTATTTCTCTAGAATTCTGACTGCAAATCTCCCCTAAGAGGTAGAGAATGTGTATCCCAGAACTCTTGCTGGGTAAATGGCACTGTTTTAGTCTCTTACATAACTATATGAGGAATTTTATGCAAATCATTTTCCCTAAGCCATGTTGTTAACAAGAAAATATAAAGGAAGCTATAAACTTCACATGGAAAAATAAAAGACCACAATGCCTAAAAGACACTGGAAGCTTTAAGGAAACTTATTCATATCTATCAATCAGAATACATAATAAGTAGGTTCCAATCTACTTACCATGATTCTTTTCAGAAAAAGTGTTATGCTGTCTCCTTTTAAACTGTCAATTTGTTTTAAGTATCTAAGTAATAAGATTTGTCTTAGATAATGTTGTCTCTCATTTTAAATAAGAATACAAAAAGAATTAAAATTTGATATTTAAATTTTCATAGTCATTAGAGGAAATGTGCTGTGGTCTACATTTTTCAATTGTAAAATTTCTTCAGAACCACACACAATGTCTTCTACATAGTGTGCATGAGTTCCTGCACCTTTATAATGTTCAGAATAATAAGAAACAAATAAAAAGTACATTTTGTCTGTTTCTATAAACTTCACTTCATAAATAAAATGCAGACCTGTTAAAGCTTAAAGTAATCACAGAATTAAATACATTTCAAAATAATCCATTCTCGCCAGTGAAATTTACTTTACCTAAGAGAGAAATATATCAGTGAAACATTTATTCTTAGGTTTGTGAATGAATAGATAAACCCAAATTTGTATGATAATTGCATAATTTTGGTACTCTAGTTCTTATATTCATTTTGATATTGTAGTTTATAAATATGTTAATTATTTTAACTGATTTTTGCCTACAATTTAAGAGAGGTAGAAAATTTGTACAAACTCATAGTAAACTACTTCATGGGAAGAGAAATGAGAATCCTTAAATCCCATATATTAGAAGATTCAGTAGTTATAAATTTGTTCATGATTTACATATCATAAGTATAAGAAGTAGTGAATATGCTTGTGTGTGAAAGACTTCTCCTGCCTATGACATGCATGGGAGTCGACAGAGAAACAGAAAAGTTTACCTTTTTATAAGGGGAAAATATACAGAAGACAATGTCAAGCATTAAAAAAAGTCCCAAAACAATTTATTTTTACAGTAGCCAAAATATGAATTTAAGTAATAGAATAAGTTTTATGACATTTGGATATTCTCTTTGAATAATAGATTTGTGAAAGAAATTTCATTTTACTTTAGATTTTCTAAATTAATCTTTTATAAATTTATGAGGAAAATTTATGAAATGTATTGCATTTTCGTATTCTCATACTTTTCATTAACACAGTTACAAAGTGGCAGGTAAATTTATCAATAGTAGGATGTTATGATTTAATTGTAAAAATTTTCTCAAAAAATCTCATGTGTAGAACTAAGGCTGCTGGGAGATGACTGAATCTTGCACTTATTTCGTACTAAACTCATCAGTGGTTTTGTTCACTGAGTTCATAGTTGACTGTGCCACTCTGAAGTGGAGATTCTATTTAGGGAGTAGGAGGGGAAGGTAGTTACCTGAAAGAATGTATTCCTTTCTTCCTGCTTTCTCTGCTTCCTGGCTGTCATGAGTTGAGTAGCTGTCCTCCACTATGCTCTTTCTGCCTTTTGCCAGACACATGTGGATTGAATCCTCTGAGTCCATAAGCCAACATAAACCTCTCCTCTTTTAAATTAGTACGTTATCCCAGCAATGAAAAGCTAAAACATAACTTTACTTTTGAAACCATCAACAAATGAGTGAAAATAAACATTTTGTTATTACCCTCTGTATGAAGGGAAGAAAATGGACTGATATAATCTGTGTTCATTTTCCTCTGAAGTTCCCAAGTCTTATCTACAGAGCATATGAATGTGGAATGCTCCAGGGTAAATTGTAAAACAGAAACAAATCATGACATTTATAAACATTCACCAACATTCAACTTGATTACTTCAGACCATTGTAAATTTGTAATGGATCACCATGTGTGACTATTTAAAATTTATAATAGGGGAGAGAGTATGTCTCAAGACTTTAGGTTTACTCTCTCATCATGTATTTAATCTTATCCAGATCCCAGGAACTGCATGTACTTATAAAGTTTCCCTCTTGCATATCAATTATTGAATATTTACATGGTTACATGGCAGAATCCACTTTTTACATATGGTCTCTAATTGACAGTTAAATAATTCTATTACTTCTTTTTATTTTATTATCCTCTTTAATATCAATGTAGTTTTTGTTTTTCTCCAAGACTGTATGACTGTAAACAACAGCAGTAACAACAACGACAACAACAGCAATAACAGAAACTCGTAAGTGAAAGTCACCTGCAACAGCAAACAGAAACACCTAAAGGACACCCAGGATTTGGAGACAGATTTATGTACATATATGGGCACTAGTCAGGACCCCTCCCATAATATCATGCCCTGATCTCTAGTGGTCTAGGGTTTATATGGGAAAAGTAACTAGGCAACACAGAGGCAGAATGGCTTGTCAATTGGAGATTACAATGTACATCCTAGTGACCAGCTATGCATCACAGTGACCAGCCATTTTTAAGAAACAAAAGTAACAGGAACTGTAACAGGAACTATTACTTGGGAAACTAACAAACTGAAGTACTGGCTGGGGAGGGCGGTGACATCTGCCACATACCCCTGAGTATTTAAAACCCTATTTAGTGTGACTAATGTAATTTTGGCTCTCATTGCCTTAAATAACTTGCTCTATATGAATGACAGTTTTCAGTCATTAAAATGAGAAATGACAGTAGTAATAAGTAAAGAATTTTTAATTAATTTTAACCATAAAATTTCAATGCATAAATTGAAAATATGGAAATAAAAAAATTTCTATTTTAAATAATGGATTTCTATTTTGAATAATGTATCTCTCTTAGTTTATGTTTTAATAATCATCACTTGTACAGTACTTATGAAGTGAACAAAATTGGAAAACTGATTATGTACTGAGGTCTATGCTAAAGTAATTAGTTTTTCAGAGGTTATTAATTTTATTTTAGTATTTGAGGATTATCAGTATTTTATCCTACTCAATTTTTGTATTTTTAAATAATTGTATCACTGAAATAATTTTAGGAGTGTTATATTCTATAACATTCATAAACAAGTCCTTTTATTTTCATCTTACTGATCAGTTGCTTAGCAACTACATGGTAGAAACCTATCAAATTTGATGTCTCTCAGGAAAATGTCAGCAAGTAAATACAGTGTTTAGAATTTTTATGATAATTTATAATTTTATAGTCTCTGGAAAATGAATAACTCATTTATTTTTTAATGGTTCATTGGATTTTTAATAGGCTTTATTTTTGTACATTTCAAATAATTCTCTTTTGACCTCCACTATATGGAGGTTAAATATATTTTTTGTACCTACAAGAGATGTTATTCCAAATATTTGATTTGTTCATGTATTAGTTCTTAGAGAAAAATTTCTTACAATCAATTAGTTAAGTTAGTTTTACAGAATACCTACTATGTTTAAAGTATTATAATAGATATTGATGGACAAGAATGACTGATTTACACTCAAAATGTTTAAATTCATTTTGTGCCCAGATATATTGTTACTACAATTCACAAGAAAATGTAATACTTTATAAACAGAAAGAATGAAAAGTATAGAAACCAAAAGAACAAATCAAAAATTGTGTTTCTGATGCAATTCAAAAATAATCATAATAGATATTTGGATAGTACAACTAAGAAAATGAAAATATTTCTAGATTTAGAAAAGCAAAGATTTTGTGAATTATTCTTAAATAAATATCAGTAAGTTAAACTGGCAATTCCTGTAATGGCTATACTTCTTCTCCTAAAAGATTTCAATGCCATTAGTATATAATTTAAAATTAGCACATAATTCTAAGTGGAATTTCTCTTACACATATTTTACAATTAATGAAATTTCTGCTAAATATAACTTACATCATCACATAAGACACATAAAATATCTACAGGGAAATAATCCTATAATTATATTACATTTGAAAATATATATATTCAGATACTGAATGTGATAAAAGTGATATTTAAGTTATGCTATTTCACTTATTCAGTTAACATTACTTATTGAGCCTATACCATATAAAGAATTAATGCAGGCTATAATGAGTTCAAATCAGAGAGTTGCAAAAATGTTTATGATTTTCATAACTTCAAGTAATTTGTTACATGAATAAATTTAACTGTTACTTTTATTTCAAAAAATTTTATAAATAATTTCAGGTGTTAGTTGCAACAGTTTAGTAATGCACTGTAAATATAAACAGAAGTAAAACCAATTACTAACATCAAGGAAGCCTGCCCCAGGCCTAAACTACACTGGACTGCTTCTGCTAAGCCTGCCCTTCCAGCGGAATCATAGGAACCTTGGATTATAGCAGATTATTGTGCTGGCTGCATGAGAGACTCAGAAACGCCTCACCCAAACAGAAGACCACAGCAGGCTCTAGTAACTGTGGTGTTGGACATTGTACCTCATTGTAAAAAGTAACTAAGACAGCCTTGAGCCCTGACCTCACTCTGGCAATATCCCAGAAGATGAAAAGGAACTTTGAGCCTGCTCCCAAGCAGTAAGACCATGCCTTGCATCCCAGACCACACCAAGGCACACACAGGGATGGGGTCTATCTGGGCCATGCCCAGTGAACTCCTCCATTTGGAGGCAAACGTCATTCTGATACTAAGACCAGAGAAAGACTCAACCAAAAAGGAGAACTATAGGCAAGTATCAGTAATGAACATTGATGCAAAGATTCAAAATAAAATACTGGCAAATAGAATGCAGCAAATCATCAAGAAGATTATACATCAAGACCAGGTGGGATTCATTCCAGGACTGCAGGGATGGTTTAACACACACAAATCAATAAATATAATACACCAAATCAACAGAGCCAAAAACAAAAACCATAAAACATTCTTAAGTAAATGCAAAGGTATTGAAATCATCTCATATCTGATCATAGTGCACTGAAATTGGAAATTGAAATTGGTCATCTCAATAGATGTAGAAAAAGCTTTTGATAAAGTTCAATACATGTTCATGATAAAAACCCTTCAGAAACTCAGAATACACCATGTCTACCTCAACCGTATAAAGGTCATCTATGAAAAACCAACCGCCAACATTATATTAAACAGACAAGAATTGAAAGCTTTCACATTAAAATCAGGAACAAGACAAGGATGTCAACTGCCACCACTGCTTTTCAATATAGTTCTGGAAACATTAGCAGGGCAATCAGACAAGAGAGAGCAATAAAAGGAATAAACATAGGAAAGGAAGAAGTTAAATTATCACTATTTGCAGATGAGAGGGTACTCTATATAGAAGACCCAAAAAACTCCATTAAAAGACTGCTAGAGGTAATAAACAAGTTCAGCAGTGTAGCTGGATACAAAGTCAATGCTCAAAAATCAATAGCATTCCTGTACACAAACTAAAAACTCATCAAGAGAGAAACTATGGAAATATCACCCTTTATAACAACATCTAAAAAAATGAGATATTTAGGAATCAACCTAACTAAAAATGTAAAAGACCTATATGAAGAGGATATTAGAAAAGGGAAGGATATTCCTTACTCTGGGCTAAGAAAAGCCAACATTGTGAAAATGGCCATACTCCCAAAACTGTTATACAGATTTAATGCAATCCCAATCAAAATGCCATTGACATACCTCACAGATCTAGAGAAAACACTCCTAAAATTCATTTGGAAACAGAAGAAACCTAGAATAGCAAAGGTAATTCTTGGCAACAAAGGCAAGGCAAGAGGCATCTCAAATCCTGATTTGAATCTATACTACAAAGCCACAGTGATAAAATCAGCATGGTACTGGCAAAGAAATAGACCTGAGGATCAATGGACCAGATTAGAAGATGCAAGCACAACTACAAAGACACTGAGCCACCTGATATTTGACAAAGATGCTAAATATGTCCACTGGAAGAAAGATAGTCTCTTTAATAAATGGTGTTGGAAAAATTGGCTCTCTACATGCCGAAAACTGAAACTAGATCCATGCCTATCACCATGCACACAAATAAAGTCTAAATGGATCAAAGACCTAAATATTAAAACAGAAACATTAAATCTACTGGGAGACAAGGTAGGTAGAAATCTTGAGTCATAGGGGTAGGCAGAGAATCCATGAATAAAACGCAAACTGCACGGGAAACACTTCAAAGAATCAACAACTGGGATATCATATTATTGAAAAGTTTCTGCATTTCAAAGGAAATCACCAAGAGTGAAAAGAAAACCCACAGAGTGGGAAAGAATTTTAGCCAGCAACCCCTCAGACAATGGACTTATATCAAGAACATATAAAGAACTGAAAAACATCAAGCCCCCCAAATGCAAAGACCTTCTCCAAAAATGGGCATCTGAGATGAAATACAGTTCTCACATGAAGATACACAAGTGGCAAATAAATGCATGAAGAAATGTTCACCATCACTAGTCATTTGAGAAATGCAAATTAAAACAACACTGAGATTTCACCTCACTCTGGAAAGAATAGCTACCATCAAGAAATCAACTGATAACAAATGTTGGCAAGGCTGTGGGGAAAAGGGAACACTACTCCACTGTTGTGAGAATATAGCCTGGTGCAACCACTATGGAAATCCCTATGGAGAATTCTCAGAAGACTGAGATTGGAAGCTCCATTCAATCTAGCTATTCCCCTCCTGGGTATTTTCCCAGAAAAACTGAAAAGGTCACTTCACAGTGACATATGTGCACCCATGTTTATAGAAGCACAATTTGTGATAGCTAAATCTTGGAAACAACCAAGATGCCCATCAACTGCAGAGTGGATGAAAAAGATGTGGTATTTTTATACAATGGAATATTACTCAGCTATAAAAAGGATGATCTTAAGGCCTTCATAGGTAAATGGAGACAACTTGATACTATCCTCATTAGTGAAATAAATAAGAATCATATTTATAAATATCACATTGTTTCTCTAGTGTAAAAAGTAATAAGAACTATAAGAGTAATAAAACCCAAAGTGTGTAATTGCTATTGTAAAAAAGAGAGGAAAAGAAAGGTCTCTAAGGGATATAACTGCATGTATGTTTGTGTAAAATAGATGCCCATACTGCTGAATCTTTGTTGGATCTTTGATCAGAACTGTTTGCAGTCTCACTGGTTGTGTACTATGTATCCTTTAATTTTGTAACTTGAACAACTACATCCAAGTTGACAATATGTAATTTATCAACTAGTGATTTCTTAGTGTTTTTTTCTTTTTTCTTTTAGCATCCTTTATTGTTGCAACTCTTTTTTCTGTTTTGCTTTTTTCTCTTTAAATGAAATTTTAAAAATGTGTAATTGCTATTGTAACAAAGAAAGGAAATAGGAAGTGTTATAAAAGATATAACTGTATGTATATTTAAGTGTGTAGGATTGATAACCATACTTCTAAGTTCTTGTTGGATTGTTGAACAGATCTGTTTGCAGTCTTACTACTTGAATGTTCAATTTGTGGGCTTTAATTTTGTAACTTGAACAACTATTTCCAAAAGGACAATATGTAATTTATTAACTAGTGACTTCTTACTGTTCATTTTTTTTGAAATTCCATAATATCTCTACCCTTTTTTCTGTTTAAATAAAAAATAAGTGTAAAAAAAAAACAATTACTTTCTTAAATAAATTTTGAAAGACATCAAAGGAAAAAAATGAAAAACAACTAAATTTTTGTATCTTAATATAAATAAATACTTAAGCTATTCCTCATAAAAATATGGTAAATAATAATTCCTATAGATTTTGAAATGGATATTATATTGAACAATCAGATATTCTATAGAGAAAATAAATAAAATTTATTCCATAGAAAAGTACTAGTTGCAGTGAGTATCAAAATCTCATGAATGGAATTTGTTAATATTTCTCTTGTAACAGTATGCTCAAGAAAATTACCCACAGGACACTGAGATTCCGGAAATGAGAGAGATTTATTTCAAGAGCTGCAGTGATCAATCAGTCAGCTCAGGACATTGGAGCTGCTGGCTGGCTCTGATTCCTTTGTTCTCTTTTCTTATGAGCTCACAAGGTAGGGGGTTACCTTGGATACCAGCTTTTTGTAGCACTATCATTGCTTTGAATGTTGAAAGACCTTCTTACACATCTGGTTAATTGATACACAGAACGTGGGCACTAGGCAGTTTGGTCACCTTGAGATAAGTCCATTTGTTTCCCCTTTTCATAGTTTTTATGGCCATTTAAGGAGAGGAGAATTTTTCAGGATTTGGCGAAAGCTCACTCTCCTTCAAAGTCTATCCGCTCTCTAAGCATCTAAAATATAATCTATAGCTCATAAAATAAGTGAAGTTTTCAAGACTGAAGCTTGAAGCAGAGGATGGGATTCAAAGAGAAAAGGACAAAGAAAATGCAAATAGTGAGGATTATGAATGGCCTCTCACTCTGCTATAGTTACAATGTGAAAGATTTGCTAACCCAATTCCTATCTCTCATCCTTGCAGTAATTCCTTGTTCTCCTAATTTGTCTGTTTTACTGGACAATTACCATAATGATAGCATAGGGAAAACTATTACTAAATCCTTTGACC
Source organism: Hydrochoerus hydrochaeris (assembly GCA_004027455.1). NCBI lineage: Eukaryota > Metazoa > Chordata > Mammalia > Rodentia > Hydrochaeridae > Hydrochoerus > Hydrochoerus hydrochaeris. Next base: position 58,717 of record PVLA01000111.1, read on the forward strand.
TCATTGAATTCAAGTTGACTCTAGTTTCTGGTGTTCACTCATTTTCTTAAAACTCTCTTTTACAAAGCAATAGCTAAAATCAGTTTGTCTATTTATTGGAGTGAACTACAATTTTGTCTTAGAGTTATCTTATATGATTTTGAAATCATTTATTTATAAGATAACGTAGACTAATTAAAATAGAGATTTCATATGAGACTAGAATTAATGATTTCTGATTTAAAGGAAACAAAGATAATAATTCTACCCATGTTCCTCCCCAAATGCCTAAGCTCATAGGGAAGAATTGAGGGCGGTGTACCATGTCAATAGCAGGGCTTTTAGCTCTTTCCAAAACTTCATAAAATGAGCAGATCAAACAACATTACAAACAGATAAAAGTCACAAAATATCACAGTCCTTTCTCTAGGATGTGATCTGAGAGACTGTGCGGTATTCTCAGAAATATCCAAATATCACTGAGAAACTGCTAAAATGCGAAAGATCCCCTTCTTAACTGAGAAGAGCCTGTGGGTCTTAAGTGTAAAACAAATACAATTTAGCTACCTATATGATGCACTGTTTCCTTTAGGCTCTCCAGATCTCGCAGCTGCCTTCTACTGGTTCTCTCCTTTGTATTCAAGGTTCACTCAGTGAGGACAATGTCAGAAACTATTCTCTTGTTTCCTCTTAGGTTTGACCAAAGTTATGGACACAGCCAATTCTAAAACTGAGATATTTTTATTCCTTTGCTCATTTTAATTGCTTTACAAATGAGTTTCTTCTACATTGTTCCAACAACCTTTGTGATTTCACCTTTCAATTTTATATCTGGAATACAGTGATTATTGATTTTGTTTGCAACATTCAAGACTATCTATATAGTTTTCTAAAGAACCCAAAGCAAACTGGGCATGGTGGCGCATGCCTGTAATCCTTACACTTGGGAGGGGGAAGCAGGAGGATCATTACAAGTTTGAGACCAGGCTGGGCTACAAAGTGAGCTCAAGGCCAGCCTGAACTACATAGTGAGACTCTGTCTCAAAAAGCCAAACAAACAAACAAAACAACACATAAAAGAGTCATTAGTACCATTGTAGTCTAATCATTTTTATAAATCCAGAAATTCTCTGTTACATTTATACATTCTCAATTCTATTACCTTTCTGAGTTTTCACATTTTTTTATTTCTTTCCTACTATATCGTCTACTTTACGTATGATAATATAAGTTTTCCTGGATTCTTGTTGCTCAAAATTTCTTGCTAAACTCTTTGAATTACCATATACATTTAGAGTAATGCAGATAATTTTCATCATTTCTTCCCACTTATTTATTATTAGTAGTAGCTGTATTAAACACCACAATGAACCTATAGATAAGTTTGTAGAGAACTGGTATCTTCACAATGTTTGGGTTCAAATCCAGAACTTAGCACACATACTTTAATACTAAGCAACATCCCCAGCCCTCTAAATTTTTAATCCATAAATATGGAAAAGCTATATCTTAGCTTTAAAATTTCTATTGTTTAATTTCTGTCAATATTATTTTTGTAATGTAACTATTCCTAGATTAATTCTCAGGTATGTGATATTTCACGCTTCATTCAAAATATTTTTACAATGAATTGTGACAGCAATTCCAGTACACTGAACTCTGCAGATACCGTTTCAGGGCGAATAGGAGTTGGGAGAGTAACTCTTTGTCTCTATCCTTTGTTGAGAAAAAGCACAAAAAGATGCACAAAGGACATTCTACAGGCAAAATGTCCTCATATACATTCTGTGTGCAAAATTTCTAGGAGAAACGCAAGAAGCACTCAGAAGCTTCCAATAATTTCTCAGATTTCTAAGAAATGCTGAGGGATGGAAGACTGTGTGTGCTACAAAGAACAATTTGAAGACATGGAAAAGATAGACAAACTTGTTATGAAAAAGAAATGAAAACTTGTATTAGTTTAACAGGGAACAAAAGCAAAGTTCAAGGACAACAATGCACCTGAGACCTCCTTCCGACTTCTCATTTATTTCTGAGTATAACCCCCAAATCAAAGAGGACACCCTGGGCTGTCACAAGTCACTTTACAAAGAATATGGAAAAGATGTAGAATAACACTACGTCAGATGACATCAGACTTCTGACAGAAAGGCTGCTAACTTGAAAGAAAAATAAAAGAATATTGATGCCCATTGAATTGAAGAAAACCCTGATTCAGTCAAAAAGAAAAAACAAAGTGAGGGGGAATTAATCAAAGCTGAAAGCTAAGAAAAAGAAGAAAAAGGAAGAGCCAAAGGATGATGCAAAAACATAAAGGTGTAATTATGAATAAATCTATTCTAGCACGTTTTTCTAACAATGAAATATACAATCTTCCCTGTACCCAAATCATGCCTTTAAAAGTATCAGAATGAAAAAAAAAAGGAAAGAAAGAAAAAGAATCCAAGAAATCCAAAAAATTTGATGTAGGTTAGTTCTTTATGTACAATGATCTGAATGTCATTAATAATTTTTCAAATAATTTATGTCAGTTTTGATTTTTGACAGCTTATCATATGCAATAACTCAATAAATGATGGTTTAATTTCTTACTCATAAAATTCTGTGAATTATATTTCATTTTTATGACCTAATTGCACTGACTCAAGTGTGATATTTTATATAAATTTTAAAGTCTTTTTCCATATTCTTTTAATGTGGTGAATTACATTAATTGCATTTCTGATGATAAATTACTCTTAGTTTTGTGACATAAATTCCACTTAGTCTTTTCCAGTGATAAATTATTCTGACTTTCTTGGAATGAACCCAATTAGTCATTAGTATCTCTCAATTCAGTTTGGTAATACTGTATTAATTATTTTTGAATATAGAACAATGAAAGAGAATGGCAACTTTATTATTATATTTTGATATTAAATTATATTCTGGCCCATTAAAAAGAGATGATACATATTTTGTCTTCTTTTCTGTTTTTCAGAATTTATGTCTATTAATAATGCATAAAAATATTTTCTATATGAGTCAGCTTTGTTTGTTTAATTTACTTTAATTTTTCCCTTTATTTGACCTTTACAACTTGAAATAATTGTGGTTATATTAGGTGCACACATATTATTTTAGTTAATTCCCATGACTTTTTTTTCTCTTCAATTTACTTTAAATTAAGTAAATATATATTCCTAATTTATTTACCTTTACAATTCTGTTAATTAGATCTTCATTTTGCTGGTTCCAATTGTGATTAAACATGATTTCTTCACTTTTCAGAGTCTAAAGAAAATTATTGTTTTGATCATTCTCAAGCAGTATTCATGATGAAAAGGCTTAACTCTATTTGTTCTATATCATTTTACATGATTGTTATATATTGAATTTTTTTTATATTTTAACTCTGCAATGCACTACTATCATTGCATTGACAGTCCATCAATCACTATGAATATCTATACCTTTTCTGGTTCTCTTTATTCCTACTTAAATTTATACATTTCCTTGAAATTTTTTGCTACATAAATAACTCCCTTTAACACTTTCTGATAGAGATAAATTGACTATTAATGTGCCGGAAAATATGTTATTTTCCCATTTATTTTTAAAAAATAATGTTGCTAGCTTAGCAGGTTGTTTTTTGATATTTACAATATTTAATTCATTTGTCTTCTTGAAAAGTGCCCTTGGAAGTCAATATAAGACATCTGGAATTAGAACTGCCCTAAGAATTTTCTTTCTTTCTCATTTTCCATAGCTTAACTAAGATATATCTTGAATCTTTTTAACTACTGGGTAGCTTTGTTTATATATATATGTATGTATATATATATATATATATACATACATATATATATAATTTTTGTTGTTATAATTATGAGTTTCTTGAACCTGTAGCTCTACAGTTGGATATTTTCCATTAGTACTGAAAAAATATTTCGACATTGTTTCTAAGCATTTATCTTTGGGTCATCTTTCCCTCTATACTGGAAATATATGCATAAATATATAGATAATGACATAGATACATACATAGACATAGATTTGCTATAGGTTAATACAAATACATGCAGATACAGATGGAAACTTTAACACATGACTCACAAGATTTTTATTTGCTAAGTTTTCCTATTTATTTGCGATACTTTTATAACCATAAATTTAACTTGCAAGTAGGATAAAGTCTGTGGTATTCTGGGACATTTGATAGGATAATACTAAATCTTGGTTAACCTAAAGCTGTTAAGTGCCAGTTAGTGATTTATAATATACATATCTGTTAACATTTTATACTATTATACACATCTGTCATGGTGTGAATCTAAAACGAACCTCCAAAATTCTCACATATATGGAAGATGTTTTGATGATGGGGGTGCTGTACTCATCGGTGGAATCCATAGCTGAATGTGGTGCTGGGAGGTGAGGAGTGATTTTTCCTGTTGCTTTCTGTTCCCAGGCTGCTATGGGCTGATGGCTTTTCCTCTACATTATCTCTTGCCCATCCTGTTCTTGCTTTGGAGCCAATAGATCATGGACTGAAACTCTGAGCCAAAATAAACACCTTCTCCTTTAAATTGTGGGTGTTGGGTACTTTATTTTAGTGATGAAAAGTGACTCAGATAATATGTTAGGGATACATAGTTTTCTTGTGCTATAAACCATTACATTGCCTAGATTTAGCAACTGGACCAACAGATATAGCAGAACAAAAAAGACTTCTTACTGAACTTGTGTCTAGGCCTCCCTGAGGCTGACAACTGCCACATAAATCAATGGGGTATATTCCGGGAAATTTGTACAGTTTCTTAAGAGCACTTGCACTTTTTTCCTATTACCCTGTTATCTATCTTTCTTTTAGAGAGAGAGAGAGCACAAAGAGAGAGCAAATAGAGAGCAGAGAGAGGAGAGTTTTTTATAGAAACCCTGAAATATTTAAACTTGGGTGTCTGAGTTACTTCAATTAACATTTTAAAGAGAAAGAAAAAAGTGGTATTATAATCCAGTGCAGACAATGTATCTAAAAGTGTACCTTGATTTAGTACAATTGTTTTACATATTTCATACGTTCTGTGGTCTATTAGCCTGGTTTTCAATCTGTATGTATGATAATATAATTAACTTTTAAGGTTTTATAAGATAAATGAATCTGATGCTGGAAAAATAAAAGAAGGTGGAGAGAGGGAGGAAAAAGAAAGGAATTGAAATGAATTAGGGACATGTACAAATCCCCTACAGTGAATGTAATTGTTATATTATATATTGCAAATATGTACAAATGAAAGTCAAAATAAAGAAAAAAAGGCCTTGAAATTTTTGACATTTCATTCCCCTGACATCCTATCAGCTTTTCTTTTTATGAATATGTCATGTGCAGAATTTTGTGAATGCTTTCAACCACTCTACTGCTAAACAATCATTTTACTGTCTATACTGTTGTTCACATATTTTCTATTGCTGTGTTTAAAGTCTAGTTTAACTTACATTCCCTTCTCTCTGATCTGCTCTGCAAACCATCCAATAAATTTTATTTCAGTATCATACATTTCAGATTTTGAAAAACATTTATTTTACAAGATGTCATTTTTATGTTATATATCTTGCCTGGTTATGTAATCCTTTATCATCACATTAATGGGTGCTCTTGTATTGCTCTTTTAAGACATTTTTTTCCTCAAATGAGACATCTAACGCTTTTTAAACTTTTCTTAGTTTTAAAAGTGCAATTTTTCCATCTCAAATCTCTTAAACATTTAAGACTTAAAATTTTCCATTGATTACCTCTATAATTCTATTGTGAAGATTCTGATACTGAGTGTTCACATGTATTTTATAATTATTCACATTTTTTAAACCACTAGAAAAATCTGTTTATGGTTAAGAGGTGTTTCACTTGTTTATATAAATGTAATTCAATAACTCAACTCTTTTTGTTCATACAAGACACAATCCTAAGAGGGAAATATGATAGAATCTAAGCTAAAATTATCTACTGATAGAAAAAATAGCATTATATGAAACTGAAGCACACAGATTTCAACAAAGATGCAATGATTTATATTTATCCACCAAAAAAACCCAGAAATGTTCATAAAACAAGAAGTGCAGGTAATTGAGGAATAAATATTAAAAGTGTGATACTTTCCATTAATATCCCCTTTATCTCATAATACAACAACTTGTGACCTCAGGGTTCAATGGAAGTTTGTTTTGATGAATGCATGTGGAACACTGGAGAAAGGGAGATTCTTTTATGGAGCATCTCATTTTATGCCTAGATTGCTTGTATGACTGTTCACCTTTCTTTAGCACACCATGCCCTATAAATCTACATAATCCAGTTTTATTAAATGCATGCGATCTAGACAACATAAGTATATCCTCTATAAACTATGGCATATGGGTCCAAGCTCTTGTACTGCAAATGGTTTACAAAACTTGATGAGTATTTCAATTCTGAAAGATAACCACTTCTTTTTATTTAAAGAAAAAAAATGAAACAGAAAGAGGGTAGAAATAATACAAAATTTCAAAATAAAAACAAAAACCAGTAAGAAATCACTAGTTGACAATTACATATTTTCCTCCTAGAAGTAGTTGCTCAAGTTACAAAAGTAAAATATACAAAGTAGACATTTAAACAGTGAGACTTCAATCAGCTCTGTTCATCTATCCAACAAAAACTTAGTAATATGGTCATCAATCCTACACACTCAAACATAAATGCAGTTATATCCTTTAGAATACTTTCCTTTCTACTCTCTCTTTTTACAATAACTATAATCAATTCTCATAAACTGTTTAGAAGTTCTACACATGTATAAATCTTTACATGGATGCCTATCCTTTCTGTATTAGAGGGAAAAACAAACCAAAACTCACCAACAATTCAAATTTCTAGAGAAACACAAAATGAAAAGGACATATAAAACCATAATACTAGGTGATCTATGGTAGTCACAATGATGTCTCCTGTTATTTTCAATAAAATTGTCTATATCGTCAGGCATAGTATAATTAAACTTAGCAGTACAAAGCACTATTAATAAAAACCAAACATTGGAGACATTATAGGACTTTAAAGGCAGTTAATAATCAAACCAGAATGGGTATCTTATTGAATCCTGTCATCCCCAGGGTAGTTGCCCCTACTCCAGACTTGACACCCTCAAGCATACCAGATTCAAATAAAATCAGTCAAGACAAAACAGCGATATAGACAATCTTCTCTGCCTCATCTCTGCTATGCTATTTTTCTGTCATTGTTGTTTACTTTTCTCCTTCATTCCTCTGCTTGCCCCTTTCATTGAGGCCTTTCTGCCCTTGTTCCTGGAATCCTGGTGATTTTCTTCTCTCATCCTAGAATGTCCTTCAGTATTCTTGCAGGGTTGGATTGGTGGTCACAAACTCCCCCTGTTCCTCTTTGCCATGGAAATATCTTGTCTCTCCATTAATTTTGAGAGACAGTTTTGCAAGATACATCAATCTGGGTTGGAGGCTATTTTCTTTCAGGGCTTGGAATGTTTCACTCCAAGCTCTTCTTGATTTGATAGTTTGGGCTGAGAAGTCCACTGTGATTTTGATGAGTTTTCCTTTACAGGTAATCTGTTTCTTTTGTCTGACCACTTTTAATATTCTGTTCTTGTGATGGATTTCTGGGATCCTATTATATGTCTGGGTATAGATCTGATTTGGTTGTAGCTGGCTGGAGTTCTGTATGCCTCATATATCTGAACATCACTTCCTATGCTTGGGAAGTTTTTCTTAATTATTTCTGTGAATAGTCTTTTTATCGTATTTGTCCCTGCTTCTTTGTTCACAATTTTTATTCTTAGGTTATAAATCTTCTTGTCATCTTCTAGCCTTTGTATCTTTACTTCCTGGTCCCTTGTTATTTTTAAGAGATCCTTTTGCCATCCTACATTGCAAATCTACTTTCAAGTTTTAAAAGTCTGTCTTTAGTTTCTGTTAAGAAGTTTTGCCAGCTTTCGATGGAGTTTTTAATTTCTTGATATTCTCTTTGGATCTGTTTCATGTATTCCAAATTTTGTTTATATTCTTCATCAAAGGCTTCTCTCCTTTCTCTGGGTTCCTCCATTCTTCCATTTGTGTCTTCCTGAGGAGTACCCAGCATTTCTTTTATTAATCTTCTTATATCTTGCTTCATCTGAGTTAGAATTTCAGATTTAAATTTGTCGATGAGGTCACAGAAGTATTTCTTTATTTCCAATTAGGCAGTGTCTGATATTGCATGTTTGCTGCCTCAGTCTCCTCTGTATTTACCTCTCCTGGGCTTATTTTCTCTTGGTTGGTGGTTGGGGGCTTTTTTGTTGTCTCTCTGTCTTTTCATGTTTCTGGTTTCTTTCAGACAGGTGAATGGTGGAGGTCTCCAGACCTTTTCGTATAGCTTACCGTCCCTCTGCAGCTTACTGGCTTGGGCAGTGCTGCCCTCTCCTGTTTGCTGTTGATCTGTGAGGTACACGCAGTGGCAATGTGGGCCGGCCCCTCCCCTCTAAAACAGTCAACCAGTGAGTGTCTTCAGCAAGTTAGTCTGTGCCCTGTGGATGTCACAGGTTCAGGACAGCATCATCCCTGGCTATTGGGTCCCAACCAGGGGCATGACCCAGCCCCAGCAGATCCCACAAATCCACTTTAGGCCAGGGGCCACAGACTGAAGCCGCCTCAGCTGTTGATTCAAGCCTGTTCCACCCAAATCTAATATATTGTCTAGCCAATCAGCTCACTCTGGGTAATCCACTTCCCAGCACTCATCAAAGTCCGTGCAGCTCTGCTCACCATCTCCACTCCCCATTGCAGTGCCTCCTCCCACCAAGGGTCTCAAGCTCACCAACCCCCTCTCTTGGTGGGGATGCAACCTCAGCTTGATCATGAGTCACCTGACTCTAAGATGTGCCCAGCACAGCTTCCAGAGCATGCCCAGCTTCAGCCCTCCAGCCACACTTCTTCTCATTTTATTTTTTTCTTTTTCCTCAGTTTCTTCCTGGGTTGCAAGAATTCCTCTCCTTTCATCTGGTCTTCTCCATGGTGTCAGATTCTAGCATCTGAGTTGTTTTTCTCAGAGAGGCTCTATCGTGCTACCTATCAGTTGGCCATCTTGGATCCCAATCCTAGGATGATCACTTTTAAATAAGCACTTAGTACTGAAGTCACTGATCTGTCAAGAAAATAGCTGAAAATGATATTTGGTTAGTCATTTGAAATGAAGGAGTTCACATCTTTTAAAAAATACAAGCATGTTATCATGCCTTAACATTAATCATTGATAAAATATGTAAGAATAATAGACTTAAGAAATAGATAATTTTGTTAGTACCAGATTTTCATATGTGAATTTAACTAAAAATATTTATAAATTTTATTTGTTTCTTTTTATATTTTTATTGGTATATGTTCTTAGTACACAATGGTACATTCTTTATGGACTGTGGAAAAGTAAGAGTTTACATTCATACTTCCATAATCTTGTATACTCAAAGCAAAATCTTTACCTATCAACTGTTGTATCGTAGTATATAACACATATGCACACATACATAGACGCACACACATACACACACATGCATTTCAAAACGGCAAAAAGTATTTCACACATAATATTAATAACCATTCTTGGATATTGTAACATCATCTAAGTATATAAAGTCTCACATCCAAGTACTAACCAGGCTCAACCCTGCTTAAATTTGAGATAAGGTAAGATGGGATTTATTCAGGGTGATATGGATGTAGAGTCTAAGTACGTAAAATAAAGAACACTAAGTCAGTGAAAAACATCTTGGCTTCTCCTGTATGTAAAATATATCTACTTCGCTTCTGAAGTATGGAAAAACTTTTTCATTGAAACAGCTCTCAAGATTCATGACACATGTTGCATTCTCCATGGGTTAGTTGACCTTTAAAGACACTAATTTATGTTTCTCAAATAATATTCAGAAGCATTAAGTTCAGTGCTATGTGAAATGACAACAGAAAAAATATATATAATGATGACTTTCATCTTTAAAGTATTTTATTTTTATTATGGATTTTTTAATTATATTACCAAATGATACACATTTTATGTTAGATTTTTGCATTTGAGAAGTGAGAGCTTTATCTGCAGAACCTTCCCACCAAAACCTTTTTAATATATGGGGGGAAATTCATGCAAAGAACATGATAAATTAACTATAAAAATTAATTCATTACATATTTGTTTAGGTTCAGTAGTAATTTAATATTCAAGAATTATTTTCTATAGATCCATTTGCACAATCATGTCAATATATGAATATGCATGTACTGTGTATGACACATAAATGTATCTAGAAATAATTCATACCTCTGGCTATGATACTTAAATTTGGAAATAAAAAAGCCATCTATAAATAAATTTAATGTATGTAAAAGTGAAATACTTATGCATTCAAAAAAATGCCTGAGATAACTATTATTGATTTTATAACACTTCAGAAAATATAAATAAAATTATCACACTTTTTAAAATTCATGTATGTGTATTTGTATATCTAAATGTCACATGTGTGCACAGTGATAATCAGATGATTTTGCATTTAGAAACATATTGCTAGAAGTACAATGGCTTTAATGTGGTTATGTCTCAGGGAGACTTTTGGTGAAGAATTAGAGCAATTTTGTAATTTAAATTACATAAAATTTTAATAACTTAAAATGTAGTTATTAAATATATTTGCTTTCTTTGCCCACTAATGCCACATAGAGATAAAACATAAATATATTTAGAACTAAAAGGATAAGACCTAAACCTATTTATATATAAATATAGATAATATTGAAATAAATTTGGAAAGCAGTTATTATAATCTCTATTAATAATAACAAATCATATGAGTAAATTTCACCTTAAAATACATTTTGAGGTATATAATTTTGGTACTTTTTAAAATAAAACATTACAAAGCAGTTGTGCCAAGTAAATTTATGGTCCCTGCTCCTGATTTAAATGGATCATTAACTTCATTGCAAGATTTAATCAAACACTATATAGAGAGAAGCCTCATTAATGTAGGATAACATTTTTAGCATATGAGTCTGTTGAGTTTCCTTGTGTAAACATTGCATTCAAGAAGAAGGAAAAGTAAATACAATTAGTTGATTTGACTTTTCAGTGAACCATGTGTTTTTCAGCTAGACCCCTGTTCTGGTAAATTATAGGTTTCTGTTCTTGTCTCATATGCAGTTTGTGAACTTTAGATTTTCTCTCACTAAGTCTTTAAAGAAAATTGTAACCCAGTTACTCTTTCCATAGGACCACTGGTTAGCTATAGTTTTATTACATTTTAATCATTGGTATGTTGGGATGGGAAAAGATATTTCAGTGAGAACTAATTTGCTGTTTAGGCTGGTTTGTAAACATTTCCAACCTGCCTGATTTCAAACTACCAATATGAAGTCACTAAATAAAATGGAATTGGAAAGAAATACATACTGCTTCTCCTAAGCCATCGAAAGCCAACTATACCATATCACTAATTTAAGACACTCTTGGCCTGTTTTTTCATTCTTTATAAAACCTCAAACTGTTAATTTTGTGAGATCCTTAACATAAATCATTATTGTGCACAAATATACAAACTAGCATATCGTTGCATGTCTATATGTTAATATGTGCTTATACTTTTCTCCAAGATTTTGTTTCTTTCACAATGATAATGAGGGGTATTCTAGAAAAAAGGCTGCTAAAAAATGTTTTCATCCTGAACTGAAGATGACACAGAGCAAGGCCAACATTTAGTCACAGTTGTCTTGGTTTTGAGTAAGAACTAAGCCTCTGTTTTTGCGAACAATGGGCCTTTGGAGCTCATACCTTACTGCTCAATTGGTTACCAAATCATGTGTAAAATGTGGTCTGCATGACCTAATAAGATCTCCTGAAGCAGACAACACCCTGACAATTGCCGGAAATTCAGGTTGAAATTTCCTATGAGTAGAAAATAATACTTTCAAAATCAGTTCAGAGAATGTCTGGCAGTCTAATGCCTCACATTTTCTACTAGCATTGTCTCCTTGTTAAATAACCAAGAAGTAGAAAAAATAGTGACATCTTACAACATCTTTTTAAGTAGGTAAGGAGTTATTCTCATAAAGGACTTTGCATTGCAATCCCAGCTCAAGTAAAATTTTATTAACAAGCCATATAACCTTAGTTTTCTTTTTAAAGTACCTCTGAATGAGGTATGATTTAAAATCTTTAGCTAAATCTCCTTTACAACAAAAAATCTAGTGAATAAAACAGACTTAAATGCACTACTGATCTCTAATCAAGACAAGCCTTAAAATAATTACTGTACTGCCAATACTCCCTTAGCACTTGTTCTTATGAAATCTTGGCATCAGTCTGCTATCGCCTTCTCTTCCATGCATTAATGTAGCTCTCTGAGACTTTATTCTTAGGGAGAATGTCACCATCATTTACTAAATTTGAATCTCTAGTTGAAGCTGCAAAGTTGGATTAGTAAATGCTTGCAAGTATATCTGTGTCCCAAGAAAAGGTGCTACTATTGGGTATTGCTCTTCCTCCTTTGGCTGAAGTCCTTTTAGAGAGGTCTGTATACTAATACTGTGGTGGGGATCCTTTCAAGAAAGATCTATCACCACATCTCCCCCCTTGACTGATTCTTCTGCCTCCCTTTTCCATTTCTAAGAATCCTTGTGTTTATAGGAGAAGACATGCAAAATCCAGTATAATCTCACTATTTCAAAGTTAAATAGTGAATATTATTTTATCTGTAAATTTAATTTTTCTATAACCTAGTATACTTGCAGCTATTTAGGACATTAAGTATTTGGTGTCATTATATTGAAAATTATGCTGCTATGATTTGGCTCTGGAATAGTCCTCGAAATTCTTAAGTATATGAAAGTGATTGAATTATAAGGGTGCAATAGCTTTCTGACTGTTAGGAGGTAAAGTCTGGCTAGTGGAATGTTACGAGGGCCGTGACCTGCTAGGGGATATTGCTTTCCCTATGGCTTGTCTTCCCCCTCTGCTTCTTGGAGGCAATAGGTTAAGCACATTATCCTCTCTTATGCCCCTCTGCTGTCTTCTTTCTGCCTTAGAGCCAGAAGATGATGGGCTAAAGAAAAGAACCTAAATAAACCTCTCCTTAAATTTTGGGTGCTGGGTACTGTGTCTTGTGATGGGAGAGTAACTAAGACAGATGTTAGAAGCCCAGAAATGGGGCCATTGCTGTGAATATACTTGACCGTGTGGCTCTGAAGCCTTTGCAAGCAGTTAACTGGAGGGGTTTGGATAGTGAGTAGAAGCAGGTTAGAGAAGATCTGAGGAGATATGATTTGTAATTCCAGTCTGAGCTCCAAAGACCAGAAGGTGGGCAGAAATGGGAACAGCAAAAGCCAGGCTCATGAAATTTCAGTTGGGAATTGGCAATTGGACTAGAACTCATGTGTGTTGTACTCTGGCAGAAAATTTGTCTGCGTTTTGCCCATATCCTTAGACTTTGCAGAAGATTAAGGACATTAATCTGAATAAGGAAACATCAAGGAAGTCCAAGTTTCAGGCAGTGGCATGGGTATTCCTGGATACTTTTAACAAGGATTAGTGAAAATCAGGAGTAAATGGAAGAAGCAAAAGATATACAAAGTTCCCTGTTTTTCCAGAAAGAAGCCTCTGTAAACTTGGACCCTTGGAAAGCATGATTGTTGTAAAGATTAGCATTAAAAGGAGTCTACATATTTATATCAGAACAATAAGAGAAATGGTGTCTCAGTCATCATCAAATCCCATCTGTTAGAGTCTCAAGTTTATAAAACTGTAATGCTTTCATTTGAGAAGAGAACCCTTAGCACCCATTCCAGGTAAATGATGCCAAGAAAATTGATTCACCAAGATTCATTTTACAATATTCAGTCATTCAGGCACTTAGAAGCCTCTGCAGTCATGATACAAGGAAGCATGGCCGCTGGTTGAACTTACTGCTCATATTGGAATCATCTACATGGTTGATTTTGTAGGCAAATAAAAGCTGTGGGGTCATGGAGGCTTCCACCCACATTTCAGATGAAAGCCTGAAAGGTCACACAGTGTTGCCCTGTGAAGATAGTATATGAGCTGTGGGAGTGAAGCTGAAAGTGCAGTGGAGACCTTAGAAAGTTAGAGATGTCAGGAGTGCAGAATATCTGCTAAGGAAAACCAGAGACTTCAGTGAAACCAGGAAGGCTATGATAGCCATGCCTAGAAACAAGGCCACCCATACCCTTTGGAGCTCACATCTCACCACAACTCTCCCTGGGTACTGTACATGAAGCTGTGGGATTTAATGTTTGGCCTTCTGGGTTTCACTCTTGCTTTGGTATAAGTCTTTTATATTCCTCTATTTCTCTCCTTCAGAAAGAAAATATTTACTTTGTGCCATGGTATGTTGGAAGTATTAACCTTTCTTTTTGAGTTTTATAAGGGCTTGTGGTTTAGAATTCACCTTTTATTTCAGAGGAATCTTTGGACTTACACTGTTTAGCACTGCTAGAACAATTTTTGATTTTAGCAACTCTCAGAGCTGGACTAAATGCATCTTGTATAAAGAGATAAACATGAGTCTTTTGAGGACCAAAGGAAGAATGTATGGTTTGTATCTTAAATACCCTCCCCAACTTATGTTGTGGAAAGCGATTAGACCAAGAGTGGTCCTATAGATGCCTTGACAGGACGTGTTGCCTGGTCAGAGATGGTTCTAGGGGCTTGACCTGGAAAGGGTCATCCTCCACCCGTCTCTCTCTGCTCCTGGCTGCCATAGGCTGATTACATTTTTTCTCTTTTAGTTTATTTAAGTGTGTTTGTACAGTTTAGGTATACCTATTGGTAATATTGATAGGGAATCTTGTTTCCTTTATTTTTCCTCTTCTATGCCCCACTGCCATCCTCTTTCTGCCTTGGAACTATGTATCCATGGACTGAAAATGTGAACCAAAATAAAATCTCTCCTTTAAATTGTGAGCATCAGTTATTGTGTTGTCCAGTGATGGGAAAGTGACTAAGACATAGGCTTCCTATAACATGGTCAAAAATAAACTTTATTATGTGGGCATGCATTTATATGCATATTGGAATATATGGTACATATGGTGTGGTATGTATTCTATTCTTGAAATAATTCTTACTGTGAGTAATTAATAAAACCAAACAAAAGTGAATACTACCACTTATTCATCTTCAGTACCTTTCTATACATCTACCTATGTCTCTGTATTGTTTCCATATTTTTCTGTATTTCTACTTATGTGGAAAATCACTGAAGTAGTGCATTGTGGTTTAGGAGTATTCAATCCATTCTCAGGTTCTTACTGGAAGTAATATGAATTCAAGTTCAGAAGTAATCTGAAATGATACATGTAGTCCTCTTGAATAAATAGCCTATATGTGTGATAAAAACATGATGACATGTTATGCCTAATTTATGAAATAGAACATAACTTTTTTTGGAAGAAGAATGCATGTAATGTTGCTTATAAACATAGGAATTAAATTTACAAATGAGTGAAAAGCATGCTAATGGTAAGACATAAATGCATTTACTTAAATTAATGAAGAATTTTTTGGTAATAACACAAAATAAAACCATGAGTATACAATTTTTATCAAACACTAAGAATTCATGCCATTCATACTTCAATATGTATCAGTAGATTTACAGGGAAGTTAAAGTGTGGATAGATATACATGGGAAAATTTTAGGCAACATAACAGAATTTTATAGGTATTCCTATAAAATTAAATTTTATAAATATTCCTATAAAAATTCCTATAAAGGGTTAATTCTTTTATTTTCCAAAAAAGTAGTAAATAAATGAGAAACCACTGTAAGTAGCAACAACAACAATAAAAAAACTGTAAAAACATAACATAATCAATGGTTTTTTATGTTGGTCATTAAGGCATAATTATATAACAAATTAATGTAATAAATGTATGCACACAGCTCTTTTCTAGTATCTGCTCAAAACTATATTTAATAATAGATGCACTGTTCTCTTGAGCAAAGTTTTTAACTTAATATTAATCTGCCAGAAAAACACTAAGGATCTTTTTATTAAAACTGTCAGAACATTTGGATTTTATTTGATATTCATGACTGAAAATTAATTTAAACTCTTGTATAGAAAATAACAGTGAATTTCAACCAATGAAGAAAAAAAATGAGACACACATGAACAGTGACGAAAACTAAAATTAAGGTGGTAGTATAATAGATGTGATCTAGTTAAAATATCATTCAGAGCTCTGAGAAGGGAAAGTTTGTGGCATCATTCTAGAGAACTGGGCACTGTCTGCTTGAGAGAAATGGGAAACTGAAAATCGGACTGACATCAAACATTCATTCAATTACTTATTCAACATTTACTCATTAACAAGTTCTAGGTGCTTAGGTACCGTTAAAACATCAACAAGATCTGTAAAGCAGACAAAAACTCAACCTTTTAGAGTAAAACTACTTTTAAGGGAATTGACTAAAAACTAGGAAGATTAATATAAACAGTAAATTACATAGCATGGTGAAGTATGATATGAATAATAAAAAAATAGATAAGTCAGGAGAACTAGGAATGCCAGGCAGCAATATGCATGCATGGGTACGTGCATGCGTGTGTGTGAACTTTGCCAAATGTCCTTTAAAATAGAATTTTCAGAGAACAGTTAAAATAGGAGCGTAGACTTGACACTAAAGTAGTCAATCATGTGAACATTGAAAAAGGATATTCTAGGGTGAGGGAAAACTCAAAATGCAGATCAATAATACAAAATTATATATGGAAGATATGTAAGGTGAGCAGCACAGCTAGAACAGGATGAATAGGTGTGAGTTGTAGAAGATGATGTCAGAAAGAAAGGTAAGGATGCAATAAAATAAACATTTAGACAAAATCAGCAAACTCTAGATTATAAAAAGGATCAGCTGAAACGGACATGAATCCAAAGTGGGGCCACCTAAACTCATCTGTTTCATCTTCTATTTGTCTCAAGTCACATCCAAGTGTGCAGCTGAAGACCAAGAAGCTAGTGGAGAGTTGGTTTTATCATGCTTGCAGCTGGTCACATCTGCAACACACAGAATAAAGCCTATTCAGTGTCATCTCCTTTCTGACCCCAATTTTATAGCTCACTTATTTACGTATGAAGCAAATGAAAATATGTTTGAAACTAGCAAGTTCCTTCTATATAATAAGATATAAAATATCTTAAGCAATAATATGTATTTCATTCAGCTAAGTCATATACTTTCTGTTGCTCCAAATCTACTGATGTGAAAGTAACAGAAATTAATTACTATTGAAAATGGAGAAAATAATATAGTATTCCAAAAGCAGTACGCAACTCAAAGTGACATATATTTCCCAGTGAAATACTGGAAACATAGAAATCTCCCTCAGAACTTACTGTGCTGCATTATAATTTTCTTAAGCAGATAGCCATAAGTATAGCTACAGATGTTATTTTAAAAAGTCAAGATATATTTCACTTCTTTTCCACTTTTGTTCTGTGAGCAAATAGTTTACCATTATTTGTCCAAGTCATGAGGATTACAAAAGTTTATAGAAATGGATAATACAAAATATGTGTATTTCTGCTTTCTCTTTCCCTACCTTGGCTTATGAATTATTCCACTGTTTGAGTTCTATATTTTTATGTCTATATTTTCAGAAAACTGCTGTAAATTAGCAATATGATTTCAATCTGAATTTCTTCAGTTCAAAGTCTTTTATGGTGCTTTCCATTTAGCAGCAAGTTCTCCCAAAGAAATAGAAACAGTGGGTATTACGAGTAGCGAAACCCCTCTTGCTCAGAAGATGTCGTTACTATGACAACAGGAGACAACAGAGAATCATAGCACACCAATAAGTTCCATGAACTTTAGTTTCATTTTTTTCTATTGCTATATCCTTGCCTGTACAGAATTAAAAATTCCAGGATGCTGAATTCTGTAATTCCCATGTGACCTTAAGAAAGGATATCTCTTTTCTCAATTTTTATCAAAATCATTCCTAATATTGCTTTTCAGTATTCAGATTATTCATCATTCTTCAATACCATGATTTGCCAAAATAAATGTGTGATGTATAAAATCTAAATAAAGAGTAAATGCTTTACTATTTACTATGTATCACTTGTTAGTTTGCACACATTGGCAAAGATCTCCTTCCCTGAGCACATCAGTTAAAAATAGTTTTTTCTTTCAAATTCATTTTAATGGTATATTTATCTCAGTTGAAAATGGAATTACATTATCTAAGGCAAGAGCTCAGTATCATTGTGCCTAACAAGCCACCAAAGTGCATTTATTTTGTAGTTACAAAGCCAAACAGTTAGTGAATAAAATGAAACAAATGATTCATGAATCATTCCAAATACATGTTCATTAATATTTTTCATCAAGTAAAGTAAAACGTAAGATTATCAATCTCTCTGAACATTTTGTAATTGTCCTATAACTCCACTCTCTCTTTCACAATTCTCTCTAGTCTTTGTTTACCAACTTTTTGGTGGTTGTTCTTATTTTTTTATTCTACTTTTCATTTGAGCAAAATTTATCTATTTTTTCTGGAAAAGTGACATCTGCTTCTGCTTCTGTGTAGCATGTATTAATCTTTGATTCAGAGCAACAGATTCACCAGCTTTGTATGACTTCGTATTTCACTTTCTTCCCACTTCTTGGTTTTCCATAGTGGTTAAAACATATTTCTTTGAACATTGATTAATCAGTGATTACCTTCTCTTATACTTACTTTAAATAAAGAAGAAATTGCAGTTTGCAGATAATTTTAAAAACAAAGTTTCATTAATGTATTGATTTACATACTGTACAACTTGAATATTCATATTGTATAATTCAGTTTTCAGTATATCCAGAATATATGCAAACGTCACCATCAGGTATAGAACATCTCTATTCTCTCCACATGAAACCTCATATCTTTAACTATTATCTTTCATCCTTCAGGCCATCTGCTATTCCCTCCCCTAAAACCCACTAACTTACTTTCTGTGCCTGTAAATTTCCCAGTATGGAAATTTCACATCAATGAAATTGTTTTTTTAATGACTGGATTTCAGTTAGCATAATATTTCAATGTTTATCCAATTTGTAGACTATATCAGTAACTTACGGCTTTTGTGCTTCATTGTATGAATAAAATACAATCCTTTATTCACCCACTGTTGATGAATATTTGGACTGTTTCTACTTTTTAGATGTTTTTATAAACACTGCTATAAACATTTTCAGTGCAAGTTTCTGTTTGAACACTTTATTTGGTTATGCAAAATCATTTTTCTTGGTTATGCAAGGACTGATCAAGAATACTGCATATGTTTAAAAATGTATTACAATGTAAGACACATTTTCATTAGTCACCTTTAAATTACTCCTCCGTATCATTCATGTCATTGTTTGAACAGTTCTGGAAGTTCTCTTTCGGAATTGCCTTTATGAGCTGTAATCCAGAGTATGATCCAAATTGACTGAATGCTGCTGACTATGCAATCCAACAGAAAAGGAGGCTCTTATAAACATTACGGTATGTCTTCATCTACCTGATTCACCATCTCTGACACTGTGAAATATCTGGTTCTTCCCCAATGGCAAAATGGTCATAAAAGGTAAACAGTTTGGATCAACTAAAGACAGCCTGTCAGCCACCATGACAGCACAACTGAAGACATGCACCAAAAAAAGCACTTTCAGACTACTTCAGAAAGTGGTAAAAATGGTGGGACTTAGTGTGTAGGAAGCAATGTGTGTTTCACTGTAATAATTTTTAAACTCTTACAATCACTATATTTCTTGATCAAGGCTCATATGCCTAAGTGGCATTTCTGGGTCATAGGGCAATCTAAAGCTTAATCATTTGAAAAGCTGCTGAAATATTTTTCAAAGTGAGGCTGCCCCGTCTGACATGATCACTAGAAGTGTATGAAGGGTTTGCAGCTGCTCAACGTTCTCCCTTGTCATGTGTCATTTCGATTCCAACCATTTTGTGGGTAAGAAGTGGTGACTTGCTGCGCTTATGAGCTTTATGTTCCTGATGAGGAACGATGTCAAGCATCTTCTCATATGGTTTCTGGCTCTCTGTGTGTCTTCTCAGGCAAAATGTTCATTCATGTTTTTAATAGGGTATTTTATTATTGAATTGGAAATATTCTTATATATTCTACATTGAACTATCACAAAATAAATGATTGACAAATATTTACTTTTCCTATTTAAAGTTTTTATCAAAAATCAGTTGATTCTATATGTATGGTAAGTAATATGAGTGGAGTTCTTTGCTCTATTACATGCTGAAGGGAAAAATATTATTTTTTCCATATTAATTGTATTAGCTGTCAGTTTGTCATAGATGATTATCACTGGATTAAAACCAGCACTTTCTATATATCTTTTATGTGTAATTTTAAACATGAATCACTGTTGAGCTTTTCAGATCCTTTTCTGCATTTATCAGAATGATCATGTGAACAGTTTCAGTATTTTACAAAGAGTATTTTTGCCTTGCTTTGATAAAAATGTTAGACTCATAAATGATTTCAAAATATTCTTCAATCTTCTATTTTTGGAAATGTGTACAGAAGATTGATATTCAGTTTTCTTTGAATGTTTGGTAGAAATCACTTGTGAAGTCATCCTTTCCTGGTTTTTACTTCATGGATAGCTTTTCAATTTCTGAGTAAATCTCTTATTTGCTAATGGTGTTTATATTTTCTATTCCTCCTTGATTCAGTTTTGTAGATTTCATATTTTTAGAAAGTTATTAATTTCTTCAAAATTGTTCACTTTATTAAATTTAATGAACATAAGAGTCTTAAAATTCACTTTATTTCTAAAACAATTGTTTTAATGTCTATTCTTTAAGTTTTGATCTGATTTTGTCTCATTAGAGTTTTAAACACTGTATTGTGCATTCGTAATTTTATAAACCAGTTGGCATTACATGGTCTTACTACAAACAAACACATAAAACTATCTGGGCTGGTGTTATTATTCAACTTGAAACCATTTTAAAATGTATATGTATGTCAAAATATCACATTATTAACAGTAAATAATTTTTATTTGTCAATTATATCACAAAAATGGAAACAATATATAATAATTAATAATTAAGAGATGACTAAAAACACAACCTAGGGTAATTATAATTAATTTTAGGTAATGAGATTTTTTTTCAGGAGACTAGGTATTCAATAAGTATTTATTAAAGCATTTAATAAATGAAACAACTTTAGTCAGATAATCCCACATCAAAGAAATGTATCAAATAATTACCAAGTAATTAAGAGTACCAGTTATTCTTAAAATATTAAAAGGAGCCAAATAAACTCTCAACAATACAAATATCTAACTCTAAGCAAAACAAGGAAACTTAAAGACCTTAAAAATAAAAATTATCAAAGTTTTATCAAATGAAATAGAAAGACTGAAAAGAAAAATTTAAAGTACAAGTTTATGTAGAAAATAATAAGAAGTTTACTTTTTATTCTAATACTTCCAAGCTGACATAAAATCAATTAAAATCAATATACTAAAAGGGATTCTTCTACATACAAAATCATTCAAATTAATTTTCAATTATAGAGCATAAAAGTTGGAATTGTGGGATAATTTTTTTAAATTTTTCTATTAGTATATGTTTGTGCTACATGCTGGTTGCATTCTTTGTGGGGAGCTGGTACATGCACAAGACACGTCGCAGTTATTTTTTCAACTCCTTATCTCCTCCCGCCTCACTTTCTCTATCTTTTGGTCTCTTTCACGTCTGCAAAAGATCTATCTGCCTACTTCTTGTTACTTATCTTCTACAGTGCTCTTTATTTATATTTTGAGTTTCTTTTATAGGGAAAACCATGCAATACTTAAACTTGTGTGTCCAGTAAAATCATAATCACTTTATAAATGTGTATTAAATGAAACAGTTGTTTTGAGATAGATGCAAAATTATTGAGTTAGCATAAAAAGTTCATAAAGGTAAAAAGTCATATATGTTTATATACACTTAACATTTGAGGTGGAACTCTTCTGAAACAACCTGTTAAATATGCATTCAGAAAATTACAAAATAGAATAAAAATAAATGAAGATCTTAACACCTATGGAAATAAATCCCCTTCTGGACAGAATATTAGAATAAGCTAAAAAATATAAAAGTCAGTAGAGGTATATGTCTACTTAATTTCAGCATATGGTATGAAAGCACTTTTTACCAGTAATGAAAGAAACAATGAAGAAACCTTTGGAAAATAACCATAGTCAATTTCTTTAAGTTCCTCAGTTTAAATTTTTGAAAGCAAACAGCATGAACAAAATCAATAAAATATGTTTTTAAAATGTACATTTTACAGAACAAATTATTATGAATTAATATGCAAAGAAATCTAATAAAATAAGGAAAAACTTACAAATAATCAAAATGGTGTATACGTGCATTGTTTAGAATAAAAACATAAAAAGATGCAATGTAAATCTCAGTTTCCTTGGCCAAAAATACCACTATGTATCGATGTTAGCAATATTGATTATTACAACAAGCACAGACACTGCAAAAGCTTATCAGAATTAAACCTGATTTCTGCCATACCCTCCTCTTTTTATTTTAAGGAGGAAAAAAACATAAAAATCAAGAAGCAAACAAATCATCAATAAACTACAACAAAATTAAAATGACAATAACAACAGATAAGAGCGAAATAGAATTTCAAAACAAGACAATAGGAATTTAACCATGCTTATTAAGTTGCATACGGTTATCTTCAAAACAGTTGCTCAGGTTACCAGATAGAGTCATGCAAGATTGATTAAACAGTATAATTTCCCTTTTAGCAGTTTCTTTCCATTTTACTATATCTATTATAATGTGTGGATCTTATTTACTCTTTCAGTGTTTTACACTAACAAGACAATATGGTGTTTACACATGCAAGTCTGATTTATTTCACTTATCAGTATGGTTTCTAGATGCATCCACTTATCTATAAAAGCTTCAAGTTTATCATTCTTTAAGGCTGAATAGTACTCCATTATATAAAAATACCACATCTTCTAGAGAAAACACTCCTAAAATTCATTTGGAAACAGAAGAAACCTAGAATAGCAAAGACAATTCTGGGCAACAAAAACAAGGCAGGAGGCATCTCAATTCCTGACTTGAAACTATACTAGAGCCACACTGATAAAATCAGCATGCTACTGGCAAAGAAATACACCTGAGGATCAATGGAACAGATTAGAAGATGCAAGCACAACTATAAAGACACTTAGCCACCTGAAATTTGACAAAGGGGCTAAAAATGTTCCCTGGAAGAAGGATAGCCTCTTTAATAAATGGTGTTGGAAAAATTGGCTTTCCACAAGCCAAAGAGTGAAACTAGATCCATGCCTATCACCATGCACAAAACTAAAGTCTAAATGGATCAAAG
Source organism: Hydrochoerus hydrochaeris (assembly GCA_004027455.1). Classification (NCBI taxonomy): domain Eukaryota; kingdom Metazoa; phylum Chordata; class Mammalia; order Rodentia; family Hydrochaeridae; genus Hydrochoerus; species Hydrochoerus hydrochaeris. The sequence continues at coordinate 82,154 of PVLA01000111.1, forward strand.
ACCTACATATTAAACCAGAAACGCTAAATCTACTGGAAGACAAGGTAGGTAGAAATCTTGGAGTCATAGGAGTAGGCAGAGAATTCATGGGCAAAACACAAACTGCATGGAAAACACTTCAAAGAATCAACAAATGGGATATCTCATATTATTAAAAAGTTTTTGCACTTCAAAATAAATCACCAACAGAGTGAAAAGAAAACCCACAGAGTGGGAAAGAATTTTAGCCAGCAACCCCTCAGACAAAGGACTTATATCCAGAACATATAATGAATTGAAAAACATCAAGCTCCCCAAATTCACAGACCCTCTTCAAAAATGGGCATCTGAGATGAACACACAGTTCTCAGATGAAGATATACAAGTGGCAAATAAATACATGGAGAAATGTTCACCATCACTGGTCATTTGATAAATGCAAATTAAAACAGCATTGAGATTTCATCTCACTCTGGAAACAATAGCTACCATCAAGAAATCAACTGATAACAAATGTTGGCGAGGCTGCAGGGAAAAAGGAACACTGCTCCACTGTTGGTGGGGAGTGCAGACTGGTGCAGCCACTATGGAAATCACTATGAAGATTTCTCAGAAGACTAGGATTGGAAGTTCCATTCAACCCAATGTTCCCATCCTGGGTATTTTCCCAGAAAAACTGAAAAGGCCATGTCACAGTGATATATGTGCACCCATGTTCATAGCAGCACAATTTGTAAGAGCTAAATCTTGGAAACAACCAAAATGCCCATCAACTGCAGAGTGAATGAAAAGGATGCAGTATTTTTATACAATGAAATATTATTCAGCTATAAAAAGGATGATATTGAGGCCTTCATAGGTATTTGGAGGCAACTTGAGACTATCCTCATAAGTGCAATAAATAAGAATCATATTTATAAATACCACATTGTGTCTCTAGTGTAAAAAGTAATAAGAACTGTAGGAGTAATAAAACCAAAATTTGTAATTGCTATTATAAAAAAGAGAGGAAAAGAAAGTGCTCTAAAGGATATAACTGCATGTATGTTTAAGTGTGTAGGATTGATAATCATATTATTAAGTTTTTGTTGGATCGTTGAGCAGAACTGTTTGCAGTCTCACTGTTTGAATGTCCACTTTGTGTGCTTTAGTTTTGTAACTTGAAAAACTATTTTTAAGATGACAGTATGTAATTTATCAACTAGTGATTTCTTACTGTTTATTTTCTTTGAAATTCTGTATTTTTTCTATCCTTTTTTCTGTTTTGCTTTTTTTCTCTTTAAATAATTTTTTTAAAAAATACTACATTTTTTTATTTCTCAGTTGATGAGCATTTGCATTATTTCCAATATCTAGCTATTACAAATTGTGCAGTTTTAATCAAGGGTACACACATATCACTGTTGTATGACGTTTTCAATTCTCCTGGGAAAATACCTAGAAAAGCTGGATCAAATGGAATCACTAATCCCAATTTTTTGAGGAATCGCCACCCTGCTATACACAGTGGTTGTACCACTCTACACTACCACCAACAATGGAGAAGTGTTCCTTTTCCCCACAGCCCCACCAGCACTTTTTACTGGTTGATTTCTTGATTATAGTCATTCTTTCTGGAGTGAGACGGAATTCTTGTGTTTTAATTTTCACTTCTTGAATGACCAATGATGTTAAATATTTTTTCATATATTTATTTCCCATTTGTATTTCTTCATCTGAGACGTATGTATGCATATCAGATGGTCATCTTTGGATTGGGTTGTTGAATTGTGGAGGGGCCTGGTTTTTTAAAAATTCTTTGTATGTTCAAGACATGAGTCCTTTATCTGAGGGATAGGAGGGTAAGACTTTTTCCCAATTCATAGGTTTTCTTTTCACTCTACTGGTGATTTCTTTTTATATGCAAAAACTTTTTAATAAAATGAGATCACAGTTGTTGATTCTGGGAAATATTTCCTGTGCACTTTCATTTCAGTTCATGAACTCTCTGCCTACCCCTGTGTCTTCAAGGTTTTTACCTACTTTGTCTTCCAGCAGATTTAGTGTTTCTTCTTTAATATTTAAATCTTTGATTCAGTTTGACTTTAATTCAGTGCATGGTGACAAATATGGGTGTAGTTTTAGTCTTTGGCATGTAGAAAGCCAGTTTTCCCAGAAATACTTAATAAAGAAGCTATCTTTCTTGCAGTGAACATGCTTGGCCCCTTTGTCAAAGATAAAGTGGCTGAATGTGTTTGTATTTATGACTATTTTCTAATCTACTCCATTGATCTTCAGGTCTGTTTTGATTTCTGTTCTATGCTGATTTTATCACAGTAGATTTGTAGTATAACTTCAAGTCAGGGCTTGTGATTCATCCCTCCTTGCTTTTGTTATTCAGGATTGCCTTTGCTATTGTCAGTCTCTTCTGTTTCCAGATGAATTTTAGGAATTATTTCTCTGGATCTTTTGAGGTTCATTAATGGCATTTTGATTGGAATTGCATTAAATCTGTATAACAATTTTAGGAGTATGGCCATTTTTACACTTTTTGTTCTTCCAAGAACAAGGGATGTCTTTCCATTTTCTGAAAATCTTTTAGATTCCTTTTATCAGAGTACTGTGAATTTCAATGTATAGATCTTTTACTTCCTTTCTTAGATTGATTCCTAAGTGTTTCATTTGTGTGTGTGTGTGTGTGTGTGTGTCTGTGTGTGTGTGTGGTGCTATTATGGAAGGTCTACTTTCCCTTATTTCTCTCTCAGGAGTTTGTTGTTTGTGTGTAGTAATGCTATTAATTTCTGAGTGTGGATTTTGCATCAACTACATTACTGAATTTGGTTATTAAATCGAAAGTCTTTCGTTGGAGTTTTGTCATTTTTCTATGTAGAAAATATATGATCGTCCTTTAATTTAATTTAAATTCTTCCTTTCCTATCCTTATTCCTTTTATTTTTCTCTCTTGTCTAATAGCTCTGGCTATTATTTCCAGCACTATATTGAATAGAAGTGGTAATGGACATCTTGGTCTTGTTCCTGTTTTGGCGTTTCAAAGCTTTTAGTCTTTTCCATTTAATAAGATGTTGGCTGTTGGTGTATTGTATATGATTTTTATCAGATTGAGATAAAAATCATCTATTCCGGGGCTGGGGATTTAGCAGCATAAGCGCCTGTCTTGCAAGCAAGCAGTCGTGAGTTCGATCCCTGGTACAGGTAAAAAAAAAAAAAAAAACTATTCCGATTTTCAGTAGATTTTTTTTTTAATCATGAATGAGTGTTGCAATTTATCAAAAACCTTTTCCTTATCTACTGAGATGATCATGTGATTCTTTTTTTTGGCTCTTTTGCTATGGTGTGCTACATTTATTGATTTGCATATGTTGAATCATCCCTATATTCCTGGGATGAATCCCACTTGCTCAAGATGCATAATCTGCTTGATGATATGCTGCATTCTGCTTACCAGTACTGTATCGAGGACTTTTGCATCTATGTTCCTCAAGGATATTGGCCTGTAGTTCTCTTTTTTGGTTAAATCTTTCTCTGATTTTGATACCAGGGTAATGCTTGCTTCAAAAATAAGTTAGGGAAAATTGCTTCCCTTTCAATTTCATTGAAGAGTTTGAGGAGTTTTGGCATTAAGTCTTCTCTAAATTTCTTGTAGAATTCAGCCGTGAATCCATCAGGACCTGAACATTGCTTTCTTGGTAAGTTTCTAATTACATTTTCAATTTCATTAACTTAAATTGAATTATTTAGAAGTTTTATATCTTCTTGATCCAGCTTTGTTAATTCATACATTTCTAGAAATCTTGCCATTTCTTCTGTGTTATTGAACCTATGGAAGCAAAGCTTTTAGAATTAAGTATTAATGCTCCTTTGTTTTGCCACAGGATCTGTAGTGATTTCACCACTTTTATTCCTTATTTAATGAATTTGAGTTTTTTCTTTCATTTTTTATAAGGTGTGCTAGGGATTTATCAATTTTATTTATTCTTTCAAAGAACAAACTCTTTGATTCATTAATTCCTTGTATTGTTTTTTTTTAGTCTTAATTGTGTTAATTTCTGCTCTGATCTTCATAATTTTCTTCCTTCCTTGGGCTTCAGACTTGTCTTTCTCTTCTTTTTCTTGAAGTTTGAGGTGTAAGTCATACACCTGAAATCTGAACTCATACCAACTGAAATAAAGAAAAACTCCAGCTGTAAAGCCGTAAAGGAAATCAGATCTGAAATAATCTCCCAGGGCTTTTTTTTTTTTCTTTTTCCAGTATTCCTCCAGAGAAACCAAATGCACAGTTCCCGTTGCTTCCTGAGTTGGCATTGGTGGCCCACCCAGAAGGGGTTCTCCCCACATAGGTGGAGGTCACTAGGTGACCTTTCTCAGGTCCCACACAGTGCACTGAGCTTTCTTAGTTGGCTGGAGTTGTTAGAGGGTCTTTTCTGGGCCCTATGTCATGCACTGACCTTCCCTGGGATCACTGATCAGGTCTTTCTCTGGTTCCACACTGTGCACTAACACTCCATTGCTGGCTGGGGTTGCTGGGTGAGTTTTTCCCAGGCCCTGCATGATGCAGAGAAGCTACCTGGCTGGCAGGGGTCGCTGAGCAGGTCTTTCTCAGGCCTTGCTCAGCAGACACTCCTGGGATGCCTCCTCTTCTTAAAAAACAATCACTAATGCCCACCCTGATTGTATCATTTTAATGTTACCTCTTTGGAGATGCAGTCTCCAAATCTCATCAAACTGGGGATTGGAATTTCCACTTACAAGTTAAAAAGAAGACAATTCACTCTATTACATACGGTTTAGATACAATAAATGTTTACAATTTGTAGTTAATCTACCAGAGATTTACCGCTTTGGAGGAAGATATGATACATAGCACTGCTTACGTAACTTCAGCTGCGTGCTTTAGCTGAGCTGTCCTGGCTGTCTACATGTTCTGAATCAATTCAATACATTTACCTTTTAGCATCATTTTCTCTGTTGAATGTCAGCTTGTGCATTTTTTTTCCAATTATGTCCTCCAACTTCCTAAAGTATATTAATTAATTTTGTTTAAGTGTTGAATGTATAATGGCAAATCTGACATCTTACTTATGCCTAATTTCCTTACTAGTTTTGATCTATATATTTCATTCTAATGTAAAAATTGTCTAATGTCCTTTCTGCAAGTTAAGATGGACTTACTCATACGTGAGGTAACTGTATTTAATTTAGAGGAAAAAATGTTTACTCACTATTCAAACAAAAAAAAAATCCAAAACACAGTGTTTAATATTAGCCACCCAAATTGTTACATTTTGTTGGTCATTACTTTTGGAGGATTCTTTGGGGGATTTTCCCTTCCACTATGATAAAAGAGTCATTTTATCTCAATGAATTCTTTTCACTTTTGCCTCTCCTAGGATTATTTTATTATGCTATGAAAACTTTGACACATATGAACTGCTGAACTTATATTAGCATTTCCTGTAGGTTTATGTATTCATGTATGTATGTATGTATGTATTGGTGGGAGAAAAAAGAAGAAAAAATAATAACTGAAGGATAAAATAAAAACTAATGTTTTATAAATAAGGAGGAGAAGAGGAATTGAAATGAGGAAAGTGGAATGGGAAAAAATAAGAAGCAAGATGTATTATGCACAGGTACAAATTCCTTATGATAAATATTATCATTTTATATATACATATATATATAGATATAATGTACTGATAAAATCATTTTTTAAAAATCTTATTTGACTCAGTCTGTAGTTATTTATTATATGTATTACATCTATATCCAGAATTGTTTATACTAAAAATGAATTACATTTAGAGTAATAATAGTTTTTACCTAGTTGTGGTAAATATATCAAAAAACCATAAACTGAAGTCATCTGTTTAAAAGTCTTTGAGGAAAAAATGGCCTGAAGTCTTTTGCCTCTTTAGTTATTCCTAAATCAGAATTTCCACTCTTAACAGGACAAGTACCAAGATCTCTAGCCACACTTTTGCTGCCTACACTACTTGAGGTCAGACCAATAACATCTCAGCGACTAATTGCCTCTAGTCAGATGAAATTAGGTTGAGGCCCTAAGGATTTTCTTCCCTGTTCTTGTTCTAAAATTTTGCTGAACACTCCCTTTTTTTTCCCATAGGAAATATTGATATTCACTCCTGACCTTATTTACTAGGCTTTAAAAATATATGAAATCTGATTGTGTGCAAATAAAAGGGATGTTTCAGGATTGATGTAGGTTTCAAAAAGTTTTGAACATTATTTTACCTTAATTTTTGAATAAATCTGGCTGATGTAAAAAATGAAGTATAAAACTAGTAAAAGTAGTCACATAAGCATAACATTACTATTATACAATAGAGAGGTAATTTTTTAAAAAATTCAGGCTGATGTATAAATGCAGATTAATAAGATGTAAAACATTTGGATAAGAATATTTTGAATCATAATACTTTTATTTTCACTAAGAACGATTTCAGACATTTCCAAAATTCCAGGCAACATTTGCTATTAGATCAAAATGCTTCAGATGTTTCTGTTATATGTTTATCTTACATCTACAAATTTCACCCTTATGATAAACATTACATATATTGATGTAGATATGAATATATTAAAATGTAACTTTGTGCTAAATGTGCACATGTGTTAAATACAAAATTACTAAGTGGACCCCTAAGTGTATATATATATACACACACACACACACACACACACACACACACATATGAACACTTGAGTTACGACCAGAATTTTAGTTTTAACCCATGAACAAAGTCTTGAGTTATGGCCCAAGTTCTGGCTGCTTGTGCTTCCAGATGGTCTCAGAATAGGTTTAACTCTTAAGTAGTTCTGGAAGGAACATTACAACATTCTTTCTTGTATGGCATTAACTGAGAAATTCTGGACCAACGTCTGAGGGCACTGAGATCAGCCTGTGAGAGAGACTGAAGGCTGAGCAGAGGAACCTGAGCCTGCAGTTATCAACTTCAATTACAACCAGCCCTTGGGGCAGACTGAGTTTGTAAGTCAAGGGTCCACCATAGATATGTCTTTGTATCCATTCCACATTACTTAGAACATTTTGTTAAATTGAAATGATCCCATTATTTAATTTTCTTCTTTGTAATCATAGTTCTATATCATGTAAGAAGTTCAATAAATCCCACACTCAAGGAGAAATCTTTAACTTCCCCAAATACAAATTAAGCATTTCATTTTCTCTGAAGATGTCACGCAAAACTTTGTCAATGTAATTTTGAACATTGTAGTAGTCATTTAATTTTATCTATGACTATTCCATTTCTTTATAGAAATACATACAAAAGCATTTTTTAAAGTATATGATTATATCATCATTTTTAAAGTTTGACACAAGGGTCAAGCAAGAAACTTATCACTTGAGGTATTTCTTGTTCTTGCGTGGAGATCAGTACGTCAAAAGAGTTTACAATTTAAAATAATTTGACCTTTGACTAAAACTTAGGGTGTGTGTACATTGAATTTAGAACTAAAAGGTTTACCTTAACTTCAAAAGGAAAATATTTCTCCAAAGTAAAGAGACACAACTTCCCAAGATAAAAAAAAAAAAAAAAATGTTAGCGATTTTCTTAGAGAAATGTTGTCTATTGAATAGCTTTATAAATTAGTTCATGACTTTGAGCTTTTGATAGAATTTTTCAACATTTTTAGCACAAGGGCATCTTAAAGGAATTTCTAACAGTTTGGTATTGTTTTCTAGAATAGCATAGAAAAATTATAATCTATTTGACAAACTTCCAATGATTTGCTAGTAGCTGTTATATATCCCCCACAACTTTTTCTTTTTCATTATTTTGCTTCTTCCCCTTTTGAATCCTTGATAACTCTTCCCTAGGTAAATTTCAGTTTACTAATAAAGTTTTAAAATGATCTTTCTAACAATGAGTTCATTTTGCAGCAATAGTTAGAAAATCATGAATAAAGATTTTTTTGTTAGTCATACACTTGTTTTTGTTAAAAAGTGAAATGTCATTTCATCTAATTTTCTTAAAAAGCTAATAATAGTCTGAAACACGGGATGCAGAACGACACTGGAGACGACTGCTCAGCATTTTTTCATGTTTAAGTGGGTTAGTTTTGCTGGTAAGGGGTACTTTTTCTTTTCCTTTCTTTTCTTTTTCATTCAGATCAACCCCAAACATGAATGTACACAAAGTTATCATAATCACACTTCTCCCTCTACTATGTAAGTTAAAAGTGTTTAAATATTTGTATATCATCATATATATCCTACAGTAGAATCAAATTTTTGACTCTTCAATATTTGCTTATGTTTTTATATGTGTGACTATTTAATAAAATATCTACTAAGTACAATATATTTGCTTACACATGTACTTTATAGATAACAAATCCCCTATCTTTTAATTTCTAGAGTTACACTGCTTGGATTGCATAGTATTTGGGTAAATCTCCTATAAAATGGTTATGTAAGAATCCCATAAATATAAACTTGCCAAAGTCCATTACTACAAACTATTTTGTTGAATAACACTACAGTGTTAGGTGTTAATGCTCTAAATTTTGTATTTTGGAGAACTTTTACACTTGGGGAACTACATGTATTTAATATACCTTGAAGTTAGTAATAACTAGTGTCACAGGTATATAGAGCTGTTTTACATGTATTAACTTAGTTTTTACTAATTTTATTAATTTTTTATTAAGCTTTTATTAATTTTACTAATTTTATTAATTTAGATTCTTTTACAGTTTTACATGATAAAACCCCACTGAGAGAGTTTAAGGAAAATTTATAAATTTAGAAACTGTTAATGACCACAAATAGATTTATTACCCAATACAAAAGTGTATCTCATTTACAATAATAAAATATGTGTTTAATTAAAGCTAATAGATGTAGATTTTTTAAATGGCAAGATCAAATCTGTATTTTTCTTCTGTCTTCTCTCTTTATTTTGATTATTTTATTGCTATTCTAGGATGTGATCATTTTGTATGTTAAAAGTGTATTTGCTTATTTTTAAATTAGCTGATGTGTTTAAAATATCATTCAAAAAAAGAGCCAAAATTTTATCTATTTTGTGCAATTGGGATTATTATAAATAATATTAGAAATAAAAATATTTACTACTGTGAAAGTAAAGGAGAAATTAATAAACAATAATTGAAATGGTGTAAACAAATTATCCTTTAATATTCTATCATTTTCCTTTTAAATATTATTTTGATCTGAGAAATAATCCTTTGATGGGATACTATTTAAAATTTAAATAATATTTTATACTGGAACAGAAACTCAGTAAACCGATGTACAACTTTACAAAATTTAAATTTGTTGAAACATGCATAGTAGTCATATTTAAAAAAAACACTTATGACAATATTTTATCATAAAGTACTTAGCTGTTCACAGTAATTCTTATAGACGAGTAAAGTATCTAAGAAATTGCTTGAGCTAAAATGTGAACATGTTTCAAGACTGACGTCTTATGGATTTAATCAAGAATGCCCCCCAAAGTCCCATGCCCTCACCACCAGCACGCATGTTGACTGGGACGTGAAGACACCGTCCTCACTGCAAGGAGTTCGGTGGCTCTGTGTGGGGCATCATGGAAGAGGCAGGTCACTGGGGAAAGCTATCCCTCCTGCCCTGATTTCTCCCTTCTCTCCCTGTTTCCTGGCCGCTATGAATGAGTATTTTTTTCTCCACAATGCCCCTCTGCTATAGATCTTCTGAATGGAAGTCTCTCAAACAGACCAAAATTACCGAAACTGTGAGGCAAAATAAACCTCTCCTTTTGAAGTTATGAGTTTTGTATATTTTGTCCCAAGATTATGAAAGTGACTAATACATAAAGGGCTTCAATTGAGAATATGCACTCTATAAACAGAATTAATTCTTGAAATCATGAGATATTTCAGCAGTGTAAGCAGAATATTCTTAAAAATTTTTTTTCACAATGCTGAGGGTAGAACTGAGAGGGTTGGGCATGCTAGGCAAACACTTCACTAGTGGCTTTCATCCTTAGTCCCCATATTACCAATTTAAATCACTATTGATTGCAGAGAAAGTACATAATTTAAATTTATTGAACATAAGATACAAGTTTTGGTCTAAATAATTTAAAATGTATTAAATATACAATATAAATTTAAGAAAAGTATAGGCACTAGAAAAAAATAAGATCACAATTAAAATTCTCTCTTACAAATGACATCGTACAAAAGACAGGCTAAAACAACAATTCAAGTATATAAACATCAAATCAACAATCTTTTCTTATTATTTTTAATAAAAAGGACAGTTAAGTGAATGTTTTTGCAATATTGATGTAGAATACAAGTATTCAATTTTATAAATAATTTTAGTATCTAAAACAGTTTGAATAGAATCATTTTATAGGTCCACTTAATAATTCAACCAATTTTCAAGAAACAATATTGTTTATATATTTCTACATTTAGATCACAAATTACAATGTCACCCTATCTATAGAAAAAATACTGCATTCAATATTTTTTTCTTAATTTTAAAAAGCAATGTTCAAAAAAACTTTTTATGATACTGGTTTGTTTATTCTCTAAGCTTTTGGCTTAACATGCACTGATCCAAACAGAAAGTATCAGTCAGTTCATTAATACAAATTAAATAAAAACATAAAACACTAACCATGTGGCAGGATTTTCCATGTTAACAGAGAATTTACTAATTAAAGTTATGAAAAAAATTTAAATTAAAATAGTAAAGGCAACAGGACATAATAAAGACACAAGATTTAACATAATATTGTGTGTTTTATTTTAAGGTTATTGTAATTTTTGAGCATTGCTTTTGCTAAGTATATTGCAGCTGAATATTTTCTTTCAACAATGAGGAGGATTCATTTTTCGCTGCTGACAGTATAATTAATTTATTAGCATTACATTGTACTCCATCCTAGGATGGTGCCATGATTTATATATCCACCACACTACTGATAATACAATCACAGAATTTCTGGCTATGTGTTGCTGTTATGAATAATATTATAATGGATATGTACTTATGTACTGGTATGATTATCTATCAGACAGAAACCAAGAATTAAATTGTTGAGCTGAAAGAAATACATCTTTTCATTTTCATGTTAACATAATTCATCAAAATGTTTTTCAAAAAGCACAAAATACCTTTACTTGATTATGTTGTACTATGTATTTTTGTCTCCACAATCTACTTTCAAATGAGACTAAACTTCTCAAATAAGAAGAGCATAGAGTATTTCATTTTTACTTTAATTTAAATTTCTTTTATTATTGTTTGAAATATTTTAAAAACAAAAACACAGACATTCCAATTTGATCCCTTCGATAAATCTTTTCTTATATGTGGCATAATTTTCTATATGTAATCCTTCCGGACTGTTGAATAAGTATGGGTACTTTATCATCTGTTTTCTATAATCTTTCCTATTTTGCTTGCTTTCATCATCTTCTTTCTGAAAGATTTATTTTCAGATAAATATTTTTAAATAAAAGGCTTTTATCTCAGTTACCTGTAGTATAGAATCTCCTCTACATTACCCTTTTTTATAGTTTCATTTTTCATAGTAATTGTCCAGTGGATATGGACTTTACATCCCATGTTGTGTACAAAATGTGCACACTTCCAATATCTACAAATAAATAACCATAAAAGCAATCATGGTTAAATAATGCATTCATTTTCTCTGATTTGAACTGCTTTTTGATTCATATATTGGTTCTTTTATGTAAAGATCAATTTATGAAGTCTCTTCTGCAAAATGAATGATTAATACGTTTTCATAAAAGTGCATTGAAGGTATTGAGGTTAGTTAAAAGATCTAAAAGTTCAATTAGACAAAAGGAATAAGTTCAAAAGGTCAATTGATTGACATGGTGATGGTGGTAAATAGAGGGAAATTACATACTTAAAAAATGCTGTGTTTATATTAAATGATGTCATCACAAAAAACAAATACATTAATTACTGTATATGTTAAGACTTCATTCTGCAGTGTGTAAATAGTTCAAAACACTGTATCAACTTAAAAACATTAAAATTTAAACAACTTTCCAGGGAGATATTATGAAGAAACTCTTGGTACTTATTTGTGTAATCTATTATGTCAAACAGTTTTTGGTTTGCAGATTAATTGCATAAATTGCACAAAGTATAAATCTGACTTTATTACCTACTCCATGCATAGTTTCACTACTTATTAACATTTTGCACTAGTGAATTTTGTCTCCTTTAATTGATGAACCAACACTGATATATTGTTTTTAACTTAAATTCATAACTTATTTTAGGATGCATTCTTTTCCCTGTATATTTTTATGAGTTTTGACAAATGTTTTATGGCCTATGTCCACCAATGAAGTATCACACAGAACAATTTCAATATCTCAAACTACATAGTTCTTTTAAAGATAAATTTTTAGATATTAAAATTAAAAACATACTCTATAAGCAAAACAAAAAAAAATTTTAAAACTTGGCAAATTTCAATGTATTTTTGAACACTTTACCTCCTTTCTGTAAAATATCTACGAACAAAGAAGAAGAAAGAAAAGTGTTGTAAACTGGAGGAGTGTTTCCAACAACCTCCACTTGGAATATTATAAATATATTATGATTATAGAAGTTTAAAAGACACAGGATTTGAAGAAAAATGGTGAAGTATTTTGGAAAACATGAGTTTAGCTGGGCAAAAGACAAAGATACCTTTAAAAAAATAGGAGCAAAGAAACTACCTCTAAAACAAAAAGTATTGATTATTTAAAGTGCAGCAACAATGCTACATAAAATTTAAGTAAAGATCAAGAAACAACTCTGCCTTACAAGAGCTATGTCATATATGTATATAAAAGTAGTAGACTCCTAATAGTTCTGGGCAGTAAAGATACTTTACATTTTCATAAAAGTGCATTGAAGGCACTGAGGTTAGTTAAAAGATCTAAAAGTTCAACTAGACAAAAGGAATAAGTTTTATAAACTTTAGTAGACCACTTTTTATTTTATTTATTTCTTATTTGGCATTTTGTAACAATACTTTTCCTGCATACAAATGTTCATTAGTGATTAATAGCTAACAAACATAATTAAGTACTGAAGATATAATTATTTGAAGAAGTCATTACTTGCATAATTGTATCTCATTATGCCTGATAGACATTAATATACTTAAGATGTGCTTGCTCATTTTTAAATGTATATGTAGATTATATAAAGAAAAATATTATCAGTAAGTCACTACCTCTGTAGTTCCTGGTGTTGATTTCTCATAGCACTGTTCAGAAATGCAAAGCTGCATTTCTGGTTTTAACAATGATGATTATGTATTTGCAGAGGAAGGAGATTGAATTAGGATAGGGCAGTGATATTAAGTACGCTTACAATTTTGCATTGTGCAGGATAGATTGAAAAAGAATCACCCAATTAGAGACCACAGAAACCTTTATTGCAAAGTCTAGTTCGTTGATATTGCAGTTAAACTCAGTGTCAATCAATATCATTCCTACAATTATTTAGTCATTCATACTTTACTTTTCTAATTTCAAAATTCAGGTATTGAAATGTGCAATGAAGATACATAAGGAGGAAAATATGTTTATTTTTAAATGCCTAGAGTAGACTGACAACAAAGCAGTTTGTACATTAATATTACATTCCAATAAAAATTATGTAGGTGTGAAATCCCTCTCTAAAACCTTCATTTTATGTATTTAACAATGTATGTTACAATAATTATTAATACAGGAAAAATCATTGGTGTATATATATATATATATATACATTATTTATAGCATGCTTTAACAATCTGAAATTCTAGCTTCTCAACTGAAAAAAATAACACACATTTATCTTTCACACTCTTTTCAGAAGATTGGTAAATTTACAGCGAGTTTTATTTCCATGTTTAGCGGTGAGGTATACCAGACCTAGTTCTTTGGATGATTAATCACTATCTTGTATATTAAAGTGACTACTTTTTCTAATCTGGACAAAAGGAAGTTTTATAAGGCATTTGAGCATTAATTTATGCTTTATCTTTAAAGACATGATACTATAAGAATATCCAATAATTTTACTTGTATAAATACAATTTTAAATAGCTAGTTTTTGGCACCTAAACTTGACCCCAGGATTCTTGTTCTCTTATTACATGTCTTACATAATTCCCTGTCCCAGAGTATTGGCAAGAATGAATAAAATTACATTCCTGTGATTAGTTTAGGCTACATGACAAAGGTGACCAGATTTAGCAAACATTTTAACATCTTATTAAGTTTACTCTGTATCCAAACAAAATGACATGGGTAATTAATGCATTTAAATATTTATGGAAAGCAGACACCAAGATTTGCTACTTCTATTTCTGGAATTTAGTAGAAGTGAAAATTGCATAATTTGTCATTTTAGTTTAAGATCAGTCTAGCCAGTCTTTCCTGCTATGCTTTCTCTTCTAGAATGCTAAGGTTAATAGGTCTCAAATGACTTTAAAAATTGGGGTTTTTTTGTTACTATGTTCAGTGCATATTAAGTTATGCACTAGAAGGAAGGTTCAGCTCCTTCCCAAAAAGAGAAATGCACAAAAGGTACATTCTCCATGATTTTGAAAACAGAAAAAGCCGTGTTTTGAACTGGCTGTGCGCATGACCATGTGGTTGCTAACGGTAGATAGATAGCCACAAGGTGTTGTAAGATGTTTGGAGCCAGTATGTAGCGAGAACATGCGTGTATTCGTCAGCTTTCCCAGGGCTGTTATACAGTACTTGACATCCACATCTTAAAAGAAGAGAGTTTTAATTAAGCTCATTCTTTTGGCACATTGGGTAGATGGTTACCTGGCTCCATGACAGGAACACTATTGTGGAAGAGTGAAGCAAAGCCATCTGCCTGGCTCGTGGCAGCCAGAAAATGCAGCAGGGAAACAAAACCAGAGGAAAGGGTGAGGAAGCCAGACATAGCATCCAAAGCCACACCTCAATATCCACCTACACCCACCTAGGCACACAGCGGTGTACTTCCTCAATTCCCTGGGCAGATTCTAGTGCCAATCAAGTGCACTTTTCACACTCACTGCCACTTCGGGGAAACCCAGTCTGCCAACTGCGAAAGACCAAATTCTGCCAATGATCAATTGAGGTTGGAAAAAGACCCTCCAGGTGTAGATAAGACTCCAAATGTGGCCAACGCAGCTTAGTTTCAGCCCCTTTGAGACATTAGAAAGACCCATGGAGTTTTATTCAGACTCATAACCCATGGACATTGTGAAAATATAGATATACGTTTTTTTAAGCTGTTAAATTTATGATAGTTTGTTACACAGCAAAGAAAATTAAGGTACCATTCAAATGGATTAAATATGTAAATTCTTCCCAGTAGAAAATTTCCCTTTATAAGAATCAATTAAAATCATTAGCCATGGAAATTCTTCCTACTAGAGTACATCATTTCAAAAGAAGCAGGTTTCTATAATCAAAGATTTTATTTTTATATGAGTTTTTGCCAGACTATAGTTCAAATTTCTATTTAACATAAATTGTTAATTATGGAGACTACTAAAATGTTCTCTGTGAAATAATCATCTGAAAATATATTATAGTGTTTTGCTGGGGAGCACACTGACCCTTTGCAAAGAATTTCCCTAGAATAGTCTGCCATAGTTTATGTTTTTAATTCATGTATTAATATCTGCCTCATTTAAGAAAAGAAAAGGAGGATAATAGTCTGACGAATCATGAAGAAGGCATATATGCTAGGGAACTGCTGAACTATTCTACAATATAGAAGCAAAATTCCATAAAATTCGTATGACCTCTAACATGATTACAATTACTCTGTCCCTGGAACTTGTAAAAAGCCTGGGACACTGTTAAGATCAATAAATACTCAGTGAACTTTTAACAAACCTCGGTTTTGGAAAAGATTCTCAACCACAAACATTTAGAGCAGAATATGACTGCTTCAGCTGAATAATATAAAAAGAGAATGCCTATAGTTTACTAAATGTCTAAAGAGAGAAAGAGGAATTTAAAACTAAAACAAAGACACACAGAGAGAAGGAGGAAATGTATTCTGGGTAGATGCAAGAGGCTTATAAAGACATGGGCATCACAAAAAACATAGATTACATTTAGGAAGACATAATAACTGGTACAAGAATAGCTCAAAGAATGATGTGGAGAAAATAAACCTTACAGGAATTCTAGAAATCTATACAGCACTTGCCATTCTGAGACACATTCATAAATAAAACAGAAAAATGATATTGTTTGATTATAGATTGGGTGTTCTATAATAATTTAATAGCATAATATTGGTTTCAAATTTGATTATAGTTACTTATTAAAATGAATAGACTATTATGTTACCTGTGCTTATTTTTGAATCACTTCACAATGCCAGAAAATCCTGGATAAGTCAAGCTATCAAACAGAATTTTTTAGTAAGAATCAATTACCCTCCATTCAGTTTCTAATGTTTAAGGCAAAAGCATTAAACTAAACATGACCCCATAGTTGTGAAGCCAAATTTTCCCCAGTTTTCTTTATGCCAACTCTTTTTAATATCCCCACTAATATTTGAGAAATTTCTGTATTGGGAACCTAAGACAGGTATTCTTACTATTAAATGTGTTGAAATGTACTAATTCAACATTAACTACTCAAATTTAATAACTTATAGTTGAGAATAAGTTGATAAACATAGGATCTACCTATGATTAAGCCTTGGCAAATTGGAAAGATGATATTAAAAAAGTAAAATGAAAACAAAGTAGACAATATAACTTTCTGATATCTTCATAGCTACTAAATGTTAACTTAATATGTGTGTATCTTTGGCATTCACACTTTGTACAAATCAAATAATATGCAGCTCTCATTTCAGTTACTGGAATGGAAATTGTAGACACATGGTAAATAATTCAGGCAAAATTTCAGTGTATATTGGGCATTAATAACATTTGGACATTTTTATAAAAATACTAGTCAAGAAAGTAATTACATAAAATTAAATATTGTAAAAAGGACACAATCAGGGGATGAGGTAGAGAAAAACATAGATGCCTCTTTGAATGAGGAAACTAAGAAAGTTCATTGGAGGCCCTTTGGATACAGAGGAACTACTCAAAAAGCCAATGTAGTAACAGCATTCTTGACAAAGGAAATAGCATGTGCCAAGCACAGAATGGGGGAAGAATTTGGTATAATAGACAATGCCTAAAAGAGCAATATGGAAAGAGGAAAAATGTTGAGAAGCAAAGTTATTATACAAATGTATTTTATGCCCAAACATACAAACTCGCTGTACATTATATTCTACCAAATATTTCTAAAACAGGACTGTGTATCAAAACCACCCTTGAGACATTAATATAACACTCAAAGCAATAGCAGCAACTGTATTAGTGAGAAAAGGCACTTCATTCCCACCTCGTGCCTTCTGATACAATCTCTAGAGGACCGGCTGATGTATGGAAGAGTGCTATAGAATTTTGTCCATAAATATGGAAGAGTCTGTGAATAAATGAAGGAGCATCTATGTGAGTTCAATATCAAAAGTCTGCAGAGAGGGTAAGTATAGGTTGTAGGAGGAGAGAAAATCAGTAAACCAAATTATGATCATAGTATTGTCAATGTTTTGGTTGAACAGCCTATTCGAATTTGAGGTATAAGCATGTTATACACAATTTAAAATAATTGTGAAAAAATGAAAGAAAAGGTTAGGTGGAAAAAAATGAGGGAGAACAATGGATAAGGTTTGGATAATACTTGTGCTGACAATAGTGGAATTGTTTCCTTCACAGTTCAGAAACCAGGGCTTTGTCCCTAAGGACTCCAAGGTTTGTTGATGCCAGTGAATCCAGTATAATGCCTTTCTGTTGTTATTTTGTTATATTCATTTTAACTCCAGTAATGATTGTATTCTTATGCTTGGCTCTCCTGGGTCTAAAAGATGTCTTAGGTTTGGGACTTATTAAGAATGTGGTACAATTTTTAAATTCTCACAAGGCCTTCATTGTTTCTCATTTTTTGTTGTATGCCACAGTGTCCTTCTCATTAATGTATTCTGCATGTGATAATGACATTCTGGAAATATTTTAAACACTGATTTTAAAAGCACAATGCGATGTTCTCACAGGTACCCATTTACACAAGTTTTGGAAAAAGAAACCTTAAGTTTGCAAAACGTTTTTAGAATGAATATTCTGGCTTTCCTATCCATACAGTCATATTGATATGCAATTTTTTCTGGGAATATAAAATCAGCTACATTAATCTGTACCTCAGAGATAATACCTGCACTTGTTGTAAGGGATATACATGTTGTAGAGGAAATAAGAGCTGCACTCCTCTGCTATGTGAATAGAGAGTATTTATTCTGTGGTGTACTAAGTCCCTGATTTTGAGCACTTAACCCGATAAACAGCTCACAGAGATATTAGTTAAGATTCCTCCCTGGCAGCTTATTTATTTAGAATAAGGTTTTGTAATTTTAAATTTCTTTGCCACTGTGGTTGCCAACTATCACTCCCATAAAAATGCATATGCCAAAAAGTAAAGATACACACATAGTATTTGAATTTTAAGCATTGCATAAATAGAATAGACATACAGTTTAAACTATCTGTCTCACATAGAAAAACTATTTTTACTATTATCACTCAAACATATCAATGGTGCCAGATGTGGTGATGCATGACTGTAATCTCAGCCTCTGCCATGGTGTGGGGAGGCTGAGACAAAGAATTTCCAACTTCAAGGCCAGTTTAGACAACTTAATGAGACCCTGTCTCAGTCTTGTGAATGTCAGCTCAGTTTTAAAGTACCAGTGGATTAGTTCTCCAGTACAGAATTGGAAGAAGATGAAGAAGAAGAAGAAGAAGAAGAAGAAGAAGAAGAAGAAGAAGAAGAAGAAGAAGAAGAAGAAGAAGAAGAAGAAGAAGAAAAGAAGAAGAAGAAGAAGGAGGAGGAGGAGGAGGAGGAAGAGGAGGAGGAGGAGGAGGAGGGAAAGGGGAAGAGGAAGGGGAGTAGGAAGAGGAAGAGGAGGAGAAGGAAAAGGAAGAGGAAGAGGAGGGCGAGGAAGAGGAAGGCGAGGAGGAGGAGGGAAAAAAAGACAGTATTCAGTGGTACAAGTGTTACCTAATACTTATGAGGTCTTGTTCAATTGTCCACAGTGATGTGAGATGCCCTAGATTCAATACCTAGTACTGAGAAAAAAAAGCATAGCTAATATTATAGAGGTGATTTAGTAGCTTTCTACACGGTTTTATTTACATGCACTGGTATAATGCTTTGGTCTGTCAACTTTTAGTTTCTCAGCATCAGTGAAGTACATTGTTAGAGAGAATTCCCTTGCAGTGAGTCTACTGAGTGGACTACAGTGTATTTCACAAGCAAACTAGTGTTCTGCATCTACACATCCATCAAATAAAATTTAATTACGTTCCTCATATTTGATTCTTACTTTTCAGACTTTGCACATAAATGTTCTTGCTCAGAGTCTAGTTTTCATAGCATGTTGAGTAGGCAGAGCTTTATGTTTAGTTCCTTAAATATTGGCATCATCATTTGCTAATCAGAAAACTTACAAAATGAGTCAGTTCTGTTATATGTAAATGTGGAAAGTAATAGTCCATCATATTTTTTACACTGTTAAAGTGGGAATGCATATAAAGACATTACCACACTGTGTAGCATGTAGTAAATGCTAAATAAAAGTTGCACTCTGGTTGACTGATACCATTAATGTCAGCATATATCTTTATTCACATCAGACAATACACACAAACAAGACATTCTCACATGCAGTATTCTTAGAACAAAAGGAAGAAAAGTTTAAATTCATTCTATATCTAGCAGATTGGCCATCTTGTGATAATTTGAAATATGTATTTTCCTAAAAATCTCACCACAATTTTACTTTTTGTGTTTATTTTGGTATTTTTTATTTTGTTGTAGTTTTGTATATTATAGTTTCTTGTGTTTGTTTTGTTTTGTTTTGTTTTGTTTTGTTTTGTTTGTGACTGGGTCTCACCACGTAACTCAGGCTGTCTTTTAATTTACCGTGTACCTCATGTAGTTTTCTAGACATTTTATGAAAGAAAATATTTCCTTTAAGATATTTTTATCTAGAATGCTCCATTAACAAATATAGGGAAAGAAATCAGAGAGACAATAAGGTGAGAAATATTAATTAGGTAGAAGACATAAAAGATGCTATTTTGCGTCGTGGCCACAGAACAAGCAGAAACCTACAGCAGCTATGTGAGTATAATGGAGAAAAAAGAGAGGGAGAATGGAAGCCTGTAGTAGCTAGGGTTGGGAAAAGAAAAAAGACAGAAACACAAGAAATTATGGTAAACATTTCATTCCCTGAGAGCTGGAGGTTCTCAGTCACTTGGACTTTCTGTCTTCCTGCATTCACTGAAAGTAAATTTCTGTTATCTAAGGGAATCACATTATGTCTCTGTTTCCTCAAAATTGAAATGATTCCTTCAGGATGTATAGAGCAGGACTGAGGAATTAGCCAGACTGCTGATCAGCAAACATGAGCAGGTTTCTGCCAACACCACGAAGCAAGAGCACGTCCAGCAAGCTCTGGAGTCACCAGCCACTACTTTAGGAAAGAGAGTGCTGTGCTGTGAATCAGCGTGATCAGATGGGCCTTGGTCATAAATAAATGAGCAAATAGGCAATAAATGAAAAATACAAGAAATATGCACAATTGGAATGGGAAAGAAAAGAATCCTAAGATTAAAATTCATTGAAAAGATACGGTAGAGTTGGAATGATCCAACATTTTATATTCACTAAGGTTAAAATTAGTTATATATGATATGAGTGATAACACAGTAAACCATCAAAGAAAGTTGAAAATGAAGAATGGTAGATTTATGACTTACAGGTAGGTGCAAAATAAAAGATAGATAATAGGAACTAAAGCAATGGACCTTTTGCAAATGAGAGGGGTGTCAAGAGATGGAAAGAGGTGGAGAGACAAAGGAAAGGGGATGAAACATGAACTGAGATGTGTTATGTGTATGTACTAACTCTGTACAAGGAATGCAAGCACTATGTACTGCAGACATATGCAATAACATATAGATTACCATATATACAAGATGCGTAATAAAAATACAGAGCAAAACAGGTTCACAGATGTGAAAAACAAACACTACAAAACAAAAATATTTATAATTTGTAAATGTAATTATTAACATAATTAACTTGTTACTTATTCCCTGTATTTGTTTGTACCACTGGTTTTACAAAAGTAAAATATCTATAAAAATATATCAGCTCTACAATAAAAAATTAATAATTTAATGTTTTTATCATTTTGACCTTATTTCAAGAGATTAATAATTTAGTGAATTGCATTATACCAAGGCTGATATATATGCTATAGAAAATAACAGATAACCAGGACATATTCAGACGTGTATTTAAGAATCAAATGAACCAAAGAAATTTCTAAGTATGAAGATAAAAACAATTCAACAAATATAATTTTTAATTGAATTAATTAGGGAATGTGATAGTTTTAGGCAACACATAACTGTAACAAACCATATGTAAAGATCTTAAACTTTATTTAATCACATTGAATTAATCAAGTGGCTAATGACTTTTTCTTTAATGGATAGAAATCAAAATAATACATGAATCAAATGGATGAAAATAGGTGAACCAAACTGTCCATCTTGAGCATCAGAAATGTCTGTCTTCTCTCATAACTGTGTTCAAATAACAATAACACAATAAAATTATGTAATATTATATTGCTTATTAAATTTGATTTTAAAATATTATCCAAATAAATTACATTGGATCGCACATTCTTGGATGGAGATAGGTTTTTTTCATAATGGACTATCACTAATAGCATGAACATTATGAAAATACATTGGTAAAAAATGCTAATTCTGGAAAATATATATAAGCCCTAACTACAGTGATTTCCAAGGTCTTTCATTCATGATTTATTTGGGCAAATTAATGAAAAACAAACTCATCACTACCATAATCACAGGTTTTGAATGAGGAAGAAAATTACATAAATATCAAATTAAGAAATCAAATAAATTCATGAGGATCCAAGTAAAAGTAATAAAATGGAAATGAAACTTGATGGGAAATATTGGAAGTATTCCCACCAAGATCAAAAAATAAGTCAAGGATGTCCCTACCTCCATTATTAGTCAACATTATACTAGTCTTAAATGGCACACTTAGATAGTTAGAGCAGTCAGAGACACTGCAGTGTGTAAAAAGGAAGTAAAGCAATCTACAATTGCAGATGCCATGATGGTAGTTTTAGAAAATCTTAAAGAATCAATGATACCGCAAAGACAAAAATTAAAGAATTCAGTAAAGTAATAGGATAAAAGGTTAATGTAAAAAAATAATTTGCCTTGATATACTTAAAAACTAAAGAACTATAAAACACAATGACCAAGAAAACTATTTACAAAATCATCCAAGAACATCCATGACTTAGGAACAGACTGAATAAGAGTTGTGCCTATCTGATGCAAGCCAGCCTTCTGTTCATTTATGCTAATAGCTTCCTTTTGACTGATCCTATTCTCTGCATTCTCTATCTATAAGCCAGATGCCAGGTGTAATTATTTTTAACTGTAAGAAATTTTGTTTTAAGACATGTCAAGACTCATTCTTATTTTTTAATATAACTCTAATTTGGAAAAGAATTTTATCTTTGCTCCTGTGACTTGAAGAGCACACTTGGAGGGTTCTTTTTAAATAAGCAATTGGTATTCATGGGGCAAAGTTTAAACTTTGAAGCCTGCAACTAAAAAATTTAAAGTATTGAATTGTAACCTGAGGTTTCCATTGATGGTCTTTTAAGGATGGATAAATATACGGATTATTTGGAGAGTAAATATAAAGTGTAATTTTAAACTCTTCTAGTATTCCTAAATATAAACAGCCCCTGGAAGATTCTCTGAACTGAGGTCATACAGATTAAGTATGGAAAAGCTAATTCTATATATGAATGTTACCAATGCTTCCGGTCTGAAGAAAAATATTTATGGTTTGCTTCTCCTACTGTTTATTTGAAAATCTTTGTTTGAGATTATCTTCTTTTTAGAAATACTGTATTTATTCTATGTCAGATATAGGACATGGAAAAAGGTATTTAATATATCCAAAGATTTAAAAGACAGAGAAATTTGGCAAAACAATGAACACTACAGCAAAATATTATTACTCCTTTGGCTCAACTTGGCTATAACAAGTTCTGCATCTGGTAAGCTTTTGTGAATTTTGACAAGACTATATCCTACATTTGGGAATCGTTAAATCCAATAAGTTGCTCAGGAAAAAAACAGTACTGCTTTTTTAACATCCAAACAGTTGTCTTAGATTGGGAAATTGTGAGAGTTGTTCTAGAATATTTTAATTCATGTGCAATTTCCCAGTGAGTTTTCTAGATTATTAATGAACTGTGTGGAAGTTTATCTCAGATGCCACATATCTTCTATCCAGAAACTCAACTTTTTTTGAAATAGAAGTAAAGGTTTATTTCTTTCCAGAAAGCAGATGTACAAATGATAGAAAGGGCTATTATCTGTATGTACACATTTAGATACCAATTCTATAAGTGCTGATTCAAAGGCCAAAAAGGGGATGAACTTAAGTAGCACTAAATGAATTGTAGAAGTACAAAAGTTAATGTTTGGTAAATTATAACAACATATAAAATGGTATATCAAGTGCATTGGATGAAGCCAAGATTAGCAGCCTAAGCATCAATAAGAATAAAGTTTAAATGAAAACAGACACATGGAATTCAGTCTCTTAAATTGTATTGCTGCTGTGCTCTGATTATTTGTGTCCCTCTCAAAACTGGTATGTTGAAATCCTTTAGATACTAAGTTAGAATTTAGCAGACCAGCATGCAATTAATTGTTTTTAAAAAAGAGTGTCTTCAGTGGCCAATTTTGCAAAATCTCTTTACTGTTTCTGTTCTAATCCATTACTGACTACTAAACTATAAATATCTGTTACTAGAGAAAAAATGGTTGAAACAAATGCAAAACTATAGAAGACTTTTTTTTAATCTCCTGGGGTTTTTCAACAAAGGGATAAAAATTGGAACTGCAGAGGATTAGTTAACACCATTGGATTCTCAAAGCAATCCCAGAAGTATGCATGAAGCTACCATATATACTTTAGATTTAAGCAACATATTCCTGGATTAAGAGATATGCTCTGGACCTAGGGACAAAAGTAGAATAACACAGCTTAAAAATAATTTCACACAGCATCAGTTTTGCTGACTGATTTTAGAAAAGTAGTCAATGTTTTTCAGAGTGCTCTGCCTCTATAAAATGACATCTCAATATGCCATACATAATCAAAAAATTACTAGATATGTGAAAAGCAGAAACAATTGGAATCAAAGTCTAAAGAAAAATCAGTCACTAGAAATAGACACATAAGTTAAATATTTAAATCAGAACACCATAATTTTTAAATATTAATGGCAACTACAAAAAACATTTTACAGAAAAGATAGATGAAAAATTAATTAAATTAACATAAAAATAAGAAATGTAAATCTTTAATTTCTTTAAAATTTTGATTCAATTTAACAGCAGATTATACAAAAATTTTAAAACTATCTATGTAATTTAAGGTTCATACATTCAAAATTAATTATTAGAAATTATCCAAACAGAAAAACAAAGAAAAAATACTGACAGAAAAATATAGAAGTGAACAGAGCTTCAGGGAGGTACCACATTGCATATTGCCTATTGCTTACTGCTTATTGCTTATTGCCTACAACAGGAAGAACATGAATTCGTTTCTCATTAGAAAGAATGGAAGCCAGGAGAAAGTAAACTTCTCCAAAGTCCTGGGGGATGAAAACAAAATGAAACAAATAAACAAAACTGTATCTAGAATTCCATATTCAGAGAAAAAAGCTTCTAGTGATGAAGACAGGTAACTGGTTTTCTTCCTCTGGTGGTATGATATATTAAAAACCAAAATTACACACTCATTAAAAGACTCAAAAACCAGGCGATATGCATGAACCTGTATCATGTAGACATGGCATAACAGTAGCTGTATTCTAGGAAACTGATGAGCCCTCTGATTGCCACATTTACTCTAGGGAGGCAATTTTTATGACAGGAAGGAAGCAAACAGAGACTGGTGACTTTGCCAACATGAGTCCAAAGACAAAGGGTTGGACAAGACCAAGAAGCCAGAATATGTGAAGTCTAGTCCTTGCAGGGAGTCCCAGAATGCTCTGCAGGGGGTCCCTTTATACCTCTGACTGAGTCCTAGTCTATAATAAGTGAAGGGACATAACTTAAGACCCAGGGTGATAACCCCTTGGAAATAGTAATAATTATGTCTTATATTTCTAATTATTATATTTTCCAAAAGCCTTAGCCAACAAGGTATTGAAATAAATATCAAAACAAAATCCAAATGCAGTACCAATCCTTTGCATCAAATATTTAAAAATTATATGACGGTCTAGTCCTCGTCACAAAGAAAAACTGTCAGTTAACTTACTGTATTTCAAGACCTATTGTGTATTTAGAAGTACGCATTTCTTCCTGACAGGGCCCCACTATTCAATGAAGAAGAGTATCAAGTTGATTGGGCCACTTTGTTTTATCCTTTTGAAATTCCAAAGCATGGAAAAGGTCTAACCGAGACCTTAGAGAAGGTAGTGTTGCTAATGCAGTTATTTCTAAAAGCAGGACTATATAATAAATATACGAAAGAAGTCCACAGAAAACATATTGGTCTTTAATTTTACTCAATGTAAATAATATTTTCTTCAATGTCTCCTTCATAATCTAACTTTTTTCAACTTTAGGGAAGTGCTTAGGAATATGCTCTCTGGCTGTTGACAGTGATGCCTGTTACTCTAAGTGAGGTGTCTACAAGCAGAATCCCTGACATCTGTCAAGGGAGAGCCAGCCCTTATTACTGAGGCACAGCAATTACCCAGTGCCTGATTGATTTTCTCGCTTAGGTAGAATACCTATTCCTTGAACTAAACAGTCAAGATAATTTGTTTTCCTTGAGTAATGTGCTGTAGCATAATTCCAAACACATTTCTCTCTCCAGTTTGATATATTTCAGTATGACCCCTTTTGTTATATATGAGTTAAGAGAAACAAATATAAATACCAAATTCACTCAGTATAGGCTCCATGTGTATGTAACTTGTGATGCAGCATAGAATTTTTACCTTGTAGAATTGTATGTGCATACAATAATACCATAGGGTATTTACCAACCAACAAAAGTTGTTTATATAAATTTATTTTAAAAATAGAGGCAAAGTGTATCCAAATACTGTCTAGATCTCATAATATACATTTTAACACATAAGAATTTTCCTTAAATATGAATAAATAAGACTGCTTTTGACACATTTTAATTGCCCATTTAAATTATTTTAAATATTAATGGGATAGTCATGCTCATTTTACATGCAGAACCACTTCTGCAAAGATAAATAGCTGTACTATATAATTTTGGATTCTTCCTACTGAAATTGTTGTTTCTTTGAAGTTGCACAGGGTTGGATGATTTGTTTCAAAAGTGAATCTCAACAGGAGATAAAAGATATTGTTCTTTGTTGTATTTTTCATCCTGGACCACAGTTTTTCTCTTGTTGCATTTATTTTTAAAGAACTTGTGAAGCTGAATGATGATGTTCCTCTAAAAAATGGAACAGGTGATGCTAGAAAACTCACAGCTTTCTAAGCCTCCTTTTAATGTCTATACTATCTAGTTAATATGAGCTCAGCCCATTAGCAATGCTAGAGTGTATCTTCATCCACCACTCCACAAACACAAATCGTTAGTTTATATATTTGACATAATTTATATATATTTTGTTTACATATGCACATATATACACACAACTTTTATATTTGTATGGTTTGATTAATACACTGTATTTGAAAAATAATAAAAATAACTTCACATATGGAATACTAATTTGGAATATGCTGCTTAAGCTTGTTTTGCTACAATTCATATGTGCATATATTTGATAAATACAAAAATGTAAATAAGTGAATGTATGGATGAATGCATACATAAGTGCATTTTCTCCATCATGTGTACACAACTGAAGCTTTTTCATTTGCCTCAAGACTTTTATGTTGACTTAAAGCATAGTTTATTTAAACTTAAATGTATATAATTAAAAATAAAGGGCTTCTAAAATCAAATATAACTGTAGGTTATATTTTAATGATGCACAATTCCTCCTGATGCACCACGCTGTCAAATAAACTAGAGTGCTTCTGTGAAATGTGAAAATTTCTAGGACAATATGCAGCATCAGATTTACTCCATTGAGGGTACAGGCTCAGCCAGGAGAATACAGAAGTTCTGCTTTCTAGCTTTTTTTCCTACTCCTACTAAATGCCAGATAAAGCAGACAGGACAGCAAAATTAAAGTAAACAAGCAAGCAGACTTGAATGACATCTTGAATGAAATCTGGTGGCAGGAAAACCTCCCTGAACCATGTGTTGGGAGCAGCAAGCAAATCACTCACCAGACAGCAGGAACAGAGGGTTAAATCAGGGGCAGGAGCAATAGAAGAAAATGATGGGGCACTACAAACCCAGAATTCAGAAGTAATGAACAGGCACTCACCGATAGAAAGAGTAGGACTGCATCACTAATATAATGAATAGGTCTCCAGTAAAGCAGCAATGGTGAGCAATGAAGCAGGAGACGTACTTTCACAGGCTCCAAATTTTGAGAGTGCCAACAAAGAGCACATTGCACAGGGGCCAGCTAAGGATCAGGATGACTCGAAAGTTCTGAAGTGGTATTAAACTGGAACATTTCACAGATATTCAGCAGATGTTCTCTGAGGACCTATTAAGACTATTTAGGGAAGGAAAGCCAAGAGAATGTGGGCCATATTGGAATCAGACTGTCCAGCAAGGACACGTCAGATAGAAGAGGGAAGGAAATAAAAAGTTTTAAAGGTGAGAGCATATAAGTGAAAAGAACTATTCAGTTAATTTATGTTGTGTTTACCCTGAGTCCAAAGTAACTCATAGCTGTCTTTAAAAAAAGATCCATCCTATGTGATTGAACAACAGCCCTGAGATGTACATTTGTAAGTTTGCACATATCTCTACAATTAGCTACACATTTTCCCCTATATTTTTATGTCCCTTAAAGCTTTATGATACATTCTCTGTGAAGTTTATATGTTCTCCCTTTAGATTCTTAGGAGTCTTTTAAATTGTATAGCCATATATTATGGCTACATTAACTTTCAAGAAAGGTATGTTACACAGATTTCTAGGGGTTTTTTGAGTTTGGGAGGAGATGGCATGCATTACATTGTGCTGCTTACTGATATATACACTTTATCTACTGATGAATATCACATCTATATCTACTACCAAGTCATTTGTCATAATACAGTTTAGCTAATACCTAAATTTGGTTTGCAAAATGAATCTCACAATCAGTGTCTAAAACTGAATGTGAAAGATCTTCCCTTGATTATAGACTCTTGTGGCACTTCATTCCAAAAATGCCCCTTGAACTTAGGATTTTAAAAAAAAGTCCAGGTATGGTTGTTAATTTTATCCAAATATTCAACCACTTTTCAATCTTTCATTCCCATTCCAGGTCCAGCCATCAGCTCATTTTAGGTCCTCAAACACAGACAAAGATGATTACTTTGTCTGCCTAGACTATTGTTCAGTTTGATTGCTTCCAAGCAAGTTCAGTCCATTTTTGACAAGAAGAATTTTGGTAGCCTTGCCTGCATGACCCACAAACACTCGAGCAGTGATTACCCTCCAATTCAGACAAAGGAGCATGATTACTTATAAAGCATTCATAACAGAAAGTACTTCTGTACTTCTGAGGAGACTCGTTCTCTGTAGTACACATTTCATCAGATTAGAAAAGGAAATAAATATAATGTCTACTGCAGCATCCCTTCTTTTTAGGAGATGTGCCTTGAGTTGATTCATCAAGCACTGTTGCTGTGCCTAGTAATGTGTTGTCCAACATAAGTCTTGTTTAAAGGTCTGTTTCTCACTTATAAATTAAGTGGCAAAATATATCTCACCACATTACAGTGATAATTAAATGATTTTCTAAAACTAAAATGCTTTCATAATGTTATATATGAGTTTATTGCCATTGTTATTACCAAAGGAAGATTTCTTCCTTTTCCATTAGACTACTCAGTTTTCTAAATATATCCAAGTATTGAATTCTGTACTCCAAACCATATGATCTTAAATTCATATGTAGAATAAGTTCAATCCCACTTCTCTAAAATCAACTGAGCTATGTTTTCCCTAATAGACAGAGTATAACACCAGCTTTTTAATATATCAACAATACCTATTGATACACCACATTTCAATACCAAATTGTAACTTAACTTTCCAAACACACACATCTTGTACGTTCCTGGTAAGTTTATCTAGAGTAACAAACTATCCCCATTTCACCATATTCATAGCACCTAGTTAAGCGGTTAGAAATAATTGCTCAAACATATTTTATCTACCTGACTATCTTGTCTCATATTGGCCTTTTCGGGTGCAAATCCCATATTACATTTAGTTTCATAGCTCCTTACTCTGCCACTATCAGGAAAAGATTTCTCTTTCATAAAAGAAATATAATTTCAGAAGACATAATTTATTATCTTTTACATACAAGGTAATGGTTACCAATTGAATATACTAAATGACAATAAATATATAAACAAGTTATTAAACATTTTATATTGTGTATTATCTTATTTCTCTCCATTAGCAGCTAGCAAAGGGAAAAAGCTTACCTATCCTGTGCACCTTCCTCAGTTTCCATTCCCTGTTATCACATTTAGTACAACATTTCTCCTTTTCATTGAGATTTAACTATATTTTTGTCTAGTTTGCTTGTTTGTTTTTTTTTTGTTTGTTTGTTTGTTTTAAATTCAGCATCTGGCTATGTAGCCCAAACTGACCTGGAAATCACTGTGATCCTCCTTCCTCAACCTAAGAACTGAGATTATAGGTGTTTCCAGTGCTTCTTATTCAATTTATTTCAATAAACTTTACAACTCTACAACATAGTTGGTATCTTTTTATTTTAATCATTTACATTTCATTTTTGAAACACAGTCTCACTATGTCACCCAGGTTGGTCTAGTACATGCCATACTTCTGCCCCCACCTCCAGAATGCTAGGATCGCAAGTGTGTGCCAATACATCCAGCCCATGTGAGTGTTTAAAAATACTTTTCAAATTGTCCTGTGTGTTTCTACTTAATAGGCTATTTTTAAAGGCAGAAAATTCATCAGATCCCACATATATTCTCTCCTCACATATATGTAACCTCACTGTTTGCCTTTCTAGTTTGGTGAATCTTTTATATTGATTAACCTACTTCAACATATCATCATCACTCAAAATCTGCAGCTTACATTAGGATTCACTCTTGGTCATGTACATTTTATGAGTTTGGACAAATTTATAATGACACGACCATCATTATAACTTAGAGTACTTCCATGCCCTAAAAAACTCCGTTTTCCATATATTCCGTGTTTCCTGAGCTCCAATATCAGGGACCACAGATTATGAATTGCATCTAGGGGATCCCCAAGGCAATACTTGTCCTGCCCTTTGAGCTAGATTGGAAGGTGGAAACTCTCTGTTTTCTTTTGGTCACAGCTAAAGCCTTACTGTTAGTGATACAGTGGTGCTCACAGGGTGAGATAAGACCTGCTGATGTTGATAAAGATGTTTAAGGCAAGTCTCCTTGTGGTCCCTGTTTCATCCTGCAAGAATGCTTTGTTCTTCTCACTAGCCCATTGTAATTGCCGTTACTATTCCCAAATTACTTGCTACCCCTCTTCATGCACTGGCTAATAAAATAATGGCTAGCTGGAGAGTTTTGGTCTCTATCCATCCGGAGGCATTGATCTCTGTTAGGGATTAAAAACTGGTGGTCAACTTAACGCCAGTGGAATTAAATTGGTATGGTGCTGAGCATAGATCTTCCATCTGAGGAAAGTTGCCAGCATAAATAGAGATATAGAGAAGGAGAGCTGAAGAGTTGAGGCATTGTAGGCTCTCCAACATTTTGCTGTTTGAACCACTGGTTCTCCTGGAGAAGCTCTGGTCCTTACATTGAGCATTGCTTCCTGGCTCCATAGGGGAAGATGTGTGCCATTTAATCTCCAGGACAAACTCATCACACTGGCTTTCTGGCATGTACTCGACTGTTCTTACTGTTAGAGGAGCTCAGGACCTCCATGTCACTGAGGATGGCTGTGGTATTTTTCAGGGCAACCCTGGTCTTTGTCTTGAGCATGACTTCTTGGCTCCAGTGTACAACCCTCAACCTACCAGCACAGCTCCTTCACCCTGCTGGCATAAACTTCCTAGCTTCCACTGCTGACCTTTAGGCCTTCCCAGCACAAATCTGTAAAAGAGATTGGCATGAGTCCTTCTGGTGGGCCCTAGATCTCCAGTTAGACTTGTGGGAGGCATTGTCATGGGCTCTAAGTCTTTATCTGGACTCATACAGGACATTGCTGTGGGATTCAGGCCCTTGACCTGAATATTCTATGTCTTTGGTATCGTGGATAGATTTCCTGCACTTTCTTATGTTAACTCTGGGTGACCATCATTAAATAATAGTATAAATTCCATGTCCTGATTCTTATTGTTCTCCTCATAACACCTGATTACAACAACCTCCCATCCCCTTTTTATACATTACTAAATTGTCTGTCTCTTATTTCATCCTTTCACCATACCCCTCACACAGGCAGTTAAGGATCTTGGCCAGGTCCCCAATACTCTAACCCTGGCAACTATCTTTCTGTTTACTATCCTTATAGTTTTGCCTTTCCCAGAAAAACATACAATTGGAAGAAAACTATGTTACCTGTTCAGATTGACTATTGCCACCTATTGGTATCCATGTAAGTTGCTTCCATGTTTCTTAGTGGCTTCAGTGTAGAGTTTGTATATGTGTCTGTGTGTGTGTGTGTGTGTGTGTGTGTGTGCATGTCTGTGTCTGCTAAATAAGATTTCACTTCCTGGAAGTACCAGTTCATTTACCCATTTATCTACTAAAAACAATCTTGTGTCTAACATTTGGCACTTGTGAATAAAACTCCTATAAACATAGATGTACAGGTTCCGTGTAGACATCAGTTTTCATCTCCTTTGGGTAAATGCCAAGGAGCAAAACATGTTAAACTTTATAAGGAACCAACAAATTCACCTTAGAAAATAGCTACACCATTTTTAATTTCCACAAAGAGTAAGAAATTTCCTTTTGCTTCACATAATTATGAGCATTTGATGTTATCAGCATTCTCGATTTTTCTGAAAGTAGATAATATGGAGCATAATGCTACATGCTTATTACCACTTTTATGTCTCCTTTTATAGATGTGTCTTATAAGAATTTGATCTACTTTTAAGGATATCTTTGTTTCATTAATGAAGGGTAACAACTTACATCAAGCAGCAATTATAATTAGAGGAAGAAAAATACAAAGTCTGTATTAATCAGTGTCATATGCAAATTTAAGCAATTACATTTATTTCCTTTAAATTAGTTCAAGGTGTAAAAAACAAAACTACAATTCAAATATTCAAGTTCATTTTTATTTCCAGCAACTGTAGTCTTTTCCATTTCTAATCCATAATATGTTATTTTGCAAGGTAGTATAAAGAATTCCTGATAAAAGTGTGATTGTAGAATGGAACTAGAGTGAAATGATCTCCACCTAATTTCAAAGAACTACCCAAGTGACTGTTAAAAATGAATTTCTTTTTAACAATAATTCAGAGTTTCAGAGACATGAAATAGTTTTAGAAAAATAAAATACTATACGTATAGTAACAAGATGCCTGAACTTAAAGTTGTTGCTATTTTTTGTTTCCAAATATTTTCTTTGCTGATTTCAAAGTATATTTGAATATATGTTTCATAAAAAAATATAAAAATATTTATTATAAAACATTGTCAGCATCATTAATGATAATAAGTGCCTTAAGATATTCATTACAAAAAGGAGCATAGTATAGTGATTAAATGCTCAGGCTCTATAGATGTAAAATTCAAATCCTTTTCTATCACTTAGCTGAAAAGTGGGGAACATGTTTTCTGCTTTCTTCATCTACAAAACTGGAATCATGAAAGTTCCTATTGTAATTATAATTATTATTAAACATGTGAAAATGCTGACATTCATTTTCAAATAGACCTCTGTTCTTTTTAAAAGCACATTAAGATAAGACTCCAACCTTTGCTTTAGCACCAAAAATAGAAATAAGTAGAATAATAATCATCAGTTTCACCAGAATAAAAAGACAAGTCAAAAGTATTTAAAAAAATATTTCAAACCAAGCTGAATGGACAGTGGCTCCTGAGTCACACTCCTTTCCTTTCACTGTAAACACTGTGATCTAAAGTCTCACTGAGTGCCAGGCATGGGTTGGAACTTTTAAAATGACTGATTAAAGGCCCAGACTATTTTGAATTTCAAACATTGGTTTCTAGAACATTGTATTCTTTCATTTCTATTATAGGCACTTATTTTCACCCTCTGCATGTACATGAAATTTTTTAAAAATACAAGATTGAGGGCTAGGGATTTAGCTCAATGGCTCAAGTTCCTGCCTGATAAGTGCAAGGTTGTAATTTCCATCCCCAGCACAAAAAAAAAAAAAGATTGATATTAGGTATTTCATGAAGGGTGTTATCAGAACTCTTTAATGGAAACCAAGATACATATAGACTTTCCACACAAGATTATTTATGCAACACACCAAAGAGAAACTAAAGTATGGGGAATATTATTAACTGGGTTTTCCTGTGATATAAAGATTTAAAAAAAATATATTCTTCCCAGCTTAATATTTGTGTTAGATTTTCAGTGCAATAAGAGAGATAATATAATATAAAAGTAGTCTTTATTCCAAGGATATGGAGAGAAACCCATGACTCTAGACAGCCTGGCTTTCTCTGACTGGGGTGGCACTTAGGATGGGGCTCAGTGATGTGCAAGGAGCTGATTGGAACCCTCTGCATGCACAAACAGGAAAGGGAGTTGCAGTTAGGGCTGAGGAAGAAGCAGGAAGTGGTAGGCATTCCTGCTTTGGCCTTTTGCCACATTAGACCACCATGACTGTTAAACCACCACCATGACATTACAGTAATTTATTGTAGGGCAAAAACTCTTTCATCCCCATCTTTTTATTGTTAGGAAAAAGGCGAAGTCTCTCTCTTACTACTTCCTGCTGAAAGGGGGCACCATATTGGGGTTTAGGAAGACTGACAGGATGATGGTTGGTGCTCATGCAGAAGCTGGTACCAGGTGTTTTAGCCAGGACAACTTTATCATTGGTGAATGCCCACATCCTAGACTGGAAAAACAGAGACAAGGTGTTATGAGGAGGCAGGCCTCTATCATATTTAAGGACCCAGGGGAAGTAGAAGGAAAAGTGCCTTTGATTTAAATATGTTGTTTCATCAGGACCACGGTGAGGTAAAATTCTGAAAAATAAGTGTGGGGTTAGGAGGAGTGAAATTATAAGAGATGATTATTTTTCCATCTGAAAGGGTAAAAAAAGTGTAGGTAGGCAGGGCTTGTCTCTGGTCCAGGAGTTGACCTGGAAAGAATAAGAGGCATGAGAAATATAAAGCCTGATAACAAAACATGACTTAGCCTGAGAGCTGTGGCTGTGAGGCCTTGGTGAAGCAGAGACAGGTGGGCAACAGAAGATGAGATGACCACTCAGGATGATTTAGGGTTGGGAGGGCATCACTTAGCTTCAGTGATGTGGAACCAGGATGGAGGTTTAGCAACTTTGACCACTGTTGGGGTTGCCAAAAAGACCAGGTAGAGGCTGCTCTGCCATTGTTGTAGTCCTTTGGATGATTTTCTGTAACAGGACTTTAGTAACTGCATCAACAGTCAACCTGGTTATGGGAAAGGCTTTTATCCATCCTGAAAAAGTACAAACAAAGGTGAAAAGATATTTGGGAGTTTTGTGGCAGGGCACACGTGTAAAATCTACTAGCCCTGACCAGGGGTGTGTCCATGAAATTGATGAATAGGAAAGGAAGGGGTTGATATGTGTCTCTGAGGAAAGGTTTTACTATAGAGATGACAGGTGTAAGTTGTTGAGACCTCAGAGTGTCTGGGTCAGTCTACATAAACACAAAGAAATCCTGACAATTAGGGTGCAGGGAAGATGGTAAAAAAGGCATTTTTAAAATTTATAACTGTAAAGTGAATGGAGGAGGGAGGGATATGAGAGAGCCTGGTATAAGGATTTGGTACCACTGGGTGGATTGGGGTAACAGTGTTATTAATTATTTTAAGATCCTGCATTAGACCATAAGACCCATTAGGCTTGAGTACCAAGAGAACAGGAGTATCATAGGGTGAATGAGTAGGTTTAAGAAAACTATTATCTAAAAGGCACTTGATTATAGGTTTAAGTTTCTGTAAATGTTTGGGAGCTATGGGATACTGGGGAAAGCAAGGAAAAACTGAAGGATCCCTAAGTTGAATTAAAATAAGCATGGCATGGGTAGCACAGGTGGGATTAGAGGTATCTCAAACTATGGGATTGACCAGAGAAGAAGATCTCTACCTAAAAGGGGTGTGGGGCATGTTGGAATATTAGGAAGCTATGGGTAAAGAAGACAGTCTGGAACCTGCATGGAATAGGCCCTGTCTGCAAAGGTTGTGTAGGTTGGCTATCAACACCCACTATAGAGACTGAGGACTTAATATAAGGGCTTGAAAACTCATGAAAAACACCATATATGGCCTCTATGTCTACAAGTACAGAGAATGTCTTACCTGAGAACTCCAATGGGGCTCTGAGGAGGGTACCTTAATTGGGGGCTGTGGACCCCGAGCCCCATCAGTCTGCAGCAACAAGCCCAAGTAGATCAGTCAGTGATGAATCTGGCAGTGATGAAATCTCCTGTGAGGGCAAAGGCATTAGAAGATGGTTTATCCACTCTCTGGCAGCTAGGACATTTGCTCTTTTAATGGCCCTTGAGATTACAATTGGGTTGGGGCACTCTCTTGCCCAATGTCCTTTTTGCTGCACTTGAAGCATGGTCTGGGAGGGGCTCAGGCAGCTCTACCATGTTTTGGCTTTCCTGTCTTGGGAGCCCCAAGTGTCACTGCTAAGAGATCAGATTTTTAATTTTTATCTTTGTTGTTGAAAACATGAAAAGCCACATTAAGAAGGTCTCCCTGTGGGGTTTGAGGGCCAAATTTGGCCTTTTTTCTTGACTTCTGGCCCACAAAATAAGGTATCTGTCTCCTCCACAGTCACAAGACATCTGGTTTTTATCTTGGGTAGGTGTACAGCTTTAAGTTTAAAGGAGACAAAGGTAAACAATCAAATAAGTATGCAGGAGTCAAATAATAGAATCAACAGGGTATTTATAATTATAACTTTAGTAATAGCTTCCCATAAGGAGGATAAGGATAAGGTCTAGGGAATTTTAGAAATTGATGTGTCATTGATGTGTCATACACACATTGATTAAGTATCTCATGTGCTGTTAGAATGTCTAATGTCATCTGATTTTTGGAGGATGGCCTGTTTCATTAATTTTACCTTTTTATTTAGGGGAGAGAGGTCAACTGCAATGTTCTTTAAATATAGTTAATGATGGTTAATGATGGCTCCAATATGTATCATATAATCTTCTTCTGGAAAGGTATGGTGGATCTCAGCAAAAGGACTCCAAAAGGAATTTATAATTATCTCTTAATTTTAGTTGTTGAACATCTAGAAAATTCATAACAAAGCAGTGCAGTAAAGGTGGTAAGCTTAACATAAAACATTAAATGGAGCTATTATTTTACATTAACCATGGGTGTTTTTAACATTTGATCACTGAAGAAATTTGTGACATTGTTTGGACTGTTCACTATTTAAGATCTCTAAGTATAACATATACATTATATATATTACATAAATTTTTGTTTAAAAATTATTACTTGACTGGTGACCTCATATTGGTCTGACCTGAATCTCCTGGCTGGAGCACAAGGAAAAGGGAGACATCTGGATTTGAAAGAAAACACTTGTAAACAATCTTAATTTTACATTTGAGAGCATGAATATACCATCAGATCAGCAACAATGAATAGTCTCAGCCATATGAACTTTAGTTGGGGTGTCTCTATAAGACTATGGAGATTATTGGGGCCTCTAATTAATGAATAAGAGCTGTTTTAAGTTACCAGGTGACCACTTTCTTATTCATCAGTTGAAGTCCTGTCCAATATCTCCTCACCCCATTGGATTTTGTTTAACCAGTTTTAACATTTTAACCAGCAGGCAAACTAGGTGGAAGCATGCTTTTTAAATGTATAACCCAAATAAACCTTGATTAAGTGATCTGAAATTGTAAAAGTTGAG
Organism: Hydrochoerus hydrochaeris; assembly: GCA_004027455.1. Lineage (NCBI taxonomy): Eukaryota > Metazoa > Chordata > Mammalia > Rodentia > Hydrochaeridae > Hydrochoerus > Hydrochoerus hydrochaeris. Next base: position 119,607 of record PVLA01000111.1, read on the forward strand.
CTCAAATAAAAAGGAACAGTTGTTTACAGAGCAGGCATATGGACAAACTTGGACAGACGATCTGTACAGTAAACAGTCAACAGATACATAGACTGGCAAACATGTTATAAAATTAGAGTGCACTCGAATATATTTGGCCAATTTGAGCTATAAAAAATAGACTAATATGAACCTTTTTGTAGATTAATTAATAGAGATCTCTTGAAATAAGAATAGCAGAAAAGGAACCTAATTTATGGCTAATCTGAGATAGGTCAGACACAACGGAGACTCCAGAGTAGGAAAAAAAGAACCACCTGACTGAACAGACTGCTGGGGGGAGATTGGGGAGAGAGACTAAGGGAAGGATTAGAGGCCACTGTGAAGGAGGGAGGAGGAGAAGACGGCACAAGGGTATGGGAACCTCTGGCTGAGAAAGCTGCAGGATTTGGTTTGGGAGATATAGGAAGAGTTTCTGGTGGAGCAGAGGGAACCAGAGGTATTTAGGCCATTATACAAAACAGAATGAGAGAAAGGCACATCTTTGAAACAAAGGCCTAAAAATGATATGTTTTTGTCAACTTGTTGCCACTGTGAGAAATGCATAACTAAAGATCAACTTTTTTTTTTTTAGCTGCCTTGAGGCCAAGAGCACCAAGGTTATGAACCAGGCACTCCAGAGGTGTGGTTTTGCGGGGGCAGGAAATGGCCCCCAGGACCGAATTATAAGTAAGCTGAGGAAACAGCTTCGCCTTGGGACATAAGAGCTTTAGCTCTCCCCCCAGGAACTTGGAAGCCATCTTGGATCACATCTATCAAAAAAAGTCATCACCTGTTTTGAAATGAGACATGGAAAGTCCCAACACCCATTCTCCCGGCCGTCACCAGAAGAGTTTGGGGCAGGGTCCCAGGTAACAAAATTAACATTTTTCTCTCAGGCTATATGGTCTAAGAATTGTGAAAATTGGTATCTTTGTCTCAGAATGGTAAGGATAAGTTTTCTGACTGCAAGTTTGCAGATTTTAGGAACAGAAACTGAAAACCTCATGTGGTAGCTCACCTCTGATAAATCAGATAGGCTGGTGTTGTGTGTAGGTGGCGACAAGTTGAGCAGCTCTCATGTACTGAAAATGAGGGACTAATCCAAGATATGGTCAGGTCCGTGGATTAGCGGGGGGGCTCAAACTGGGAGGACCCCCGGAGCCACTCACGCTGCTATCCGCGTCACAGCACCATTCTCTTAGGTTTTTGGCTCAATAAGAGAGAAAATATAATATAAAAGTAGCCTTTATTCCAAGGATGTGGAGAGAAACCCATGACTCTAGGCAGCCTGGCTTTCTCTGACAGGGGTGGCGCTTAGGACAGGGCTCGGTGATTTGCAAGGAGCTGATTGGAGCCCTCTGCACGCACAAACAGGAAGGGGAGTTGCAGTGAGGGCTGAGCAAGAAGCAGGAAGTGGTAGGCATTTCTGTTTTGGCCTTATGCCACGTTAGACCACCGCCATGACTGTTAAACCACCATCATGACTGTATAGTAATTTATTTTAGGGCAAAAACTATTGCAATTTATAATTTATATATATTGAATATCCAATCCTATGCAATGGTATCATGTCTTTTGCTACTCAGATTGTTTTAGAAGAAAGAATGTTTTAAAATAAAAAGTGTTTTAAAAGACAATTAAACATTCATATACATTGAGCTTCCAATAATAAATTTCATGCCTAAGACAAATTTCCAAATTGAAGAAAATAACTGGCACATGTTACATTCAAACAATTTATTTTTAGTTTGCTTTATGGTTATGTCACTGACCTGTTTATCAAAGGAGAGTAATATTGTACTCCTTATTTTGTATTGGGACTGATAGGTATTTATGAATTTAACTTTTCCATTGCCCATAAAATCTACATTCTCTATAATTCAGTGGAGAAATTTCAGTTACAATATGATTGGCAGACATTTCATTTCCACTTAAACATCTCAACTGATACATAAAGCACCACTGATGTCTAGTCAAAAGCAAATTATTTAAGAGGAAGACTTTGAGTCATTTAAAGAAATACACTTAACTAAGAAAAAAGCCATAAATCTTTTACATTGAGCCATTTTTTGTTTTGTTAAACCTTTATATAAATTAGAAGTAACATAGTTTTCCTTTCTTATTTTAATGAGATAGAAACTCAATCATATACAGAGTAGCTTTTAAAAAAAGAAAGAAAAATGTGGCAATTACTTTTAATTGCTAGGTTCAGGGTAGAGCAACTAAAATAACCACAGCTTCTATTTTTTCCAGTGTTTTAATTTAGAATGAGTCAAGTAATTCTCTACTATGGCAGTCTAAATTATATCAAGCCAATTTACAAATGGAACATTTAAGAATCACAGATGAGGGAAAAGGCCATTAAAATAAATAAAAATGGATATTAAAATATTTAACGATGTCTAGTCTTGACTAGAAGCAAGGGTTTATTCATTTTTTTAAAAAACGATACAAGAGGAAATTTTTTTCTATAAACATAAATCTTCATGTGGCAAAGTTTACATGGAGCATCATATTCTTAATAGGTGTTGTAATTTAAGAGTGTGTTTGTCAATTATTGGGGACCTGGCCATGAGCCCCAATCTCCCAAATGAGTGTGCAGTGAAGGCTTAAATAAATGAGACAAGCAATATGATTTTTGGTCACCAGGACAATCAAAATCCTCTATGAGAGTCCTCTAGCTAAAACAGGGAATGTCTCTAGTCAACCCATATTTATTTAGTTTTCAAACAAGGAAGCAGCTAGAGTGGAATATGCAAGAAACTGAGCAGGATCTCGGGAGTGGTTCAAGGATTTTTCCAAGTAAAAGATCATATTAATTTAGGAGAACTATTTTATGTTAATTTAGGAGAAGTATCTTAGGAGAAAGTCTCCACATGGACTTTCACTACAGGAGAGAAATGCCTGAAGCTACAATCTCTATCCTGTTAATTAGGGTTGGAGCCAGGTGTCCTTAGCTGTAGCCTTATCTTGCCCTTTGAGGCATCTCTTAGTTTTCTGTGTCAGCCATGTCTCCACCATGCCACAGCCCTGCAAGTGTTCAATTTCCAACTTCAACAGCTCCCAACAGTCAATGTCAAGTGCATAAAAAGGAGAACAGGTTGCATAGAAAAGAAATTTAAAATGTCTTACATGTAATATAAGTGTTGTGACTGAAGCTATTTAGGTTGGGAAAAATGATCATGGAAGAAGTTGGAACTTTTTATAAAGCTTTTGACTATTTGTAACAGAGAATAAGGATGTTTGTCAACTTCAGAGGAGAAACATGAATGAAACTAGAACTAAAGAATGAATTTGAACACATTGTGCATTTATAATTAATTTGAAAAGTACTTTTCAATCAGTGTTGTTAGAGTTTTCTGGTGCAATAAAGGAGCAGAATATAAGAAAAAGTAAAAGTGGCTTTTTTATTTAAAGGACATGGAGAGGAGGCTACAACCAGCAAGGGTTTGGCTTTCTCTTCTGACTGGATATGGGGGTGCGGTGTATATGTGACCTTTGACCAGATGTGGTGCTTGGGATGGGCATTAATAACACAGGAGGAGCTGATTGGAATTTTCTTCACATACACGGGGGAAAAGAAGAAGTTGTAATCATGTAAGATGGAAGAAGTGACCTTCAGGATAAGCACCCCCAATTTGACCTTCTACCATGTTGAACTACCTCCATAATGTCCTGTAGTTTATTCTTGGGCAAAACCCTTTCAAATGTCATATGGAAAAATGTGGTTAAAATTAGAGCATTACCAAAATTACACATGTACAGCATAGAAGATTAAATTTTAGAAAAGATGTAAAGAGGAGAAATCCATGAAGTAGATCATTAGATTAGATATTCTATCAACTTATAATTTGACTAATATAAGAGACATCAGTGGAGATTCAGAAGCCAGAAATACAGTTTCTGTTGTACCCTAACTCAAGCTCCGCCATTCTGTTCTGTATATGCCATGGTCCTTTGTCCTGAAAAGAACTTTGTGCCTCTCAAGTATCCCCTGCACAGCCCCCAGCCTTTGTTTCCCATAATTCCTCAGCACAACCCCCTAGGCAAACAACAAGATGTCCTGTTTCCTCAGGAATGCACAAATGTGCTGATGAGCTAATTTTTCCCCTAAAATGGGCCTGTTTCTCGGAACAACCTGCCTCTTGCCTTCCCAACCTCCTTTTGTGGTTTTTCCCTTTATAAGACCCTCTAATCCTTAACCCAGTTGCACAGCAGTGTAAATTCCACCTGCACTCTGTGTCACTGGGTACCAGACTAAATAAAGCACTCCTTTTTCCTTCAAGACTTCTTGGCCTTTTATCTTTTTTCATAATTTTGAGCTTTGATTTTTGGGGTAAATTCTCCCAATGTAGCTGACAGACCTTTAATTTTTTCTTCCACAGAAAGATATGGTTAATATGTGTGGCTTGTTTCTCTAACATCAAATCCAAAGTTGAAATTAGAATTAAATACTTAAAAAGTTATCCTTCATTTTTGGTTATAACCTTATATTCCTTCATCAAAAATATAAAATTAAACTTAAAAACATGCCTGTGAAAAGACTAAAACAAGGTCTCTGTAGTAAAGTCTCAAAAGTAAGCTCAATAACAGAGATTAGACAATATATTATGGGCTCATGACCTCAGGTATGGTTTGAAATCTCTAAGAAACAAATGTCCTTGAAGTATTGATATAGGTGAATGAAACGCCCAACCTACTATGTCCATGAGTTCGTGTTCTCTAAAATCAAAGAATGAATTTTAGGAGCAACAGAGCTGAAGAGTAGAATATATTTATTGAGAGAAAGCTTCTGTCTGAAGAGAGACAGAAGGGGGTCCCGAGCAGGTTGCCTCCAACTCTGTCTTTTCCAAGGATTTTTATAGAGTAAGACCATGGGTTCAAGGTGGGAGAAGACTAGGAACTCACAAGGCAGATGGGCATAAGGTGGAACATAACTATAGTTAGCCAATAAGATCAATAGTTTAGGTAAAATTGATTACATTAGAGACAAATGGGAAAGCAAGTCACGTAGAAAGCAGGCATTCTTGCATTTGTGACCTTTACCCTAGAGGGATGGGATAGTGACTCCAGGGTGAGAGGGAACTAATTAGAATATTAGTCTCCAGGATGTAGATGCATTTGTTTGATACTTTGTTTTGGGATCTGGCCCACAGCAAGAGGTGTGAGTCTCCTTCAAGGTCATCAGATATTTGGTTCTCTGTGCCAGCTTCTTCGAGGACCTAGCCCTGTCTGACTGCCTGTAACTGGCTCAGCTGCCTGTAACAGTATCAATGTGGCTCTTAAAAATATATATGAATGTTTTAAAACTAAGAGAATAAAATTATTAAATAATTAATATAGCATATTTCCAACTTTTTGTATATAAGATTAGTGTTTTAGGAAAATGGACCATGTTTATCCTTTAATTTGAAACAGATCTCCCAGGAAATCCTAGACCACAGTTTATAAAGTCAACATTAAGGCATCAAATACATATTATGAGAAATCTATATATTAATTAAAACTAAAGTGCATTTGTTGATATCCAAGTGAATTATTGCCAGATTTTAAATTAATTATAACTAAAACAATATTGAAGCTAAAATATGTCAGAAGAAAACACATACTTATACAGAGCTAAGAATATGAAAATACATTTGCAAGTCTTTATTTACAAAAGCAATAATTGGGCAACCCAGTCAGGACCACTTCTGTTTATCTTTCAAACAGAAACTTCCTTTCTCCAATAAATATATTCTGCTTTTAAAAAAATGAATATTTGAACTGCTTTACATAAGCACTCTAACCATTAATTTTTATTTAGAAAATGTAAAGCACTTTGACTGCAATTTCTTTGAATTAGTGTAATATGGGGAGTGACTGAAGCTGGGGACTGATCATGTGCTGCCAGAGCAAGCCCAGCCTCAAGAACGCAGCACCTGAGTCAAGTCACATGGCTAAACTGCTAATCTAATCTAATCTCAAGAACTGCTGGGTGCCTGAGACAAGCCACATGGGTAAACTATTAGGTGGAGAGGTTTCCCATTACAGTCAAACTCCCAAGTATATTGCACTGCAGCTGTTGGATCCCTGGCTTTCTCCCTCTCCTCCTTCTCTCCTCCTCCTCTCAACTTCCCATTAGGAAAAAGGGCTCCATACGGCCTCAGTTTTTTTTGTATTCTGACTCTAGTCCTTATTTCTCCATCCTCTCACCATCCTCACTCAGACCATCAAGAAATGCATGGGATGTGGCATTTGGCACCCAGACAGGAGCCCAGACAATGAGAAAATCCATCATATAACAGGTAAGAGGAAACCTATAGCTGTGCACGCACAAAGAGAGAAATAGGCCAGAGAAGCCAAAGGAAGAAGTACACTTAAGAGGATGCCAGAGAGGAGTAAGCTTAAGAGAAATCAAAGAGAGAAATAGGCTTAAAAGAGGCCAAAGGGGGAAAAAAAAAAACTAGAGCCAGAGAGAAAAATGGGCTCAGTAGAGCCAAAAGAGCAAAATAGGATCTTGAGAAGCAAAAGGGAGAGAGGGGTACTGATTTTTATCAGGTGTTAAACATGAGACAAGTAGGTTTCTGAGAACAACAAATCTGTATACAAATATTTGTTCTATTATGGATTCCTGTACTTTTCTTTTGCGGTGCTGGACTAGGGAGTGTCTCTATGACTGGGCCTCTAAAAGGACCACAGAGGATGACATTACAGAATTATTTTAAAACCAAGACCCAAGCAGGAAAGAAATAACAGGGCAATAGCCTCCCTGATAGAGCTTGAACCTTCTAGCTTTGCTCAATCAGATAAGAAACAGCATAGGGCAAAAAAAGAGCTTTCCCCAGTAGAGAGTTTCACTGTAACTTCAGTTTTACAGCTGCCCAAGATAAAACCAGTAACATTAACTTGCCACAAGTGGCAGCTTCTGCCTCCTCAGCTCAGAGAAACTTTGTTGTATCCCTGGTCAAATCCTCCTCTTCTTGGGGAGTAGAATCATTCTCTCTCTCCCTTGAAATTAGCATTAAAAGAAGTCATACAGGTGGGGAATTATATGGAAGGATTTCAACATATCTACCCTGTTACTGAACTCAAATCCCTAATCATCTGGGCAGGTTACACATCTTCACGAAGCCGTACTGTTGAAAACCCTAAAAGAATTAAAACAAGCTATGTCTACCAATGGTGCCACAGCCTCTTTTACCTTAAGTTTAATAGAACTTAAAGGACAACAAACTATGACCACAAATGATTGGAAGGAAATAGCTAAAGCATGTTTAAATCTGGGGGATTATTTATTGTGGAAGGAAAGTTTTTTTTAAATGATGCTTGAATCAGGCCACTTGCAATGCAGCTCACAACATAGCCATTACAAGAGATATATTAACCAGAGAAGACTCTTTTGCTGTAGCAAATAATCAGCTTACTTTTGAATTGCAAGTAGATGATCATATTAAAATGGCTCCCATAAGGCTTTGGGGGAACTTCTTTCAAAGGGTGAGATGTCCTTGACCTGACCTCCATCCACCAGGGTCCTGATGAGCCTATTCAGGATTTTGAGGCATGCCTGTGGTGGACTAGTGAGAGGATTGTCAACAACTCAGAGGCTAAAAAATTCGTTGTTCAGCAATTGGCCTTTGAAAAACAAACAAATGGTGTAAATAGGCTTAATGAGCCCATAAGAAATGGGCTACACTGTCTGAGAGGATTCAGATTTGCTTTTCTAGTCTCAATATAATGGGCACTTGATACAAGCTGCCACATGGATAAACTATTAGGTGAAGAAGCTTCATTTGGTATTCAATCTCCGGAGAGTATAAATAAATGTGCTGCAGCTGTTGGATCTCCCGCCTTCTCCTCCTCTTCCTTCCTGCCTGCCTTCCCATTGTTGAGAGGGCTCCATCCAGCCTGTTTTTTGTGGAAGAGTTTTGCCCTAGAACAAATTACTATATGGTCATGGCAGTGGCTTAACAGTCATGGCAGTGGTTAAACATGGCAAAAGGCTAAAACAGAAATGCCTACCACTTCCTGCTTCTTGCTCAGCCCTAACTGCAACTCCCCTTCCTGTTTGTGTGCTCAGAGGATTCCAATCAGCTCCTTGCACCACCAAGGCCCTCCCTAAGTGCCAGCCTGGGCAGAGAAGGCCAGGGCTTCTAGAGCCAAGGGGCTCTCTCCATGTCCTCGAAATAAAGGCTACTTTTATTTTATATTTTTCTCTCTTATTGCACTGAAATTTCTGTATTCTGGCTCTTGTCTTTGATTCTCCATTCTTTCACAGTCCTCACCCTGGTAACATCAAGAGCTATGTGGGACATGGCAATATAAAAACTTTCTAAAATTGAGTCAATACATTTTAAATCACTGCTCTAAAGAGCTACTTGAGTATTTGAAATGAAAAGTAAGACTCTGACCAATAAGGTTTATTATTCCTTGCTGTGTTAGCTAAAAGGGAGATAGGATCTGGTAAAACATGATTAAATAGCACATGGCAGGGTTCTCCCCCCAGCCAATTGTATCAACCTCAAAGTTACTTCACAGTCGTAAGACTTAAATAGTAGAGAATAATCACTAACTTGAGAAATGGAAAACTATGGGAGGGTCAACTATGGGACACTCAGCATAGAGAGTGGCACATTTCAGAACTTTGTATTGTCATTTTAAACAAATTTTCTTAATCCACTAAAGAATTTTAAGAATGACATTTTTTATTTTAGAAAAATTAATTGACTTCAAATGTTAAGAATATAGTGGTTGAATTAGAGTTATACAACATAGCAGCTTTTGGTTAAAGCTTGAAGCTAAAATTCGGATAGAATTTACAGCAGATTAACTAATACAATGAAAAGATATTTTCATATGCTTTAGTTTGATGAGGTGAAAGAAACAAAGAAGCAGAAAAACTGGAGGTCAGTATGTTAAGATCGAAGGGAATATTAGTTTTAGCTAGATACTGCAGGGGGAAAGAACAACTCAGTATTTGGCAGAGAATGAGAATTTAAACAAATAATACATTTTAATATGGACTTTTTGAGCTTGAGATATGTACAGGATGCTGAAGGAAGATGGTCAGTACAAAGCTTCTAGTTTCATTACAAATGAAAACTAAAAAGATAATTTAGAAGAATGTATAAGTGTTATATTTTAAATAAGTTCAAAATAATTGGTGGCACAGTGAGGAAATTGGGCTGAAAATCCAAATTGTTTAGAGAAAATAATTAAAATATTAGGTATGACACTTGAGATCAGCTAAAATACTTAGACAAAAATATACAACTTTTTAAAAATTTTTATTACAAAAGGAACATATGAAAAATTAAGTATATTTACCTTTAAAAATTAGAAAAGATATACAGAATACATTCAGAAAATTGAGATGAAATGATATAGTAGAGGTAGATATGAATAGGAGTCTTAAAATATGTAGTTAAAATTATTTAAAAGTGGATAGTGTTTTTAATACTGATAAAGTAGGCAAAAATGTGGTTAGACTGGTTAAACCTATAGAGTATGAAAACTAAACTATTATGAAGTAAAAAGGTATAGAATTTTAAATGTAAAAGAGATATATCTGCATCCTTATATTACAAGTGGGAAAATTTAAGCTTAAAGGTAAATCCTGCCCTGGAAATATAACTTGGAAATAGAAGTTCTAAAATTGATCATGTATAAATCTGAACTTCAAAGTCAGTATATTTAAATTTTATGCAATATGTCATCCCCTTACAATGATGAATAAAATTTTAAACTGCACCACATCAATTTTCCAAATTTTATTTGCTTAGTTAAGTTACTAGGGCCGTGAAATGGTGGGTCTTATGAATAACTATCTATTAAATTTATAAATAATTTGAAAAACAAATATGTTTGCTCAAGAAAAAGTGAAATTGCTATTGAATGAAGTGTCCCACTGGCTGTTGTAGGCTATAAGTTCCTTGAGAGCACAAGCCATGTATGTTAGCTAGTGTTTTGTTGCTGTGCTCAAACACCTGAGCAGAACAACTGAGAAGGGGAAAGGTTTATTTTTGCATTATTTCACAAGGTTCAGTCTGGTGAGCTGGCTCTACTGTCTTAGGACTACAGCATAGGGAAGCAGAAATATGGTGGGAGGGCATGGTGGTAGAGAGCTGTTCTCCTCACTGCAGCCAGGGAAAAGAGAGGAGGAAAGGAGAGGAAAAAGAGAAGGAAAAGGACAAGGAGAGAAAGAGGGAGAGGGGACAGCAAGAGAGAAAGGAAAGGGACAGATGGGGAAGGGGAGAAAGAGAAAGGGGAAGAGAAGAGAGAGATTCTTCAAAGCCCTGCTCCAGGGTCCCTCCTCATCCAAAGAGGCCTCACCAGTGAGTGCCATCAATTGGGGACAAAGCCTTCAACACTTGAGATTTTAGAGTACATTTAAAATTCAAGCCATAATTCCATGTGTTTATTTTCTGGCTTATATTCCAACGTATATTGAGTGACTGTCTTGGCACCTTTGGGGAGTTTTGGTGTGTATTTTCATAATCCTACATGCCACTATTTCTCAAAATTGCACTGCCTCACAAAGAAACAGACTTGGCTCTATCAACTACAGTTTTAGAAAAGTGAAAAAATATTCTTTAAAAGGCTACTTGCATCAGTCAACTTTCTGTTACTCTAACAAATTAGCTAAAATAATAAAATTAAAAAGAGGAAAGTTTTATTTTCCTTGAAAATATGAGAATTCCTCCCATTGCTCTTGGGTCTGTGGTAAGGCCCCTCTCCATAGTGTGAGTGTAGTGGAGCAAGCTGGGATGAAAAACAAGAGAAAATGTTAGGGTTTCATTGTTCCTTTCAAGGTTATGCCTCTGAGAACCTCAAGCCTCTAACTAGTCCCCACTTGCTCAAGGTTCTATGATTTACCAAAACCTGGAGACTGATTTTAAAAATGGACTTGTGGTGGATATTCCAGATGTAATCTCTGGCCCTGTGCATCTCAAATAGTCATAGAAAAGAAAAATATGTAAAGCAAAACACACACACACACACACACACACACTTTCATCTCAATCCCTCAAAACCTTAGTCAACTATTAATAAAAGATAGTACATCACATGAAAACACAGAAACATTCACAATGGAGATAATTGCCAGGCATTATTTTTAATAAAATGTCTATAAAAATTTCCACGCCAAAAAGTTAATAAATAATGACATTAATTTTAAAACATATATAAAATGCAAGTAGCCAAATATTTTTGACAAAAATGGGCAAATTTCATAGACTTACTCTAAGTACTAAAATTCAGATGGTATTTTACCGGGTCCTGACCTAGATCCCCAATCTCTCAAATGAGTGTACAGCAGAGGTTAAATAAAAAGTGACAACTGTATAATTTTTTAGCACTCCAGGAGGGTCAAAACCCTTTAATTAAGCTAGTGACTCTGAGGGTTAAGACAAAGACTTCTCTGGATCAGTCCACTTTTATAGAATTCAAGAACAAAAGATGGAGAAACTGAGGAAAGTGCAGGAAATGAGCAGGACCTTCAAAGACTTTTCCAAGTAATAAATTATGCCAATTTAGGAGAACTGTTCTATCTCCAGGATAATATTTATGGTATGATTGAGCCTCCAGGAGTGAAATTCCTGCAGTTTTTATCTTGTTAATTGGAGTTGGAGCCAAGTGTCCAAAGCTCTGGCCTTATCTTGCCCTTTGAGGTATCTCTGGCCTCACAGACCACTACAGGTCTCAGCCAGGATCAGTAATTCATAGAGGTTCACTTATTATGAATCAGCTCCCATCACCAGGCAAGGGGCCTAGGCCTAGGACAGACTCACACATAAACATAGAAAGCAAATTAGTAAAATTTAAATCCTGCTCAGAGCTGCTTCATAATTGTATCCAAAAGTATATCATGGATTTAGTCTACCAGTAAATATAAAGACCTATAGAAAAAGATATAAGCAAGCCTATTTTGAGCAATTGATTACTCTATGAAGTTAACATACAGTATGGTATGCCTTATATCTAGATTTCTACTCAAAGCCCCATGCACACATAGGTGGTAGTTTTGAGTGTGACTGGATCATGATGCATGATATTGGATCAATTCACTGACTAGTTTGGTATAGTTTTGTGTACAGATGATGGCTCTACTAGAGAAGGAAAGATTATTCTGGGTATCAGTTGTATCAAGTAATAGGCTTATAGCCTGTATAGAGTAAAAATGGGTAAAAAAGGTAGTCATTCTGCTTCCTGTTACCATGCCATGGACTGTTTCTCCTCTGCCATGCTGCAACACCTTTGAGCCAGCTGACTATGGACTGAAATCTCTACAAACTCTAAGCTAAATAAACCTTTCCTCCTTTGACTGGTAGGTGCTAAGTATTTTGGCCCAGCAATGAGAAAGTAACTAAGATAACATGCAATTCAATTGAGATAGTGTTTTATTCAAAAAATAGTGCTAGAACATCTGCTTATTATTACAGGAAAGACAATAATTTATTTCAACCCATGACTCAAACTAAATAAAAATTCATTCAAAATGAATTATAGACCTAAATGTAAAAGTAAAATAGTAAACTGTTTATAAGAAAATTCTTACAACATTGAGCTGTAAAAAATTCGACAGAAACATAAATAAAATACATTAAAAACAAAAGAAACATTACTACATTGGACTTTAACATGATTTAAAATATTCTTTACAAGATAGTGACAAGAATAAAAAGATAGATTTGCAATGCAGAAAACTATTGTATATTTCCTGATAAAAGGATTGTGTCTGGAATACATGTGTGTGTGTGTGTGTGTGTGTGTGTGTAAATATTGTGCACACATGTGCATCTGAATGAGTGTTTCCAAAAAGCATTTGAAGAAGAAAAGCAATCAATGGTAAATGAGCATTGTATATAAATGGACACTTCCTCTCACAATCAGTATCAGCATGAAAGACAGATTACAAAACCTGATTTGTCAGAGAAACATGCAGGTTAAAGTCATAAAGTCATGGTGAGCTATGATTCATACAATTTCATATCTACAAATATATATAAAACTGAAAATGTTTACAACATTAAATATCACCAAGAAATTAGAGCCATATATTTTAAAGCATTCCAAAGTGTAGTAGAAAATAACAACACCGTTTTGGAAGTCTAACAAACTTTCTTGACCTAAACTCTGATCTAACATTTTGACTCCCAGGAGAGAAAACGTAAGTCTATAAAATTATTTGTATGAGAATTCTATTCCTAGTAACTAAATTTTTAAATAAATTATCTATTAGACTAATGTTTATACAAATCATAGTATATTTATGCAATTAAAAATTACATATTATCTATAAGCATAAAACAATATTGTTAAAATTCTAAAATATTACATTAAAAGAAATCAGAAAAAAAACTACTTTGTCTGTAATTCCTTTATATAACATCTAAGAGTAACATAAACTAGTCTATGATGATGAAAATCTGCATGCTGGCTTCCTGCGAGAGATGGAAATTGACTGAAAGAATCTGCTAAGGTAATATCTGGCTTAGCAGAAATGTTTATTTCAGGTTTAAGTTTAGGTTTTATTATATCCATATATATATTTCCCAGATTTTACTCTTGAGAAATGTGCTTGTATCTAACTTTATCCCTTAAATAAATACCTAAATAATTATATGCACATATATTTAAACAGACATGTGCACACCACACATAAAACTTCTCAATATATTGGCCAAAGAAGTCTATGATAATTTAAATGTTTTGGCAAAAACTCATAATTTCTCTACCAAAGTGTCCCTTACTCTGTATAATAAAGTTTAAATTTTCCTCCTTGCTCTTTTTCAGTCCCATCAAGGGGCCAGATGTGATCTCTTTCTTGATCACTGCACTTATTTGTCAACCTCTTTTTTTCCCAGGACTCTATGACAAACTCTCGCTCCCATTTCAAAGCTTTCCTCATGATGTGGTTCTCAGTCTGCTCTTTAAAACACACACACACACACACACACACACAAACCAATGATGCTCTCCTCCTTAATCATGACTTACTTTTTCCTAACATTTCTGTTTCTAACACACAAATAAGATAACCAATCATGTACCTCTTCCATATTTTTTTTCCTCTGCTTCCACTAGCTTCTAAGTCAGTTCTATTTACTGGTACATTCCTGGGAAATTATGGAGCTAATAGAAATGACATCTTTTTCATAGCGTTTTTCCTAAAAGCAATAGATATTGATATGGAAAATTTCTGATTAAGTACATGACTGAGAATCTCCAAATCTTTACCAGCATGAGCTCTCTGTCACCTATCACTTCTTCACTATCCTTCTCATTTTTCTTCATTTCTTCCTTTCCCTCTCCCTCCTTCTTTACCTGCCTCCTGTTTTTTCTTCATCTCTCTTCTCCTATTCACTTTCCTTCTTCCCCTCTTTTCCAACTTTATCCCTATTCACCCTTCTCCTTCTTTTTGTTTTCTAGAAGCTTTGTAGCAAACAGGATCACCAGAGAAAACTGTTTCAATTCCTTTCTATAAATGCATGGCAGGAAAGTTAAGGTATAACATAAAAGTATTATCTTTGCACCAAGAACAAATGCCTTCTTGGGAGATGATTTAGATTTTTTGAAAGTATCCTTTAATGATAGAGAATATTCTTACTAAGTAAATTTTTCAGCACATGCAATTTTATCTTAATGGAGAAAAATAGAACTCTATTATTTTTTAAAATTTTTCTCTTATTTCTCAGAGCAAGTTACTGAATTTGTTTCTTTCAAAGTTAAAATCTAAAGTTCATACTACCAAAAGGGAGCAAAGTTTTTAGGTTGGAAATATTTCACAATTCAGAATTAGTAGAAAAACTATATTGGTGGAATATTTTATTTCTTTACTTATATAAAATGAATGCATGGTTATTTACCAGATATCAAGTATCAAAAAAAAAAAAAAAAGAAATATGAGATGTCTCCCAAAAAAGCCAACCGAAGAGGTTTGACCATTGTCATTACAATCAGGTTTATTCAAATAAAACAAAACTTAGTTTTATAGTATGAATTGGGTTCTTTCTAATAATATGGTATGATACCAAAATGTTACAAAGACAAATTGTGAAATAGAAAACTGTAAGCCACAAGTAAATGTTTTAACAAAGTATAAAATAAAGAAGAATTTAGACATTAAATAATTTAAGAAAATTTTAAAATGCAAGAAAGTGGAAAGATTATATATAATATATATATATAAATACATTTACACACACATATTTATGTTTCATTACAGTACTGTAAGAAAACCATAATAGTAAACAATTTCAATTGTAGCACTCAGTAACTTATTAAATGTCTGGGCCATTTTTAACTAGAAAAGGAAAACCATAAACTATAAACTTTTCCAAATCTCTAATTTGTTCCAAAGCTTTAAGAAATGAAATAAGACCTGACAATATTTGAATTATGCCCCAAATATTCTTCCTGTACACAAAAGCTTAGAAACCTTGAGATTTATAAATGCACATCCTGTGTTATGACTATAAACAAAGGTTATAGTCATTGAATAACAAACACTGGCTTCATTCAGTCCCTAGAAAGAAAAAAGCACCTATTTAAAATTTCATATGCAAACAGAAAAATACCATTTAAAATGTTCACTACCCTTCAAAAATAACTTACTGAATAGCCCATGTTTACTATTTCAATTAAAGTATGCATAAATAGCCTTAGTACGTGTAGTTTATTAGACTTATTACAAAGTCCACCAATATTATGGTAAATTATCAAATAATATCTCTCAAAAGCTCCAGGCCTTCAAAAAGATGAAACATTTTTAATGGCTTTCTGAATTCTATAAACATCTTAAAGTCCTTTGAAAAACAAACAAATTAATAATTTTTTTTAAATTTTATTTAAAGAGGGGGGGAAAGGCAAAACAGAAAAAAGGGTAGAAACAATACAGAATTTCAAAGAAAACAGTAAGAAATCACTAGTTGATATATTACATTGTCTTCTTGAATATAGTTGTTCAAGTTACAAAATTAAAGCATACAAAGTGAACATTCAAACAGTGAGGCTGCAAACAGTTCTGTTCACCGATCCAACAAAAACTTAGCAACATGGTTATCAATCCTACACACTTAACTATAAATGCAGTTATATTCTTTAGAGCACTTTTCTTTTCCTCCTTTGCTTTTTAAGTCCATCATCTGTTTAGTTATATCATGTTTCAGGTTGCTCAGTACCTTACTGATCTGTTTTGTTGTTATTTACTTTTTTAAATTTTTTTCTTATTATTTTTTGTTTATTTTATTGTATGTATTTATTTTATTTTGAAGGTAGTAAAATACAGCAGAACAAGACAGGAAAAAGCCAATTGAGGCAGTGCAGTGAAATTGGTACAGAACCTCACAGCAGGTTACTGAGATAACAGCAATAGGTACAATAGTATATCTGGTTTTCTTACAATAGTTGTTTCTTCAATCAGGTAGAGCAATATCGAAGGAAATACCAAAATTATAAAAACAGAATATTGAATAAAGCAATACCATTGATCAGAACAGAGCAAAACAGAGATAAAAACATTTGCCTTCAAAGAGATAGCAGAAGAAAATCCCCCTTATTTGCTATATTGCATATAGTCAAACTCACAAGAGATGCTCAGATCTCTAGCTCTCACTTGCTGGGGGGTATGAGATGGATGTTTGATTCTTAGCCCACATGCCGTTAGGCTCACAGCCCCCCACCAGAGTAGTGAGCTGACTGCCTGTTTTCCCAGTGCCCCAAGTTCCAACATGGCATGGGTCTCAGGAAACGCTGATATGCTTCTCGCCCTGTGGCAACTGCAGCTTGGGAGGCCACTTACCAGAGCAGTGTGCTGGCTCTTTTAAAGCACTTGTATATCTATGCTAGACTAACCATTTGCAAGTAAAAGTTATGTTAATTTGCTTCAGAAAACATTTTTATAAATATAATAGCATCATTAAAAATCTATAAACTTTTAAGTCTGGAATTTTAATTAGAGAGCAAAACTGTTACCCCTAAGTTTTTCAAGCAAACTATTTTACTGTAAGTCAGGAGTCAAACCAGCTACAGGATTATATCCCTTCTTTTCAACAGTCAAATTGATTCAAGCCACTTGCATTGTTCACAGCTGTTAACATAGGTCAACAAGCTCTTAATGAGTAAAAGGATGTGTTAGTTTGCGTCAAATGGTCAATAGTGTCAAACAGCAAGACCATCAAATTACAATTATTGTATATTTTCATTATGTTTTTAATCATGATACATTATTCTTCAATCTTTGTCTAAGCTGCAAACCACAGCACATGGGTGATTAAAATGAACAAGTCTCATTCAACAACAATTTACAAAATATTTCCTTCTCAGAAGACCTTTATGAAAGACCTTTACTGTTTCTATTGGCTGGAATTGTATTTCATTTGTTCCACAATTTCTGGTTTTTTAAACTTTTTTTTTTTTGCTTTTGGGGATCAAACTCGCAACCTTGGGCTTGTCAGGTAGGAACTTGTGCTGTTGGCCTAAATCCCTAGTCCTGATTTGTGGTTTTCTATGTAAGTTTTTAAATTGTCTTGCTGGAATCCTTAGACAAGTTAATGATTGGATCTCAAAGTAAATGACTTTCTGAATTTGCTACTATCTTTCTATAGGTTAATTTTTAACTCACCTCTTTAAAAATGTCTCATTTTCTTAATCTAATTGCAATTTTCATTAACATTAACTTCTACCACCAACAGAATGAGTTTTACTATAATCCTAAAGAAAAGAAACTGTCATGTATAACTGAGAGATCAAAAGGAATGAACAGTTGTTTTGCCAAAATTAATTTTATTTCAAAACATAGTATTGTATTTCAGAGGCACATTCAAAATAAAGCGTCTAAAATTGAAATTCTGTATGTGGAAAAAAACATTGTCATGTAGGTTTCTTTTTTAACACAGCAACATATTTTAGGTAGTTATGACTTTTATTTCTGATAGGAATTATGAGAGAAACAGAAGTATGTAACAAACAAAAAATGAATTAGAATCATATTATGAAGAGATTTTTCACAACTGACAGAAGACTAGAGAACAATTTAAAAATAGCAACCAATGATTCTGTAGAAAGCTCAGAAGAAATCCCCCTAAAGATTTTGGACTATTTTGCTGCCACCACCAATACCCCATATTCTTAGTGTATTCAGACCATTCAAAGCTAAAGTGATTATTAATATTGTTACCTAGATTAATACCCAGATTTTAACTATTTTCTAGTCATTGTTTTTATCATTCCTTTTAAAAAATAATTCCTCTTTCTTCTGCCTTCTATGGCTTTAAGCAAGATTTTGTATTATTTTGCATAATTCACTTTGTCTTCACTCTTAAAATATCAATTATCTTAAAAAATGACTTTAGTGGTTGTGCTAGTGTTTGCAATACATAGTTTTGACTATTTAATCGCACTTTCCAATGAAATTATTCTATTATGCTAGTTATCAAGTTATTGTTTTTTGTTTTTAATGCCAGAGAATTCCCTTTATTTTACCTTCCTACTGACATTAGGTATTGTTGTTAATCATTTCACCTATTGATAGCTCTTATTATCCAATGCATTGTTATCAATATTATCTTTAAAAGTTGTCATGAAATCAGCTTATAATAAGGACAAATATTTTATATACCTTCAGTTTTTCTTTTTCTAACATTCTTTTCTTTATGCCCTGAAGTACTTCCTTTAAAACTTGTTGCAGAGAAGTCCAGATAGTGCCAAATTCTTCCAGGTATTGTTCATCTGGCAAATGTCTTTATTTCTCCTATTTTTGAAGGAAAACTTTAATGCCTATAGAATTTAGGTTGGCAGTTAATCTCTTTGAACACTTCACACATTTACTTGAGTCTTTTGTATCTATGAGAAAGCTGATGTGATTCTTTTTATATCTATAGGTAAGATATGTTATTTTTCCCTCTAGTTTCAATAATTCTATCTCAGTAGACCACTTCCAATATTTTGTTTTTTCTGCTCTTTTTTTAACAATAAGCTTATGTATATATTCTTTAGTGTTTATTCTGCCTGCTGTTCACTGAACAATTTATGGACTTGCTAACTGTCACTACTTTTGGAAAATCCATGCCTATTTGTGACTTAGCTTTGTGACTTGAAATCTGCCATTACTTTTAAGAAATTCATTGCCATTACTACTTCGAATAGGTACTCTATTCCTTCTATTCCTTGCCTTCAGGATCCCATGTGTAGGTTATGTACCTTTTGAGAACAAGATTATTGGATATATTTCCACCACTACTTTCCTTTTGTATTTCAGTTAAAGTTGCTATTGGTTTTTCTCAGCTGTATCTACTCTATTGGTAAACACCAGACTCTACTGATAAGCAATCAGAAACATCTTTGGTTTCTCTGACACGGCTTTTTGTTCTTTGATCTATTCTTGCAGCACTTTTACCCGTAATCTACTGTTGTTACACACAAACTCAGTCTTAATGATGGGGAAGTGTGGGGAGAGAAATATTCTATGCTTTTCTGACACAATGTCAATATTGTAATGGAATCCCATCTGGTTTGTGAATTTCTCAAATCTTTTCTCCAAAACTATAGTTTCTCTGTCTGCCTTTAATAAGACAAAAATGATAGAGATGAGTGCAGTTGAAATAATATCTTAATTTCAATGGAGATAGTCTTGGGAAGTTGAGTGTTTTTATTTGTTTGGTAATGTTGTCATTTTCTTTTGATTTCTGGAGAATATGTCTTTATATAGAAGAGTCCGTATTGTCCAGATATCTTCCATGAAGTTAAGATCTCAATGAATTTCTGGATTTTCCTGTCTCTCCAAATGTCAGAAACATGGTTTCTCTTAGGACATCAGTTCTCAAAAATATCCAAGAAGAACCATTGATTTGAAGTGTCTGGACATTTTCTTTGTGAAAATGTAACTACTTTCGCATTCTTTAAACAAAACTTTTATATTTGTTACTGCAAGCATCATCTTTCTATATTGCTAAAAGTGGAATATTTGGGATCGTTACCAGAAAAATATTTAAAATCATGTAACAAAAATAGCATTGGTTATACTCAATTTCTTTACTTACATAGTTACAAAGTAATTTTATTCTACTCAATTCCTACACCTATGTCCTTTTCAATTTCTTTATTTTCATTTTCAGGTTATAATTTGCTCCTGTTTATTGTTTCTGACTCACACTTCACCAGAAATTGTCTCACACATTTGAAGTCAGGTGAGACTAAAGGAGATATATGTCTGGCATAGATTAAAACAAAATCTGACGATCAGAGTTATGGATAATGGGCTAATATTTGAAAGTGGATTTTAAAACTTATTTTTTGAATATGAACAGTCTTCTATATATTATTTTAGACCAGTTTTTAAAATTTAGTATACTTAAGCAACAATAATGTCAAAGAGGATGACATTTGTAAATAGGAGATTAAGTGCTACAAAAACTAAATATCTCTCAACTGAATTATGGCTTTTGACAGTTGTAACATCGCTAAAGACATTTCAGTTTTATTTATTAGGTAAATTCATCAATATATACACCATGAAATTCCAAAGTGACTATTCACAAATGACAGTACAGCTTGACATATGTGAAAGCAGCTTAAACAAGCTTATAATACTGATAAATTTTGAATATATAAAGAAAAATGAGTATGAAGATATAGTCAGAAAAATACTCTAAAAAACATTAGTCAATCTCTTCTGTGTATCTAGAAAGGAATGAGTTGATAAAATGGAAATTAGCAAGTATAAAAGAACACAATATATTCTTTTAAGCTCTCTATGTGAGTGCCTCAGAAGACAATAAAGAAGGGTTTGGGAAAATAGAAAACTTTCCTGGAGGGGGCTAACTGTTTACCTGTGATCACTATACTTAATCTAGGTTCTTTATCTCACTCAGCATTCCTAAAATTGCTCAATTCATTTCATTTGTAAATTTATTTCCTTTGTTTTTCCTTATTCATGAAGCCTCCTCAGAACAATGCTTATTATCAAGTTCTGCCATTTTTTACTTCACCTTCTCATTTCCAAAACTCACTTCCTGTACCAACATTTTTATTTAAAGAAAAAAAAAAAAACAAGGGAAGCAATAATACAAAATTCAAAAAAAAATGAGATAAACTAAAATAAACACTAAAAAAATCACTTGTTTACAAATTACATACTGTAAACTTATAAATAGCTGTTCAAGTTACAGAATTAAACACAGAAAGTTGACAATCAAACCACGAGATGGCAAACTCAATGATCCAGCATAAACTTAGTAATATTTGGTTATCAATCCTACCCCCTTAAACATACATGCAGTTATATCATTTAAAGCACTTTCTTTTCCTCTCTTTTTTACAATAACAATTACACATTTGGGGTTTTATTATTCATACATTTCTTATTACTGTTTTTTAGTTAATAAATTACATATTGTCCTCTTAGAAATAGTTGTTCAAATTACAAAATTAAAGCACACAAAGTACATTCAAACAGTGAGACTGAAAACAATTCTGTTCGACAATCCAACAAAAACTTAGTAATGTGGTTATCTATCCTACACACTTAAATGTACATGCAGTTCTATCCTTTAGAGCTCTTTCTTTTCCTCACTTTTTTACAATGGCAATTACACATTTTGGGTTTTATTACTCCTACATTTCTTATTACTTTTTACACTAGAGACACAATGTGATATTTATAAATATGATTCTTACTTGTTTCACTTATGAGAATTGCTTCAAGTTGCCTCCATTTGCCTGTGAGGGCCTCAAGGAATACCTGAGTAGTATTCCATTGTATAAAAATACCACATCTTCCATCCACTCTGCAATTCGTGGGCATTTTGGTGATTTCCAAGATTTAGCTATTACACATTGTGCTACTATGAACATGGGGGGACATATATCACTGTGATATGACCTTTTCAGGTATTCTGGGAAAATACCCAGAAGGGGAATAGCTGGATTGAATGGAACTTCCAATCCTAGTCTTCTGAGAAATCTCCATACTGATTTCTATAGTGGCTGCACCAGTCTGCACTCCCCCAAACAGTGGAGCAGTGTTCCTTTTTCCCCCGCAGCCTCACCAACATTTGTTATCAGTTGTTTTCTTGATGGCAGCTATTCTTTCCACAGTGAGATGAAATCTCAATGCTGTTTTAATTTGCATTTCTCGAATGACCAGTGATGGTGAATATTTCTTCATGTATTTATTTGCCACTTGTATATATTTATCTG
The DNA here is from genome assembly GCA_004027455.1 of Hydrochoerus hydrochaeris. Taxonomy (NCBI): domain Eukaryota; kingdom Metazoa; phylum Chordata; class Mammalia; order Rodentia; family Hydrochaeridae; genus Hydrochoerus; species Hydrochoerus hydrochaeris. The sequence goes on from PVLA01000111.1 coordinate 141,807, forward strand.
AGAAATATGTGTGCATCTCAGATGCCCATTTTTGGAGAGGGTCTTTGAATTTGGGGGGCTTGATGTTTTCCACTTCTTTATATGTTCTGGATATAAAACCTTTGTCTGAGGGGTTGCTTTCCCATTCTATGAGCTTTCTTTTCACTCTGTTGATTTCTTTTGAAGAGCAGAAACTTTTCAATAATATGAGATCCCAGTTGTTGATTTTCTGAAGTGTTTCCCATGCAGTTTCTGTTTTGTTCATGAATTCTCTGCCTATGCCTATGTCTTCAAGACTCCCACCTACCTTGTCTTGCAGTAGATTTAGTGTTTATGTTTTAATATCAGGTCTTTGACCCATTTAGACTTTATTTGTGTGCATGATGATAGGCATGGATCTAGTTTAAGTCTTCAGCATGTGGAGAGGCAATTTTTCCAACACCATTTATTAAAGAGGCAGTTCTTCAAGTGAACATGTTTAGCCCCTTTGTCAAATATCAGGTGGCTAAGTGTCTTTGTAGTTGTGCTTGCATCTTCTAATCTGTTCCATTGATCCTCAGGTGTATTTCTTTGCCAGTACCATGCTGATTTTATCACTATGGCTTCATATTACAGATTCAAGTCAGAAATTGAGATGCCTCCTTCCTTGCCTTTGTTGCCGAGAATTGCCTTTGCTATTCTAGGTTTCTTCTGTTTCCAAATGAATTTTAGGAGTGCTTTCTCTAGATCTCTGAGGTATGTCAATGGCATGTTGATTGGGATTGTGTTAAATCTGTATAATAGTTTTGGGAGTAAAGCCATTTTCACAATATTGGGTCTTCCCAATCAAGAGCAAGGAATATCTTTCCATTTTCTAATATCCTCTTCAATCTCATTTTTTAGCATAGTATAATTTTCAGCATATAAGTCTTTTACATTTTTAGTTAGATTGATTCCTAAGTATTTCATTTCTTTAGATGTTATTGTGAAGGGCAATATTTCCATAATTTCTCTCTTGGTGAGTTTTTTGTTTGTGTACATGAATGCTACTGATTTTTGAGTGTTGACTTTATATCCAGCTACACTGCTGAACTTGTTTATTACCTCTAGTAGTCTTTTAATGGAGTTTTTTGGGTCTTCCATATAGAGTATCCTGTCATCTGAAAATAGTGAAATTTAAATTCTTCTTTTCCTATCTTTATTCCTTTTATTTCTCTCTCTTGTCTGATTGCCCTGACTAGTGTTTCCAGAACTATATTGAAAAGGAGTGGTGATAGTAGACATCCTTGTCTTGTTCCTGATTTTAAAGTGAAAGCTTTCAGTTTTTATTCATTTAGTATAATGTTGGCTGTTAGTTTGTCATAGATGGCCTTTATAAGGTTGAGGTAGACACCATGTATTCCGAGTTTCTGAAGGGTTTTTATCATGAACATGTGTTGGACTTTGTCAAAAGCTTTTTCTGCATCTATTGAGATGACCATGTCATTTTTGTTTTTAGCTCTGTTGAAGTGGTGCATTACATTTATTGATTTGTGTATGTTAAACCATCCCTGCATTCCTGGAATGAACCCCACTTGGTCATGATGTATAATCTTCTTGATGATTTGCTGCATTTTATTTGCCAGTATTTTATTGAGAATCTTTGCATCAATGTTCATTAGTGAGATTGGCCTATAGTTCTCTTTTTTGGTTGGGTCTTTCTCTGGTTTTGGTATCAGAGTAATACTTGACTCCAGGAATGATTTAGGGAGGATTGCTTTCTTCTTAATTTCATTGAAGAGTTTATGGAAGATTGGCATCAAATGTTCTCTAAATTTCTTGTAGAATTCAGCTGTGAATCCATCAGGACCTGGGCTTTTCTTTGTTGGTAACTTTTTAATTACATTTTTAATGTCAATAGCAGATATTGGGTTGTTCAAAATTGCTATAACTTCTTAGTTGAGTTTTGGTAGTTCATAGGTTTCTAGAAATCTGTCCATTTCCTCTATATTTTCCATTCTATGTGAATAGAGATTTTCAAAGTAGGTATTCAAGGTTTTTTGAATTTCCATGGGATCTGTAGTAATTTCTCCCTTTTCAGTTCTTATTGCTTGTATTTGGGTTTTTCTTTCTCTTGATAAGGTTAGCAAGGGTTTGTCAATATTGTTTATTCTCTCAAAAAAACCAGCTTTTTGATTCATTAATTCTTTGTATTTTTTTTTTTAGTTTCAATTGCATTGATTTCTGCTCTAATCTTTACAATTTCCTCTCTTCTATGAGCTTTAGGTTTAACTTGCTCTTCTTTTTCTAGAAGCTTGAGATGGATCATTAGGCTGTTTATTTGTGCCCATTCTGTTTTCTTGAAATGACAATTTATTCCTATATATTTCCCTCTTAAGACTGCTTTCATTGCATCCCATAGATTTCAGTATGTTGCTTCTGTATTTTCATCAATTGTAGGTATTGCTTTATTTCTTCTTTTTTTTATCAATACCAATAAGCTTGCAAGCTGCATGCTTGCAAGGCAGGCACTGATGCAGCTGAGCTAAATCCACAGCCACCTTATCTCTTCTTTAATTTCATCTGTAGCCCACTGGTTGTTCAAAAGGCTATTTGATTTCCATGCATTTATGCAGGATTTACAATTTCTTTTGCCATTAATTTCCAGTTGCACTATGGTCAGATATTATGCATGGTATGATTTCAATACCTATGCATTCAAGAATGTTTTATTGAATAATATATGGTCTATTTTGAGAATGTCCACTGCACAGCTGAGAAGAATGTGTATTCTGAAGTGGTTGAGTAGAACATTCTATAAACATCTACTAAGTCCAATTGCACACAGGTATGATTCAGTTCTATTATTTCTTTGCTGACTTTTTGTTTAGTTGATCTCTTTGTGGTAATGGGCTGTTAAGATCTCCTGTTATAATTGTGTTCTTGTGTATTTGGTTTTTCATGTTCATTAGTATCTGCCTTATATTGTTGGGTGCTCCTGTATTTCATGCATATATATTTATATTTTTTAGTTCTTCCTCTTGAATTTTTCCACTAATAGGTATGTAGTGACTATCTCTTTTAATCATTTCAGGTTTGAAGTTCACATTGTCTGCAAATAGAATAATTACCCCTGCTTTTTTCTGAGTTCCTGTTGCATGGAATGCTGTTTTCTATCCTTTGAATTTTAATCTATGAGATTCCTTTTGGGTCATATGTGTCTCTTATATACAGCATATTGTGGGATCCTGTTTCTTGATCCATTCTGTCAATCTATTTCTTTTTATAAGTGAATTGAGGCCATTTATATTTATGGATATCACTGATATGTACTGGCTCAGCTTTGCCATGTTATGTTCCAGTTGTTTCTTTCTGCTTTTCCTCTTATTTAATTGCTTATCCTACCTGGTGGTTTTTCTGTTGTTGTTTTGGGGATTGTGGTCATTTTTTTCTCTGTCTAGGCTTGTTTTGGTGGACATGAGTTTCTTCAGTTGTTCTTTGTCATGGAAGTATTTTGTTTCTCCATTAAATTGGAATGAAAGTTTTGTTGTGTACATCAGTCTGGGTTGAAGGTTATTTTCTATCAGGGCTTGAAATTCCTCACTGCAAGCTCTTCTTGACTTGAGAGTTTGTGCTGAAAAGTCTGCCGTGATTCTAATGGGCTTTCCTTGATAGGTGAGTTCTTTTCTCTGACAGCTTTTAGAATTCTGTTTTTATGCTGTATGTCTGAGATCTTAATTATTATGTGTCTGGGTGTGGATTTATGTTGATTGTGACTGTTTGGTGTTCTTTATACCTCATTTATCTGCATATCAGATTCTTTCCCCATGTTTGGGGAATTTTCTGCTATTCTTTCTGTAAATACTTTACATGTGTTGTTTGCCTGGACTCTGTGTCTTTGCTAATGCCCATTATTCTTATATTGCTCTTGGCATCATCATGAAGCTTCTGGATTGTCATTTCATGCTGATTTGTTACTTTTAAAAGTTCTATCTTTTCCTCATCACTAATTGCTATCCTGTCCTCAAGGTCCAAAATCCTATCCTCAGCTTCCTTTAGGTGGTTTCACATGCTTTCAATAGAATTTTTTGTTTCTTGGATGTCTCTGAGGTTTTTTCATGAATTCTGTTTGTTTTCTATATTGTTCATTCAAGGTTTCAATCAGTTTCCCATGATCATGTGCTTTTTTTCTCCATTTCTTCTTCAGCTGCTTTGAACTACTCCTTTACTAAGGTTGTTATTTCTATCTTTACATGGGAGAGGACTTCTAATTTGATTTCCTCTATAGCCTGATGGAGTTGTTTTGTTTCACTCGCTATCTTTTCAGAGATTCCCAGTGTGTTATCCTTGGGATCCTCTATTTCAGTGTCTCCTGTACTTGCTTCTGGTGAACTATATGTTTGAGACTGCATTTTGCTTTTTCATTTTGTCATTTTCACCCTGCCTGATATTTTCTATGTGTAGGAGGAGATCACACATACTCTTTTCAGACTCAACAAGGTCTTACAGTTAGTTGGAGGGGGTTTTACTAGTGGCCTTATTTATCCCCTGTACACCTTTATTTAAGGGGCATACTCACCACACTGACACAGTTAATCTGCTGCAGTCCAAGGTTTGCCACCTGGGAGTGAAGTTCCAAGTTTTTTCACACTGACTGGAGCCTGCTAGGTCTTCTGATGTTCCAGGTGGGAGGGTAGGCCCAGAAGAAGCAGTCCAAGGCAGTTTTCATCCTGATACGGGCTTCCAGGATGTTCCCGGTACAGGGCGGGCCCATAAGGAAGGTCCCTGGCAGTTTAAGCCTGAGGCGGGCTTCCATGATATTCCTGGTGGTGGGTGGGCCCACAGGGGCGGTTCCAGGAAGCTTACACCTGATGTGGGCTTCTGCTACATTCCTGGTGACAGAGAGGGCACATGGGGGAGGTTCCAGGCAGCTTATGCCTGACATGAGCTTCTGCTATGTTCCTGGTGGCAAGGAGGTCCCACGGGGGAAGTTCCAGGCAACTTACACCTGACGCAGGCTTCCACTATGTTCCTGGTGGCAGGGAGGGCCCACCAGGGAGGTTCCAGGCCTCAAGCACTATATTGAATAGGAATGGTGAGAGTGGACATCCTTGTCTTGTTCCTAATTTTAAAGTAAAAGTTTTCAGTTTTTGTCCATTTAGTATAATGTTATCTGTTGCCTTGTCATGGATAGCCTTTATAAGATTGAGGTAGACACCATGTATTCTGAGTCTCTGAAGGGTTTTTATCATGAACATGTGTTGGACTTTATCAAAAGCTTTTTCTGCATCTATTGAGATGACCATGTCATTTTTGTTTTTAGCTCTGTTGATGTAGTGTATTACATTCATTGACTTGCATATGTTAAACCATCCCTGAATTCTTGGAGTGAATCCCACTTGGTCATGATGTATAATCTTCTTGATGATTTGCTGCATTCTATTTGCCAGTATTTTATTGAGAATCTTTGCATCAATGTTTATTAGTGAGATTGGCCTATATTCTCTTTTTCGGTTGGGTACTTCTCTGGTTTTGTTATGAGAGTTATACTTGACTCCAGGAATGATTTAGGGAGGATTGCTTCCTTTTCAATTTTGTTGAAGAGTTTAAGGAGTATTGGCATTAAATATTCTCTAAATTTCTTGTAGAATTCATCTGTGAATCCATCAGGACCTGGGCTTTTCTTTGTTGGTAACTTTTTAATTACATTTTTAATGTCAATAGCAGATATTGGGTTGTTCAAAATTGCTATAACTTCTTGGTTGAGCTTTGGTAGTTCATAGGTTTCTAGAACTCTGTCCATTTCCTCTGTGGTTTCAACTCTATGTGAGTAGAGATTTTCAAAGTAGGTGTTCATGATCTTTTGAATTTCCCTGGAATCTGTGGTAATTTTCCCCTTTGCAGTTCTTATTGCATGAATTTGGGTTTTTTTCTTTCTTTTTCTTTATGAGCTAGGCTAGAGGTTTGTCAGTTTTTTGTATTCTCTCAAAAAAACAGGCTTTTTAATTCATTGATTCTTCATAATATTTTTTTACTTTCAATTGTATTGATTTCTGCTCTAATTTTTATGATTTCCTCTCTTCTATGAGCTTTGGTTTTTTGGCTTTTTTTGGGGACTGGGGATCAAACTCATGACCTTCCACTAACCAAAGAATTGCTTGAGCCACTGAGCTAAATCCCTAGCCCCTGAGCTTTGGGTTTAACTTACTCTTCTTTTTCTAGAAGATTGAGATGAAGCATTAGGTTGTTTATTTGTATTTGTTCTGTTTTTTTTATATGACTCTTTATTGCTATATATTTCCCTCTTAGGACTGCTTTCATTGCATCCCACAGGTAACAATATGTTGTTTCTGTGTTTTCATTGAATTAATAGGTTTTGCTTTATTTCTTCTTTAATTTCATCTGTAGCCCACTGGTTATTCAAAAGTTTGTTATTTAATTTCCATTCATTTATGCAGATTTTGCAATTTCTTTTGCCATTAATTTCCAATTTCAGTGCTATGGTCAGATATTATGCATGAGGTAATTTCAATACCTTTGCATTTACTTAAGAATGTTTTATGGGATAATATATGGTCTACTTTGGAGAATATCCCATGTGCATCTGAAAAGAATGTGTATTCTGATATGGTTTGGTGGAGCGCTCTGTAAACATCTACTAAGTCCAATTGTTCACAGGTATGATTCAGTTCTGTTATTTTTGGTTGACTTTTTGTCCAATTGCTCTATCTCTTTGTGACAATAGGATGTTAATGTCCCCTGTTATAACTGTGTTCTTATGTATTTGGTTTTTCATTACCATCAGTACGTGTCTTATATAGTTGGGTGCTCCTGTATTTGTTGCATATATATTTATAATTGTCAGTTCTTCCTCTTGAATTTTTCCACTAATGAGCATGTAGTGACCTTCTCTACCTCTTTTAATTATTTTAGGTTTTGAAGTTCACATCGTCTGCAAGTAGAATAGTTATCCCTGCTTTTTTCTGGGTTCCTGTTCCATAGAATGCTGTTTTCCATCCTTTGAATTTTAATCTATGAGTTTCCTTTTGGGTCAGATGTGTTTCTTGTATAGAGCATATTGTGGGATCATATTTCTTAATCCATTCTGTCAGCCTATTTCTTTTCATAGGTGAATTGAGGCCATTTACATTTATGGATAATACTGATATGTACTGGTTCAATTTTGCCATGTTATATTCCAGTTGTTTGCTTTCTGATTTTCCCCCTTGTTTAATTGCTTGTCCTATTTGGTGGTTTCTTTCTGTTGTTGTTTTGGGGATTGTGGTCATTATTATCTCTGTCTAGTATGTCTTTCAGTACTCTTTCTAGGGTTGGCTTGGACATGAATTTCTTCTGTTGTTCTTTGTCATGGAAGTATCTTGTTTCTCCATTAAATTTGAATGAAAGTTTTGCTGGGTACAATAGTCTGGGTTGAAAGTTGTTTTCTTTCAAGGCTTGAAATACCTCACTCCAAGCTCATCTTCACTTAAGGGTTTGTGCTGAAAAGTCTGCTGTGAGTCTAATGGGCTTTCCTTGATAGGTGAGTTGTGTCTTTTCAGCTTTTAGTATTCTGTTTTTATGCTGTATGTCTGAGACCTTAATTATTATATGTCTGGGTGTGTATTTATGTTGGTTGTGACTGTTTGGAGTACTATATGCCTCACTTCTCTGCATATCAGATTTTTTTCCCTATGTTTGGGAAATTTTCTTCTATTTCTTCTGTGAATATTTTGGCTATGTCATTTGCATTGGCTCCTGCCTCATCATTGATGCCTACGAATCTTATATTTTTTCTCTTGGCATCATCTTGAAGCTGTTGGATTGTCATTTCATGCTGCTTTGTTATTTTTAAAAGTTCTATCCATTTCTCGTCACTAATTGTGATCTTGTCCTTGAGGTCCAAAATCCTATTCTCACCTTCATTTAAACTGTTTTGCACACTATGAATAGAATTTCTTGTTTCTTAGATGTCTCTTTGAGTTTGTTTCATGAATTCTGCATGTTTTCTGTATTGTTCTTTCAAGGTTTCAATCAGTTTTCCATGCTCCTGTACTTTTTTCTATTTCTTCTTTAGCTGCACTCAGCAACTCCTTTACTAAGGTTGTTATTTCTATCTTTACATGAGAGAGTACTTCTAATTTGATTTCCTCTATCACCTCATGGTATTGTGTTTTTACTTTACTATCTTTTCAGAGGTTTCTGGTGTGTTACTTTTGAAGTCCTCAATTTCAGTGTCTCCTGTACTTTCTCCTGGTGTACCAGATGTTTGACATTGTGTTTTGCTTTTTTCTTTTGCCATTTTCCCCCTTTCAAGTTAATATTTGGTCCTTCAATCCCACTAGTGTCCACTGTTGGTAGTATGAATCTTTTGGTTCTAATGTAAGATTAATATTTGTCCAATTTCTGGGTCCCACATTGAAGAGGTGGGCCAGTCACCTGACAGGGCCTGTTGGATGAGTTCTATATACTTCCTTGGCTATCAAGTCTAGTAGTATTGATGTAAGTCAGCTTTTAGTTCCTGCTATTACTTTATGTTCAGGTTATTCCAGGTCACCAAATCTCCCTGTCTATTATATTTGTGTTAGCTGAGGCCCTACTGTGTCCCTATTGTGTGCCTCTATGTTGTATAAGCCCTTTTGATTTTCTCCAAGTTGGGGGAGTCCTTATTCACACCCTCCTCTCTCTGCCTGATGTTTTCTGTGTGCAGGGAGGAGTCACCCCCACTATTGCCACTCACTAAGGTCTTACAGTTAGTTGGAGGGAGCTTTAGTACTATCCCTATTTACCCACTGTATACTTCTATTTTAGGGGCATGCTCACCAAAATGAGTGGAGCCTGCTGAAATCTTCCAATTGGGTGAGGCAGTCACTTACTCTCCCCTCAAGCTAGTTCAGTTAATCTGCTGTAGCCCAAGGTTTTGGGAGAAAAGATGGGAGGTCTGGCCTGAGTTCCCTGGTCCCCAAAGTTCATCTGCAGAGAAGGCAGGGCCGCAAGATCAACCCAAGGTTAAGCTAGCCTGGGCGCCTTTGGCTCGAGTTACCAGCTGCTGCTGGATAGTCTCTGTGGAGGGTGGGGCTCCAAGGAAGTCCCGCGAGTCTAAGCTGTCCATATGCCTCTTTGCACCATTTTGTTTAAGGATTTTTTGGCTTTGATTTTATTGTAAGTTAATAATCTCTTCATCATACTTTTATTATCCTAGCATACTTCATGTTTAAAGCCATAGAATGATACAAATGGGTATCCACAAGCTGCAGAATGAAGTTGTACTTTTACCTTATAGTGTGCACAAAATTTCCTCAAAATGAATCAAGAACCTAAATCAAGGGGTAAACTAGTTGCCTATTAGAAGAAAACACAGGGGTAAATCCCTTTTAGTTTTGATTAACCAATAATTTCTTGATGTCAGACAAAAACACAAGCAACGAAAGAAAAACTCTATTAGCCTTCACAAAAATTAAAACTTTTTTGCTACAAGTAATACCAATAATAAAATAAAAAAGAAAAATTCAAGAAAATATTTGCAGGTCAACACCCAGTAACACTCTAGGATAGAAAGCTACTATAGCATGATAATAAAAGATTCATAATCAAGTTGCAATTATGCAGAAGATTTGAATAAAAATTTCTTCAGATGTACAAATGATCTGTAACATATGAAGGACATGGTCATTTTCTCCATTCATCTTGACATTGTGACAAATTACTGCAAGTTTATTGGCTAAAAAGCACATAAATTTATCAATTTGTTGTTCTGGAAATCCAAATCCAAAGGTCCTCACTGGGCTGATTTCCCTTACAAACTCTAGGGAGAAGTCTGTTTTCTTGACTTTTCTGTTCTAGAGACTACCTGTATTTCATGTCTCATGATGTTTCATTCTATCTTTAAAGTAAGCAGCATAATATTTTCAAATCGCTCTTTTCTCTTATGAACTTCTACTTCCTTCTTCCATATTAACTACATCCATTTAACTATTTTAGGGCCATCCAGATTAGCATAATCTATTTTAAACTGTCAATTATAGCAAGGTATGGTATACACACATCTGTAATCCTTGCACTGTTGGAAACTGAGACAGAGGATTCAAAGTGCTGACCAATATGAGCTTGTCAGCAACTTAAAAATAGCTTATCCCAGTATAAAGGCTCTGGTTCAAAGAAGGAGAGAGGGAGAGAGAGAGAGAGAGAGAGAGAGAGTGCAACAGTGTCCAATCTTAAATCTCTCTAGAATCTTAACTCTGCCTTGTCTTGTACAGTAACTTAATAGAATCATAGGTTGCAGAGACTAGCTAGGATCTGGACTTTTTTAAGGGTGCACTATTTTGCCTATCTCCCCATCATTTATCCTTAGGACCATGTGAATCAACAACACATGGGATTATTATATTATTTCTACTGGGATGCTATTATGAGAGAGGCAGAAAATAAGAATTGACAATGATGTGGAAAAACTGGAACACTCATATTATTAAGGAGAAAGTAAAGTGGTAGAATCATCTTAGAAATTAGGAAGTTTCTCAATACAACTAGTAACAGATTTACTATAGCATCCAAGGATTACAACCCTACTATAGAATTGTGAAAATATATGTTTACAGAAAAATACTCATACTGATGGTCATATAATCATTTTTCTAATATCTAAAAACTGAAGAGAAATTAAATCCCTGTTCATTGTGGAAATAATAAAGTGATAGTAATATACTGAAATCTTATTCAGACATTTAAAAGGACTGAAGTCCTTATAAGTACTATAACATGGAAGAACTCTGAAAAAATAAATGAATAATTTAAGCACAAAAATATATGCATTATGTCATTCCATTTATACCAAATATCTAGAAGAAAGATTCTAGAGATAAATCATTTTTGACAGTACCAGGGATTGAACTGAAGCCTTCACATGAAGTTACATTCTCAACTGTTTCTGGTATTTTTAAATTTTGAAATAGAAACAAATTCTTGTTAAATCACTAAGTTGCCCAGTTTAGGTTTGGGTTTAAAGGTTGCCATTGGCTATAGCCAAAAGAAATTTAAAAATAGCTACTAGAAGATTCAGGGTTGGGAGTATTAAAATATTGTGAAATTAGATATTGGTAATAGGTTTTTCTATGACTAAGGAAAGAACCTTGAATTTTACATCTTAAATGATTTTTTAAAATAGAAAGCTAATGATGACATGCACCAAAATCTCTGCTAAAGTGCTTAGCACTTATATTTCCTTTTTTTTAATTTCCACAATTCCTCTTAATGGGATTGGTACTATTATTATCACTTTACAAAGAATCATAAGAAAAATAAGAGGCAAAGAGCAAACATGCAGAAGAAATTGTGAGCCTGAAAATCTGGCTCCACAACCCACTCCCTGAGCCTCGCGGCTCTCATCTGCATTTCCAGTGTAGGTGACTTAATCCTACCACACTTAACATTCCTTGTTGCCAACAGTTTTATGAGTTTCAGTAACCTCTCATGTTCAGCATATGGGCAGTAATGCAGCATAGCTTCTGAAACAGAAAAGGAAGCCTGTGTTATGACTATGTATCTGTATTGATTACCAATACATAAATTTGAGAGGTTGATTCACAGATTGAACATTTATTTATTTACTTACTTGCTTTTGTATTATCTTTTATGGAGCAGAAAATAAAGAATAACCAGCATAGAGCTGTTATGGGTAGTAACTGAAGTGTATATGAATACTACAATATTTGGTGTTCATTTATTATTGATATGGTGATGCATTTCAGCAAACATTTACTTTTTGTGTGTTCTTCATGTTTGTGTGAGACACTGCAAAATATTAGATAGGAATCATTCAGTAAAGTGTAAAACTCCTTGCCACTATGAGACATTCTTGAGAAAAGTTTAGCAAAAATGTAATAAACATAGATTATTTTACATAATGTTATATGTTAGAAGATTATAAATCCTATAGAAAAGTCAAATGGATCAGATTGTGAGGGTGGACAACAATGTGTACATAAATGGGCTTTATTTTATTTAATTTTTCCTTGCTAGAAGAAAATACCTGACACTCAAAAATTAAGGTATCTTAGTTACTTTTCTCATTGCTGAGACAAAATACTTTACACCCAAAATTAAAGAAGGAAAAGTTTATATAGTTCAAAGTTTGTCAAGGTTTCAGTCTAAAATTGCTGGCTCTAAAGCAGGAGAGCATCACAGAGAAGAAAAGAGTTAATTGCAGGCAGAAGATGGCAAAGCAACAAGAGATTATTATAGCTGTTTCTATCCCTTACATCTTATCTAGCATATTTAGGGTGGGTAGAATTCACACCCTTAATGCTAGTGCCCTTGATTCTAGTACTGCACCATGAATCAATCCCAATGTTATGCACTCTTCATCCAGCCACCTCTGAAAAAGCCCCACCTATGGCTACATGAGGCTTTGGAGGGACATTTAGACATAAGCCATAACTTTCCATCCCTGTACCCTGCAAAGACTCACATATATCCCTTTATGCAAAAGGTATTCAGTCTATATCTAAGAGTTGCCAAAGTCCTCCTCCTGAGCCTGGTCTTTTCTAGTTGCATTTCTATCAGCATTCCAGTCTTCTGAGCTCGCAACAGAACATCCCATCAAGCATATATCTCAGCATCCCAAGACTGCTTCACCAGCCAGCCTTTCCAAACCTTTCCAAAAGGTTCTGAACCACATGGCTGGGAAGCATCACAGCAAGAACCCCACTTCTCTGATACAAAAATATTTATTGGTCAGTTCTCATTAGAGAAACAGATTTACTATAAGATACATAAATATATAAGGATTTACAATGTAGGCTTACAATGGCCACCAAGAGTCAGGTGTGGAAGAGTTCAAGGGGGCTGTCTGTGCACTGGAGACCCAAAGGATCCAGTCAAAGGTTGACTATAGTATCCTTTGTGAGTTCCTATCAGGAAGTTGAAGGGTCTTCAACGGAAGATTGAAGATTGTGCTGGAAGTCAAGAGATAACATCCAAGGTGAAGGTAAAGAGGAGCTCCTTTGAAGAGTCAAAACTGAGCCTTTCTTCCGTGTTTCCATTTTAGTTCATTCAGGCTGCTTGTCTATTGATTGGTGCCACCTACACCAATGAATATGGACCTTCCCATTATCCACATTCAGAACTATGTTCAGCCAATCAGTGAACTAATTTAGTTACCAAACACTTATCCATCTTCACATATCCTAGACCCGGCCACTTTCAAAAAGACCCCAATATGAGCAAATGTGGCTCTGAACAAATACCTAAATACAAGCCATAACAGGGTGCAATTCTTATGAGAGTGCAACACCCATGATTTGTAGACAGATTTATTTATATGATGGGAGCTGGTCAGGATCATTCCCAGAATCTCTCTGGTGGTCTAGAACTGATATGAGTAAGCAAACAGGAAGTACAGAGGCAGAATGGCTTGTCAATTGGGGATTGGATTATGCAATGTGCATCATAGTGACCAGCTATCCATCACAGTGACCAACCATTTCTGAGACAGGAGCAACTGAATCTGGAATAGGAACTATTACCTGACAACTAATAAACTGAAGTATACTGGCCAAGGGAAAGTCATTTTCTGCTACATTTACCCCCTTTTTTAGTTTCCCTTGAAAATCTTCATTGGGCATGTTACTTGTGATCTTCTGAGACAAGGCCCAGCTAGAATTTAGGCCTGTCTGTTCTGTAACATAACTCTGTCAAGGTAGTGAGGGAGTTAATCTGATCTAGGAGAGTGTCCACTGTGCCCTGAATGCTCACCAAATCTTGGTCAAGTGTTTGATTGATTGTTCTATTCTCTTAGGGCAACTGTTCATACCGTTTAAGGCAAAAAAAACCACAGTGAGTCTTGGGTGGGGATGCAAGAAAAGCAAACTGAATAGACACAAAAATCATAGAATGAGTATGGTGCAATCCTATGACCTGTGTCCTCAGGCTTCAGTTATATGTGAACAGTCACTATGTATTGTCTCTTCAGAGGGAGCCTTGAAGGAACTTCCCAGGTAAATTTTTCAGTGGATCCAAGGCTGGATTTCTGAAATGTTTAGAGGTAGTTAATATGTACCTGAGTTATATGTGTGCAGGAGTATCTACAGATATAATTGGCCTTTTAACTGGTTATAAGCTGCATGTAGTTTTTATTTACTCTAATTTTTGAGTTCCCTCTGCTTCAAATGCAGGCCTGTTATTGTTGCCAATGATCAAGGGTAGGCCATATCTAGGCATAATTTTTACAGCAGGACCCTATAAACATGTATTGTCTTTTCATGGAATGAGAGGTTAGTGCTGGTGACACAAATGCTGAAGCCTGAGCTGAGCCCCGTTGTACCAGAGCCAGAGCAGTGGTGTGAGCTTGCAGAACTTATGGTAAAGGCAGGTCTGGTGCTGGAGATTGATGTTTCAGTCAGTCAGATCCCTGGAGAGGGCCTAGGCCCCTGGACTGCATTATTTTGTGTCATTCATGGGAGATTTCCAAACAGCAGTTTGCTGTGCAAATCATCCCTGCAGGAAAGTTTTGGTCAAAATAATTTGGTTCAAGGTGACCATAGCACATCTAGACTATTGTACTGACTCAGCATCTGTCATGGGTCCAGTTCACTCTAGGACAGCACACAGCACCTGGACAGTTAGGTCTCAGTTCGAGGTAAACTTGTCAGCTTTCCTGATACAAAGGGCAGTAACTGTTAGAGGCAAAGTGGGCCACTGCCCTTAGAGGTCACTGGGTGCCCCTCAGTTTGAGTAAGCATATAGAAGCCAACAGTTCAAAAAAAGTTGTGGAGTTTCTTTCTTGTAACCAGTTTCTACCAGATGTTAGAGCAGCACTTTTGTGTCTTTTCAGCAGGCAGCTTGAATGTTATTAATCAGGCAAGTTTTTCAAAGAGGAAAAAAGGTTCTGAACTTCTTCAGATCAGTTATAAACAAGAGCTGACTGATAGGAGCCAACTGAAGGCAGAAGAGAAATTTCTTAGGTCCAGGCAGGTGTACCAACAGGCTTTAGTGGCAGAAGACTGAAGCATCACATGCAGAAGGCAATCACAGTGGCATCGGCAGCTTGGAGATCTGTAATTGGCTTTACAGGCAAGAGGGGTGATGCAGATTGGGATTGCCCTGGGACAGAGCCCAAGCACAAAAGGGGCATGATTGATAGGAAGCCCCAGAAGTGAGTGCTTCATCCATGCATCTGAAAATGAGTCTCTCAAAGTTTTAGAGTTATGGTTATCAGGCATTTCAGACTGATGTAGGCACTGTTCTTCCTTTGGGGCAGAGTCAGAGTCAATATCAGTTTGAGAACAGTGGGTCTTAGTGTGAGGGAGACGAGCCACATCCCAGGTTACTTGAGCATGTTCAGGAATTTTGTTTGATAAAGTGTCCATCCATTTCACAGGATCCATTTTGGCAGAATTTATTTTCAATGGGGCCTCCAGTGGGTAAGTTCAGTAACTTGAAACATGTTTATTGGCCTCTTGCCTCCCTCTTTGAGGTCTGCTATGAGAGCAGTGTGGTACTGAGCTAAAGCTCTATAGCCCTCTGTCACATTACAGTCCCAGTTTGCATGTTGTTGGGAGAACACTATGTTCACCCAAGCATCAAGATCAGCCATAGTTGAGGGCACTTTTGACTTTAACCAGGACTGGGCTCCATCTAAAGTACAGTGGCATTCTTTAGTATTAAACAGAGTCAGAAGGAGTTGCTGACAATAGAGTAGGAAGCTGTGGTGCAAAAGGCAGAACTGGTAGTGGTGGCATCACAGCTGGCTGAGCAGCTCGGGGTTAATGAATGTAAGGAGGAGGAAGGTTTGATTCAGAGTCCTCAGGCAGAACAAGATAAAGCTTTTCTGGCTTGGGCTGAATCTGAGAGCCTCTCAGATGGTCTTGTGGGTTTGTTTTGGTGACTAGGATAGTTTTCTTGTCATGCAGAGCCAAAAGTGGGAGAGTTTTAACCCTTTTTGGCAATGGAGTCCAAGTAAGCTGGTCTTTTATTTCAGGATTTTCCCAGTTGAAGGCTTATGGGAGAAACTTGCAAGCAGAGGAAGGCATCTTTTCTCCATTGTTGACAGCATGGAGATCTTGACCAAGGTGATTAGCAGTCTATCAGACTGTGTGGCTGGACACCTGTTTGTGACTTTTATGACATCTGATAGCAGTGGGGGTCATGGTGACATGGCATGTTTGAAGCCCAGGCACAGAGGCAAGTCTTTAGTCTATACCTCTAGGAGGAGAGTTTTTAAAACTTTGGGATTGCAATTATCTCTCAGTCATCATTTTCCTCTTGGGGAACAGTCAAAGATGAGCCAGGCTGACTGTCTTTGTGTGAAGCAGATGTCCTCCCAAGGCTCTCAGTTTGTGCCTGGTAGAAGGAGTGAGAGGCAAGAGTCCCAATTGCCCCAGTGATGGTAACTTTTTGACAGGAAAATTTTCAATGCAGAAAGTTCTGTTCCATTGTCTACCAGGAAAGTCATGGGTTTGCCCCTAATTTTTTCAATGACAGTGAGCTCTCAGGGGTCCAATTTGATAGAGCTCAGTTTGTCCTATCAGGCCTTGACAGGGTGTAACTCATTTGTCCAATTTGCCTCATTTAAAATGTGGAAATCAGAAAGAATTACTGACAGTCATCTCATGTAGGTGTTGGGATGATGCTATCTGACCATGACAGGTATATCTCTGGAGGACCTCTGTGACCAAATTCAGGCAATGAGAAGTAATGAAGTAAATGAGTCAGAAGCAAGGAGCAAAGCTATAAATGTTATCAGTAACTGCAGCAGCTAACAAGGGTGCCAAGGTAGAATTCTCAGAAAAATTAGTCTTTTTATTTCTTTGAGATTCAGGGAGCAGTTTTGTTTTATTTCTAACTCCATAAAAGTCCTGTTACCTACAGTCAGGAACTGTGAGCCTTAACTAATTAGTTGCCATTATATTGCCCTACAATGTATGTCATGAACCCTTGAATGAGGGCACAACAGATAAAGGTAGGTGTCCCCCAGAGAGAGAGACCATTCAGGTGCTCACCTGCCCATGCCCCTTGTGAGGACCTAAATGCAATTTAGCTAAGAAGGATGTGAGTCCTCTCTTATACTATATGTCAGTTGCCTTGGAACCATAAATGAGGGCCCAGTCATCCATGGCAACTACTTCTTTCAGTTTTGGTATACAGAGAAGCCTATTGCTAATATTGTCTATCCCACTCACTCACACATTAATTCAGCAGGCACTCAGAGGTTAAACATCCCAACCTCCCTTCCCTTAAAAGTGGCCATAACTAACAAGATTTGATCAAGCTCTTCTTCTGTTCAAACTGAGCAGGACTGACAGAGTAACTGGGGTGCCCCCAAAGGTCTTACTGGAATCAAGCAGGCAGGTAGTCAGACAGATAGACAGAGACAGATTGCATCCTTCTTTTGGGGTCCAATGTGAACCAGTAGAGCAAGAGCTAGGAATCTTCCTTCAGATCTCCAAGGGGACTCAATAAATCTTGAGGGTATGCTTCTCCACTAGAACCTGAAGAAGTCCTTGTTCCATCTGTGAGGGCCATAACTGAAGACCAAAGAGGTCAGGACAGTGAGTCTTCCCAACCAACACAACAGATACAATGCCAAGCAGAAACACTGAAATAACACCCAGGATTTAGAGACAATTTTAATTATATTGACAGGCACTGATAAGAATCACTCTCAAAATATCAGGCCCTCACCTCTGGTCTAGGGCTGATATAAGTGAGCAGGAAGTACAGAGGCAGAATGGCTTGTCAACTGGAGACTGGTTTATAATATGCGCATCATAGTGACCAGCTATGCTTCACAGTGACCAACCATTTCTAAGAGACAGGAGCAACTGGATCTGGAACAGGAACTATTAGCTGGGCAAATAAAACTGAAGTATATTGGCTGAAAAGGACACTTAGCAAAAATTTGAAGGGGATGAAGGATTCACCAGTGAAGAGGGACTGCTGCTGGCTCATGATATGTCTGGTTATGTAAGACTTGTGTGATGAGTTGAGCAAGAGAAACAACAGTGAGAGATGAGATCAGAAAGGGAACAGGGTAGTTGATGCTTCCATGCCACTATAGGCTTATAGATCAATCTTTATAAATTAATTAACATTTGTGCTTGATTTTTGAGTTAAAGGAGGAGCACCTGGGAGTTTTAATTAAACAATATTAAATAACTTGTAATTTGGAAAGTTCACTCTCAATTCTGTGCTGAAATAAACTGTGAAAAAAAGGGGGGAGGCAAAAGCAAAAGGGCCAAATAATAGATTCATTGCCACAGCTGCATGACTACACGTGGTGGCACATATCTGTAATCCAGCACTCCAGAAAGTAGAGGCTCAGCCATAGCAATTTGGTAAGACCTTGTATTGAAAATGTAGGGGATTGGGGCTATGAATGTAGCTCGGTACTGCAAAATTTTTAAAAAGAAAAGGAAGAAAGGAAGTGAGGAAGAGTGGGTGGGAGGAAGGAGAAAGACAAGAGACAGCAACAAAGCAAGAAAGAAAGAGAAAAGAAAGGGAGAGAGAAATTGTTCATTTAGGATTACATCTAAGGTAGTAGTAAAACATTGTCTGCTGTTGGAATATTCTTAGAATAGAGTTTATGAGACTGATTGACACTTTAGATAAATACTGTGAGGAACAGGAAAACATTCAAGAATGACTCCAAGTGTTTTTAGCATGAAAGTAGCAAGGACAGTTTTGCCATTAGGATGGAAGAACTGAGTGTGGATCGAAGTGAAAGGGAGATTTAGAAGTTCATTTTTGAAACACCAAACCAAATTTAACATTTTACATATCAAAACAGTTAATCATTTTTTGGATTGGCTATCAGGTTCTTCATAAACATTAAGTTAATATTCACCCATTTTATTCTTTCATCTAAGTAACTGCTTGGCTTGGCTATACTTTCTTAAGAAGGGAGTAATCATTTCACTTAAAGAAAATAGAAAACCAGATTGATTTGAGTTGTTGGAGATGTGTTATTGTTTTTATCCCAGAAATATTGAGGTTTAATGTCACATACAAGAAATTAAGACTAAATAAGGTGATTACACTCTACCTATGGTGAAACGCATTTCTAAGCACTTTTTGGCCCAAGTCACCTTCTAAAGCAGATTATAAGCAAGATTACTGCTGATCAAAGTACAGAACTTGAAAGTTAATACAAAATTACTGATTTGACTGAAGCTGAACTGTAGCTGTGAAAGAAAAAGATAGGAAAATTCATTATTTTATTGTCTCAGCTTCATATAATATATGACAACATTAGCAAAAAGTCACTTTTCATTGTCCAAGGAGATGCTATTCTTAATTTAACTATCATAGGACATACAAATTAACATAGATGCCACTACCAGACACATTTGGACCCCGTAATTTGTTTTGTATAAAATATATGGTTAAGATAGAGAAATGAGAAACTAGAAACCATAAGGTGATGGTGTTACTAAGGATTAGCAAACCGAATTTGGCAGGACATACATTTATGCAATCAAATATTGATGAGTACTTAAAACATGCAAGATAAAAGTATAGAAAATGTGCTTTAAACTACAAGTACTTTTACTAAAAAAGCAGTTTTACTGAATAACCAGCATATACATGTAAGTATTTTATATTTCTGTTGTATCAGAAATAGCTATAAACCACACGTTGAGTCAAGTTCCTTAATACTAAACCAATTTCATGGAACAAATTTGGAAAGTAAATTCACCATATCTGATCTGTTAGAATTTTCTTGAAATTAGAGAACTGAAAAAGAATTCAGTTTCTTTCTAAATTAGACTTTTGACTCATTAAAATTAACATCTGAAACCAATGTAATTTCAGTGTGATTAACACAATTATAAGCATTTCCTAAATATCACTTCAGGAAATTGAGTAACTCCTCATGTGTTGTAACTGGTTTATCTCTTTTAATGTCTTAAATGAAGAAAACTTAATTAAAAATCAGTGAGCAAGAAATATTTTTCCAAAATTTTCCCTAATCCCTTCTTTTATAAAATCTTGGCAGATCTTTTTCAAAAGAAACAACTTTATCTCTAGCTTGATGTTATATTTCTTTAACTTTATACTATGACTTTATCATAAAACATTCATCTCCCATATTCTATAAAACCAATTACTTCATATTTTTCTCTAGATTTTACTGTAAATTCAATGCTTATATTTTGATTGCCCCCTTTCCAAAAGTTAGCATTGCCCTCATCAGGTACTTCCCTTCTGAAGTTCAATGGGTCAGGAAGCAGTTTCTACAGGTTAATGAAAATGTTTTCAACAGATTCTACCCCTATTTACCTTTAAATGTATGCAGATAACTACAGAATATTTCCATGAAAATAAACACACCATTTTTATCTTAGAAAAAATGTGATCTATTTGTACAGGATTTTGATAATCAATTTTTAAACTCTAAAAATAGACATCTGGAAAATATCTTTGCTAATATCTTTGCTTTAGCCTTAATAACCTATTGGGAAAGAAATAGCATTTTAGAAACATCACTGGCATTTTGTTTTTTCTTTTTTCTTTTTAAAAAAAGAAAATGAAACAATTTCAAAATGGTATAAGAGGAGATTAACACTGGTTAATATGTTGAATCTTGTTATATTCAAAGTAGTTTTTCAGATTACAAGATAAAGACATGAAAATAATGACCAAACAATTGAATAATAAAATCACAAACTGTTCATTTTCATGAACTAATAGCAATTTGGACCATACTCATAAGTGAAATCATACTCACATGTGTAAATATTATATTGTGTCACTAGGGTAAAAAACTGGAAGAGTATATAAGATCCAAAATGTACAATCGATATTGCATCTGTTTTAACAGTTCCACTGCCACCATTATATAAAAAGTTCCCGTCACTGAAAAGTTTCCTATCTAGTAGCTTGCATTTTTAATTGTCTATATCCTTTATTCTTTGCACATAACTGTGATAAAATCATTTTTATTTCATTGTTTTTACTGTGAGAAATATCTCACCTTCAAGCCTGTTGTCTACAAAGGCAATGCTTAACTTTCTATCTTGATTTTAAAGGACATATACACACGTGCGCGCACACGGCAGACCTACATCACATTTTCATATTACCAAACTCCTATTGTCCACTAGCAAATGGGCTTATAACTAGACTTTCTGCCTGCCATAAGGTCTAACTCAGGACTTAAAACATAGTGTGCATTCAGCAAAAGCTGATTACACTGAGCTCAGTTGATTTCCTGAACATCTTGCTTAGGGAAAAAGTCTACGCCTTCTCATAGTTATAATGTATTCTTTCTATCTCCTGAATCCCTATATCCTACTCAGCCTTTAAAGTATATTAATGTCCAGTTATTGTCTCTCTAAATACAGCAATTTTGTACTAAGAATATTATATAATTAGTTTTAGGTATTTATAAAAATAGATCATCAAATATGAGTTCTTTTTAGACCGATGATAAATTTTCTACAATGTCTAGCAGGGTGCTAAACACATAATAATGAATAAAACTAGTAATTTTGCCTTGGTGAATAATTTTATATTCCAATTACATCAGCAAAGATTTAAAGGATTACATTTTCTATTGAATACACACGAGATACTGGGCACATAGTAAAATGATTACCTGTTTGTATATTAAGTTGTTTTCAGTAAAAGAAATGAATAAAACTTATTTCAATAAAGTAGTAAAAATACCAAATGCAAACTTAGTAGTTTTATAAAGAAAGATTAATAAAATTCCCAGGAAAATTATTTATATATGTATATGATTACATATATATATATATATATATATATATATATATATATATTTAATCAGATTCTTATTTATTACTGGTCTCCCAAAATTAGAATATAAATTCTCTGAGTAAAAAGATCATCTACAGCTACTACTCCATTTTATACTCTCAGATTAGCATAGTGTATATATCTGTAATATAAACTTACTAAAAACATGTGTGGAACTATGAATACAAGAGGTCCTCTGTGATTTGTCTAACAGTCCTTTGTGTGCATTTGTGTTTGGCAGAGGTTCTGGGAGGTAAAGCATAGCTAATGAGGAAGAGAGAAGAACATTTTAACAGAGAGTTATTTACAAAGACTTTAAAGAAGACTCAAGAAGATAAAGCAAGATAAATTTTCACAATCAGAGTGAGTTTGGGAAATTCTATCTGTTACTGGTGCAAATGTCATATAAAAGATATGAGAGGATATTAAGAAGTCAAATTGGAGGCTGTTGCATCTATAATTCCTAAGCAAAATTAATAGCACTGGGATGGAAATAAAAGTATCAGTTCTTGAAATGTTGAAGTGATTGGTTGTGTCATTGTGTATTCCTTTCTCAAGAACATTCTGGCACACTTATGGATCAGAAATTACGCTCTTAGATGTATATGACATAGAAATGTATGGGAATATAACTGCAGCATATGACTGCAGCATATGTTACAGCAGTATGTGTGGGAGGAAGTCATTCTAGACTGCATGGGTGTCCATGATGGGCAGAATGGATAGGGTTTGTGTACACCATAGACTGCTGTGTGATAGTCATAAGTAACAGATTGAATATGCAGAGCATGATATGAATAGTTACTGAAGACATAGAAATCCAGTCCTGCAATAAATATACAGGTCAAGTACATGAAATTTAACCTGTCTTTTTGCTTCAAAATATCTGTTGTTTTGCTTGGTATTACAGTGAGTCTGTAAATATCCTTTAGTAAAATTAATAGCACCATGATGTTGGACAATGCAGTTATTCAGCAATAGTACAGCTTTTCCTATTCAACAATGATACAACTTTTTATTTGTCCAAATTATTTCATCTGTTCTATTCTTGTTTTATAGGTGAATCTTACAGGCAATCAAAATAAGAAAGTATGAAATGATGTTCAGCAAGGGTTTATCTGAACATGTATCTTGCTTCAAGAACTCAAAAGTGCCTCTATACTGACTTACTAAATTCTTGCTGTTGTAAACTTGCCAAGTGAGTTACCAGAATGATAAATGAATAAAATTGCCTCCACTCTGTTCAGTAAAGAAAGACTATTGGAAAGGAACTTTCTATGCCTTGCTTCTATGCAATCCTATGTACTGTTTTAGGTCTTGTTCAAAAATCATCAGTGCATAAAGTCCTGTAGTTCAGGATAAGAGACCATTTTAGACATCTGGTGATAAACCTATTAAATGTGGGAACTTTGACATTCAGTGGTAACATCATCCATTAATAAGGTTTGTATAACTTTGCAAAAAAGTACACTAAAGAAGAGGGTTAGTTTCATTTGAAGGATTTTTAAAACTATACTTTGTGCTTAGAAACCATTTTCCCAATTGTTAACACTTTTCAAAGTGAAAGTGCTGATGCAGATCTAGGTTCCTTTCTTCCCTTGTATCATTATCTCAGAGTTGAAAGCAGTAATCATTGCAATCATTTAAGTTAAGAGCCTCCTATTGTGAATATGCGCTAACTCCTTGTGTCTATTGATCATTGATTGTGTCACCGCTTTGAAGGTGAAACCTTTTCACTCAGAAGGTTCCTCCAGTGCTGAGTATATGCTCCTCATGACCCTTACACTCCTTCATCTTTGGCAGGACGTCGAACAGCATAAATAATTGCTGATGTGTTGCAAACCGTGGTCTTTATGTGACTACTCAAGATTCCCTGAGCCAAGTACTAATGAGCTTCCACTTTCTGAATTCTTCATTCGCCTTAATTCTTTTTGAAAAGATTCATAGCTTTTAATAGAGTAGCAGAATTTTCTTAATTTCACTGACACATTTTCACATACAGATTTTTCTATGTAATCATAAGTGAAAAACATAAAAGCATAATACACTGTGTAAAAATGTTCTAGTTTTTTCAATTCTGTAAAAGATGGGAGAAAACTCTGCAAATATTTAGCTCTCTAAATTCACATTGAAAACTGTCAAAGCATAGTTCATGGGTGATCTCCTCCTAATTTGGAGACATTACTCAGGTTAAACTCTACAAATACTTTAACCTATTTGCATGTGCAAAGATACAATAATACACTTTGTAGGACTACTGTGTAGATTAGCAATCTCAGACAGAATTCATTTGACCATCATAGGCACTTCAAAATGAAGAAAGATGGTTACAAGTACTTAGACATATAATGGTATAGTACAAACAATGGGCAGCAATTTCAGAAGCTGAAAGTGATAGATGAAAAATCTTAGCTCTGTGATATGTCAGTCATTCAGTTGTCTTTTAAGACTAATTCCTTCTCAGTAGAGGCTATGTGTGTTTGATCGGTAAACGGTATTCATTTCTATGTGTTTACTGATATTTTATAAACCACAAAAATGCCCACCCAAGATTTCTAATGCACTGCTGTTTGAATTTCTCATCATTTGATGTACTGACAACTTAAATGGACTGCTAAGGTTTCTTACAATTTTTGTCATCTCTTCCAGAAGGCAGAAAGGAGCTAAGAATTCTCCTTGTGTCCTTTTACATTTTCGAGATTAACTTCTTGTAGGGTTGTTGTATTAGACACTAGTCACAGATCACCAATAAATATTTCACTTATATCCAAATATAGAAATGTGAATTATGCATTCTCTTTCAAAGTTATCACACAAATTTCACCTCTGTTTATGGCCATGATGTTGTCAATATTCCATGACACTGTTTAGATAGAAAGTCAGGGACAATAATTTATAATGTGTACTTTAAAGGTATCTTGAAGGTTCCTTGTAATTTTCTAAAGAAAATTACAATAATTGCAAATTTTACTAGGCATTGCATTTGTTTCGTGCAGTAGTTAAAACTGATGAAAGTAATGCATACTAAATGATTTGTGAGATACAACATGAAAGGAATATATGATTACCTCAAACATCTTAATCAATAGATGAGATAATACAAACTTACTATTTTGTGAATAAAATTAATCACCTTTGAAAATTTCACCTTTAGTCTCATTTTATATGTGAAAATACTTATATATATATATATTTTGGTTTCTATTAATTTAAAATAAATTCTCATGATCTGTTTATTATACACACAGACACATTCATAAATGTATATGTAGATATATGAAGGTCACATTTAGTTTGAAAAAATGGGTATTCACAGCACATATATGCAGATGATATTGAATTTTACTAGTAGGAAAAAGTTGAATTCAAGAAAGTTACACACTGTCTTTGTTATCATATCTAGTAGGGATTACACTGATATTGTCAAACTATCATTTGGTATTTTTTTTCTAGGCCTATCTAACTGGGATTCCTTTCTTTTCTTTTTTTTCTTTCTTATTTCTTCCTTTTGTACTCTTTTTTTTCTTTTATCAATTTTTTTATTAGTACATGTTTGCAGTACATAATGATTATATTCTTTGCGGGGAGTTGGTGCATGTAAATATCACATCTGAATTTGTTCATCCACTTCTCCTGCATTCCCTTCCTTCCCCATCCATCTCCCACCCCCATTTTTTAAAATTTTACATGTATCTTCAGTCTAGCACCATCAGGAGTTGAACAAAGCCTGATTTTCTGATAGATGCCACAACTATCAATGGGTTTATGTAGCTGGAAGCATTTAGCCTCATAATGGCAAAAGACATTCTCTTTAAATTACATCATGCCTTCAAACCCAAAAGCATTTCTCCAAGTTTTAAGTGAGCAAATTTACTTAGTGACCTTGTAGATACAGATGATCACTCTGAACTTAAGTGTTTGAAATTGCTTGTTTAACTTCAATTCAAGTAAATCTCTTTAAGCTCAATATCAATTAAATCTCATCAAAAATTCTACCACCATTAGTCACCGGGTGGGAATACCTTCAAATCTTGGACCACTTACTAAAATTATTCACAATAATTATAATGTCAATAGGCTAAAGATGATAAATTATTTTAAAGGACATTTTTTTCTTATGTATCTACAAATATACCCAGACTTGGGCTACTTCCACTAAAATGTTTTATAGCTTTTACAATACTTTCGATTCCTAGGCTTTGTTAAATACAGAACTTCTCCATTACTACTGGCTTCAAACATGGAATGTGCATTTCATTTAACTTTTATTAAAGAAAATCTACAACTCTATGAAGGACAAACATTTCAGGATAAACAGATTGACAAATATGACCTTTGACTCTACATCTACATTCAACTCTCAGTTGTCCTGCTTATTTACCATCTATTCATTAACAAGCAATCTGCCGCTAGACAGGTCCAGAGAGTGCACCTGTCATGATGATGATCTATGGTGCATTTCCCCAAATGTCTCACTGCTGCTCCTCCCTCGGGGAGGCTCCCACTCAAGGCGTTAGCTCTTCTATGGCAGTTGCAACCTCATGGGCTGTCACTGACCTTGTAATAAAGGATTCAGAAGAAGAAGCTATTCGTGCCCCTGCTGTCACAAACACAGCATGGCTCTTACATGTTCAGCTTGGTCTCTTAGTTTCATGCTCATACCAGAATTTTTAAATTAGTTTTCTGACATGTCCAAGCAGCTGTGTTCTAAATAGATTTCAACTACCTACAGATAGTTACCTACAGTAACTCAATTCAATTATAATTACTGTACATGCATTAACAACCTCTGATGGTTGTAAGTCTTGCTCTAACCCCATGAATGTTTTTAGTGACCATGTAAATCTGAAACAATTACATTCTCTGGAGAACATTTCCTAGACTTTGTTTGTACACATTAATTTAAATAATCATCTAAATGTATACATAGTGACTAATGTTAGCATAGACTCAAAAGTTAATAGTTGTGCCTCATGAATTTTTATATTTGACTTTTCTATGTTACAGTATTCAAAAATGACAGGCTAAAAAGAAAATAATGAAACAAAAAGTAGATTAAAACCGGCAGCTGGACTATGAAATCTGTTATTAAGTTAACTGATTTGGCTCTCTTGCACTTCTCAGTATTAACAGTCCACTGTTCAACATTTATAGTTTTATTTCAGTTTATTGAATGTAATAAAGTAGAAGAAAGCCCTTCATCAATTGGTAATATTGGCATTGTATTATAACATTCATGAAAGAAAATGTTTAAAATTTTAATAAATTGGATAACATTTGGAGTAAAAGATATGAGTTTAGTTCATTAAATATAATCTATAAGAGAAGAATGAGGATTAATTTATTTAATGAGAAAAGTAGAGTTTATGAAGGTTTGCAATTCTCAGTATATTGACATTTAGAAAAAACAAAAGGTTGTAATAGAGAAAGAAAAGAGTAGATATAGGCAGGAGAATTCATGAAGATGAAGACATATGCAGCCAAAAATGTAAGTTAGGGAAAATTTCTTTGAGACTATTGCCAATTTATACATTTCATGAGATTACAAGCTTACAAAGCTGAAGAATATGTAAACAATAAAATTGGTCCATTGATATGTCAAATAGAATTCTCTTTCCCATTATCAAACACAATGTTATTTAATCTCAATAATATTCATTATCGTTTCTCTCATGCTGGGTATAACAAACATTATAAGAAAAGAAAAAGCACTAGCTTCCTGAAACCAGAGACAATATTTAATGTCATTAAACAGGAGATATGCCAGTTAGCAAATATGTGACTTCACTGGAGCTCAGAATCCACTTTCATTCTGGTCTCAAAAGTGACAATCAGTGTTGTACTGAGAAGACAGCTCTATGATCATTCACATTGCTGCCATGCCCTGAAGCATGCTGGGAAGAACCCAGAGAAAGTTGTCTGAGACTGTTTAGCGGGAGATAGACCGAAGGACAAAACATGGTGGAGGTCTTCCCAGCCAAAACTAGAAGATATTATCATACATTGTGGAGAGGACAAAATTTCCTTACGATCATGATTGAAATCTAAAGAAAAAAATACAAGAAAGATTATAGAATGTAAAGAGGCAGAGATTTGCAGAGGATAAGGGGATCTAGTGATGCAAGAACACTAGGGAGTAGTGGGGGAAAGAGTAGTAACAAGATTAAGATGCAGTAAATCCGTGTATTAATAACTGCCCACAACTAATGTATTTCTTCTGCATCATAAATGTATACTAAAGATTGAAAAGACAAAGATCTTGATTAACAATTTCAAGCAGTTTAAAGAAATGTAGTAGAGATGCAAACCACACTGTAGATACTTTTTTCAGAGTTAGCATCTGCCTTTTTGACTCTTAAGTAACAGACACTTCTGCATTTAATACTCTTCAGTTTATAATATTACCACAGTCTTTGCAAAGCCATCTTCCTTCATGTTAGTCATTGATCTACAACACCAGTGAAGGCTTTGCTCCCTCAGTCTTTGCCCTGTCAGCTTCTTTTATATTCCTTGTACTATTTCCCATGGATTACAAACTTATTTCTGTTTACTTCCTTATTTTATGAACATAAAACATAAAAACAACATTGTTTGCTACCTCCCAGAAAATGTATGAATGTTTCTTAAGTGTTATTTAAAACTGTAACTGTTGTAGTCAGGGGTTGCAAGGAGAACAATTAAACAATTACATAGGGAATACATAATTTGTAGTATTATTTATAAGGGTCATCCAAGGAGTCAAATACAAAGAAAGTGCAGGAAATCTGTCCACAACCCTAAAAACCTAAGAAATACAGCTGAGAGCCTGGATCTCATGACAGTAACCTGCATGAGTTCAGCTGAAAACCTAGAGCCCATGACAATGACTCTTGCATGTCTATTTCATGGAGCTGTACTGGGAAGGCCCAAAGGTCAGTGATAGAAGCAAGAAAAGCTATGCCAGTGGGGTGAAGGATCTGTGCCTGCAGGCTGAGGGTTCTGTAGTAGAGCCAAGAAATGATGCTCAAAATAACCAGGATACCCCTGAAAAGTACCATAGCCATCCTCAGTGACAGTGCAGTCCTGAGCTGCTCTGACAATGAGAACAGCTGAGTTCATATCAGAAGCCAGTGTGACAAATTTCTGGAGATTGAACAGCACACATCTTCCCCCTCGGGAGGCAGAAAGTGAAGCTCAAAGCAAGGACCAGAGCTCCCCAAAGTGAACTGCAGCCATTCTCAGCAACAAGGCCCCAAGTTCCTCCAATGATAACAGCTGAGTTCATATCAGGGGAGCCAGGGTGACAAGCTCCTCGAGGAGAAACAACAGCTCAAAAAGAACTAACAGCTCCAAACAACCACACTCACCCAGAAGGCTGCTGCTTCCTCTCTAAGTCTTTTTATGCTGGCAACTTTTCTCAGGTCGGTCATCTACACTCAGCACCGTGCTGATTCAGTTCAGCTGGTGTTTAAATTAACTACCAGTTACCAATCCACTGTAGTATACACACACACACACACACGTGCACACACACACACACACACACACACATATATATATATATATAGAGAGAGAGAGAGAGAGAGAGAGAGAGAGAGATAGAGAGAGAGAGAGAGAGAGTTTTAAGCCAAATTGCTAAGTTTATACATCCAAAATATTTCAAAATCTCCAACAATAACACAACACCAAAAACACATATCACAATGTGTTAAAGATATCATCTTCACATTTAACACTTTACCAACTTTTGTTACTGAATACTAATTCCAATAACAAACACCACTGTAATCATATTATTAATTTGCATTTGCTATATATTTCAAATATCAATGTATTTAATACAATTAGATGTTATTTGATATTAACCTACAATCAGTTTGTGATGCTGCCAAATTCTGTACCATGTTATTTATTCAAATTTCTATTTAACATTTTTGACAATATTGCCAATATTATTCTGAGCATTCTATATAAAAAAGGAAGTGTACAAGATTGTGATATTTTTCAATAATAAATGATTAGAAATAAAATGTACAGATCAAAACAAATACATATTTTTATGCTGTAAATATGAATTTCTTTATCAAAATTATTTATAATGCATTCTCTGGCCAATAGTATAAAAGAAGTCCACTTTCAATAATATTTATAAGAGAAGCAACCAAATTATTTCTATTTCTTCCCCTCAATTCATTCCACTGACACAAACAGTAGGTAATTCTCTCTCTGAATGACATTAACAGGCTGAAAAATAATATTTACAAAGGATATCTGTGTATGATCAGATCTGAAAGATATATATATATATAAATAATATATACTAAAATAGTTTTAAAGCATAATATTCAGTTATCATAATATAATAATTATATAAATATACACTTTTGAAGATATCGATATATTGCTAAAGAGTGAATTTGTTGTTGATCTATTCGTAGGAGATACAGGGCACTTAGGTCTCTGGGCTTCTGACATGTTTACAAATGTTTATTGCACACCTTGGTTATTCCAAGGAACTCCTTATGGAATAAAATATTCAATTTCTGGATATTTCAATTTCTTATCCTTTCAGAAACTGAATGCAAAGTATATTTACATGCATATTACTGTGTGGATTCAACTGAGCTGATCTATTTGAGTTTCATTAAGTCTTCTGGAATGATTAAATTTAAAAGTCACAGGAAGAAAGCTAAGACTCAGACCTCTACTTTATTAATATATATTTATATATTATAACTATATCTGTATTTCTAGAACTCATATCAACCGTATGCTATAAGAAAAAATACCTTGTGAAAAAGTAATGACTGGTAAAATTAGTATTTCTGAGATGGAATTTAAAAATGATAAATCAGTAGGGAATTGTATTCTATCGATTCACTATAACTTCTGTATTTACTTTTTCCCTTTCTTTTTCTCTATTTTTCTTTCGAATATTTGGTCCTTACTTGAGGATAATAATCTATTAAATATTTTTAGCAATGAAGAATATTTTCACAAAATAAGTCCTTAATAAATATGAATATTCTAAAAATATTCATAGTCATGAGTGAGTCAATGAATGAGTGATAAGATTCTTATTTTCCTTATTTAATTTTCTGACATTCATGACAGTTTATACGTACAATTTTAAATAAGTCACAAAATGTAACATATTCAATTAATGTAAAATAGAATTGCGGAAAAGTAACTTCAAATGGTATAGGAAAGTTCATTCCCAAATTCTTATAATTTAAAAGTGCTATCTTAGTTCATGGAATCTCTGGGGGATTTGTTCTCAGCAACACAGCAGAAACTTTCCTATAGAACTCATCAGAAGAAAGTACCAAGGAGAAAACTATAAAATTTAAAAGGAAGAACTAAAAATGACTAGCAAGTTGTGGCACTCAGGAAACTTTTCTCATTTTGCAATAAATAGAGGCATAATAAGAAGTTATATAGCAGTAATTTGGTTCACGAACTTGATTTTTTCCACAATTCTTGATTTCCCATGTTCATAAACTAAGCTGGACAAAAACCAAATCAAATTGAATGATTAGGGTCAATGTTGGCCTATGGGGAAAATTGATTTTGTTTTGGTCCAATTCATACTCATGGCTTTATTAATATATGACTGTGCTCAAAATGTTCAGTGTTAGTGCAATATACTTCTTCAGGTGTAGTAAAATTCTTAACTACTTAGAACTGTTTATTACAAAAAGTTTGATGGGATAATTAAGCATGTACCGTATACATAGAGAAGACAAGTACATTTTTCAGATACAAGGCAGGTGCACTGTTATTCAACACACCTTCTCAAACAGTTTGTGACACTCCAGAGGCACAATAATTTTCTCACTCATTTTTTAATTTTCTATGAAATTTGAAAAATATTTTGTATTTTTACATAGAACCAGTTTTTAATGATGCTTTATTCTATATTTGATTTTTACACTCTAATTCATTAATTTCTCCTCCTTTTTTGCTTTTGCCAATACTTTTTAAGGTCTAATGAAACTTTATGATTTGAATTAGAAGCTGTCTACAATATAACCATACTTCTTTACCAATATGTATCTTTTAAGTAAATGTTTCATCTAACTAGTTTTATGGGCTTATTACCCAAGTTTTTAATATTTTAATAAATATAGAATTTAAATATATTTCTCTCAATATAATTTTTTATCTTGAAACATAGTATTTTAAGTGTATTTTATCTCAATGTGATTTTTGATAGATCTGAAGGGTTTTTTGCATTATTTTTTACCCTACTTAAAACACAAGCTCATTATGATCACTTTTTTTTTTTTGGTACAGAGACTTGAACTCAGGACCTTGCACTTGCCAGGCAGGTGCTGTGCCACTGAGCTATATCTGCAGCCCCACAAGCTCATTATGATTAACAAATTGTATCTTTTCTTTAAGGGTCTAACTTAGCCCACACAAGAGTAATTTACATATGCTCTGAATACTTAGTGATTATTTGTAAGGAAATATATACTGAATAAGTGAGTTAATAAATATGTAACCTAATAATTTTCAAAGTCTGAAATCATTGTTAAATAATAATACACTTACACATGTGAATTAAATACAAGCTTTAGACTATAAACTACATTTCATTTTATTCTGCCTATTAATTCTACAGGAACATTTCTGCAGACAATAGATGTGTAATTTTGTTTTTAAATAATTCTTGCCTTGATATTAATATCTCTGACTCACACATTTAATGAATATTTTTTAAAAATGTTATTATTTTACTCAAATCTCAATAAAATTTTATTGTAATAATTTGTGAGACTATAAAGAAATGATGGAGAGGGCAAATCATCTTATTCATGTAATTACTCATTTCCTCATAACAGAGGCTTATCCTACTGGGCTGTTCTCTCAATACGCTGTCACTTGCATCTCAATTATAAATTATTTACATCAACCACAATGCATTTTATCCTTGGTAACGCTTTCACATTAGGTTAATTTCACAGTCTCCTGCCAAAAACATGAATCTTATTCTGCCAGCCACGTTTATAAACAGGAAATGAAAAGTGTTGGTTGATGATTATGCACAACTTTGAACTGGATGTTAATTCAGATGCAGCAGGGGACACTGAAAGAAATCAGAGCTTTCTTACTAAAAATGAAGCCAAAAAATATATAGATATGTAAACAGACATTCTATCTAAAGATCTAGTCTCTGTTGCTTGTTACCGTTTTTACTGTGTATTTTAGTGGTGCATATCTGCAGAAGTACATAATGATTACATCTATCACGGGGAGTTCGAACATGTCCATATCACATTTTCAGGCTTTTTGTCACCTTTCCCTTTCATACTGCACTGATCCCTCTAACTCTAGTATCTTTTCCTCTCAAGAACTAAAACTGATACGATCTCAGTTTGATTTTGCCTGAGTCAGATCAAAAATTAGTTAATTCAATTCCAATAGCAGTTTTTCCTTTTTTAAAAAATATGTAATCACAAAGCTCTCTAAATGGCATTAACCTTGACATATTTTTAAATGTTCACATTAAGATGGTTAAATGCCAGTAAAGCATCCAACTGCCACTTCTGTGTCTGCTGACCAACTCTTTCTGTTTTACTCTCTAGAGAACATCTTTGAAGACATATTCAATAGGCTACTAACATGTTCAGTGGATTGATGTTTTTTCCTCTCCCCATTCTCACTCCATCAAAGAGGCTGAATTTCCTCTTAATATTCCCCATCTCAATTGTTGGGAGTCGCTGAGCTAGTGATAGTTGACATGTGGAGCTGAAAGCATAAGTGCTTGCACAGGAGTGTCCCGAGGACACTGAGCACCTGAAAAATGCCCTGAGGCATGGAGCACTGGAGGTGAACAGGTGTTCCAGACCAGAGAACAGGAGAGAACACAGGACATAGACAGTGAGCTAGTATGACAGCTGTATAAATAAATGCAGTGAGTGAGCACTGGCTTCCTCCCATCTGTCCAGAAGAAGGGCTCTACATGACCCCAGCTTTCTCTTTCTTTTTTTTTTCTGTCTTTCTGAGACAGGGTCTCACTATGCAGTTCAGCCTGGCCTTGAGCTCACTTTGTAGTCCAGGCTGGTCTCAAACTCTCAACAGTCCTCCTGCCTCAGCCTCCTGAGTGCTGGGATTACAGGCGTGAGCCACCACCTGGCAGCTTTCTGTTTCTATTTTTTTCTTCATCCCCTCATCATTCTCCCTGCTCCCCCAGTAACTTAAAGAGCTCTCACAGACACTGACCTATGGCACCAAAACATAAAACGGGTAAGAGGAAGTAGCAGGTGATGGGGACACTTCTCCATGAACATGCACAAGGGGTAGAAATGCATTGGTAGTGAATTTATCCAGTATTAAACTTGGGGAGAGGGAGGGAGGGCAGAGAAGAGAGAGAGAGAGAACACCAAAGAGAGAAAAGTAGGCTCACTAGGGCCAGAGGGGAAGAAGGTGGGTACACTGAGTTTAGGAAGTTTGAAACATGGGGCAAATTCTTCTCAAAGGACATGTATATAGAAATGATGTATATAGATGTTCGTAGAAATGTTTGCTGTATTCTGGATTTCTTTATTTATTTTTGTGGACTTTTTTTAGGAAGTCTTTTTCTGGCCAAATGACCATAAAGGAATCAGCTACTTTAAAGCCAGGTTTTAAGCAAAAGGGAAATGGTGGAACAGTCACCTCCCCTAGTAAAGTATTGTCTCTCTGATTTTGTTGCATTAGACAGGGAAGGAGCAATGAAAGCCAGCAAAGTGCCTTCTACATGGGAGCAATGTCTCATAGCAAATT
The DNA here is from genome assembly GCA_004027455.1 of Hydrochoerus hydrochaeris. NCBI lineage: Eukaryota > Metazoa > Chordata > Mammalia > Rodentia > Hydrochaeridae > Hydrochoerus > Hydrochoerus hydrochaeris. Next base: position 176,250 of record PVLA01000111.1, read on the forward strand.
CTTTTTTACAGTGCCTGATAAATTTACTTGCACCACAAGTGGAGATTTTCACCTTTTTGGCTTGGAGAAGTTTTGTTGCACCAAAAGGGGAAAATTTCTTTTCTCAGGAGTAGATCTGTTTCTCTCCCTTACAAGTAGCATTGAAATAAGACCTTGCAAAGGATATATTGGTTGAAGAAGGTACCTTTGCTGCCATAAATTATTGACTTATATTTGAATTGCATGTCTATGAGTAGATTAAAATAGCTGTCATGAGGTCCTAGAGGGAACTTCCCTCAAAGGGTGAGACATTGGTTGATCTGACCTCTATTTTTTTTTTATTTTAAAGGTAGTAAAATACAACAGAACAAGATGGAACAAAGCCAATTGAGACAGTGCAGTGAAACTGGTACAGAACTTCACAGCAGGTTACTGGGATAACAGTAATAGGTTCCATAGTATATCTCCTTTTCTTCACAGTAGTTGTTCTTTCAATCAGGTATAGCAAAATCAAAGGAAATACAGAACATTATAGAACTTATCAAAACAGAATATTGGGTAGACCAATACCATTAATCAGAACACAGCAAAAGAGTGATAAAAATATTTGCCTTCAAAGAGATGGTAGAAGGAAATCCCCCTTATTTGCTATATTGCATATAGTCAACATTGCAAGAGATGCTCAGATCTCTGGCTCCCACTTGCTAACAGGGGGTGGGGAGATGTTTGAATTTTAGCCCGGGTTCACAGCCACTTACCAAGGAGGCGAGCTGGCTGCTTGGTTTCCCAGCGCCCTAAAAATTCCAACATGGCGTGGATTTCAGGAGACTCTGATTGATCTGACCTCTATTTGTCAGGGCCTTGATGAATCTTTTCAAGATATGGCAGCATGACTGTTTTCTGTGGCTGGCCAGTGGAGGAATTATAAGCAGTATGAAAGCTAGTAAATTGATAGTTCAACATAAGAAATGCGCTGCACTGTCTGAGATGATCCAGATTTGTGCCAACACTGGCCCCTCAGATGGGCAGGGGGCTGCCTTGGCAGCAGCTATGACTCAGGTCACCCACCCACAGCCTAGAGAAGGGGGAGCATTACTTGTTTCCACTGTGGAGCTAGCGGACATGTTGCTTGAAGCTGCTGTGCTGCACCTTTGAGGGAAGCCCCCTGTTACTGGCTCCTCTAACAAAACCTGGCATTTGTGTAAGGTGAAAATGAAGGTATCACTGGGCAGATGAGTGCAGATCTAAAATTAACGTGGACAGTCAGCCTATTTTGGGAAACTTTCAGTGGGCTCACTCTGGCCTTTCTCTAATTAGTCCTTTCTCTAATTCCTCCCCAACCTTACCCTTCAATGTCAAGTGTGTCTCTGAGCTCTGGTGAGCAACAGAAGACAGTAGAGGCTGGAGCCTTAGTCCTTCTGCCAGATTTGTACTAACTCCCGCAGTGGGGCTCCAGGTTATTTTTCCTGGAGTCTATGGACTTTTGCCTTCTGGAATAATGGGTCTCCTGCTAGGCCAAAGCAGTCTCATTTTGCTTGGTGTTATTGATGCTGACTATCCCAGGGAAATTAAGGTTATAATTCAATCTATTCAAAACACTGTTCAGGTCATCCTTCCTCTAATAAAAAGTGGGAAATTTACAAATAAGGAAAGGGAATCCAAGCATTTTGTGTCCTCTGATATATATTGGTTGGATTCAGCAACAGTAGTTATGGCAACTCTTGTTCTCTTGGCAAAATGCATCAGCAAACTTCCCCAGTGTTATTGGTTGCCATTATCCTCCAGACAAAGTAATTCAATTGGCTTCCTCACATCTTTAGAAGATGTTTCTTTCTAAAAGAAACATCTTCACACTGGACACTGAAAGGGACCTAGCCTGCCACTTACTTAGGGTAGAGGGTATGCTTGTGCTTTCCCAGAGAAGGCTGAATGACCTATCTGGGTGCCAGAGTACACTGTCCTGTTGCTTCGTGAGCCAAATCTGGAGAAGAAATTGAGCCCACCATTCAAAGGGCTGATGACAAGGAGGCTTTGGAAACCATGCCACAACCAATAGACAAGGATGGGACTGGACCTGATCTGGAACTAACTGAAGGAACTGACCCAGGATACCCACAAGATGGTAACAAAAATAGGTCTGAGTAGGTGATAAAGTATATACAGAAAACTGAACTATAAGCAATGTGGAAGAAAGGAACACAACAGAAAGTTATTGGTATTCTTAAGACAAAATAAAACACAAAAACTATAGATTATCTATAGATAAAAGTTTGAGATCTCTAATTGATTTACAATGAAATTTGAATACTCTATTCATAGTTATAAATTCCTAAAATTATAAAAGTGATATCATAAGTTCATTGAAAATATATTTGATTGCACACTGACTTTGTAAGATGTACTGACTGTCAGTCTTCTTTGTGTATCTGTCAGATTGTCAATCTGTAAATTTGTATGTTTGTCATATATGTAAACAGCTGTTTTTTTTTAATCTGAACTCAACATTTTTTTCTTTTTCTTTTACATTTTTGGAACATTTGGGTTTCAAATTTAAAAGCATGCATTACCAGCTGGTCAAAATAATAGCAAAATAGGTTTTCTTGGAGGATATAAAAAATTTGCTATGGTAACTAACATGACCTTTTGGGCTTAGAGAATTATTGGTTATGGTTCCTTTGGTGAATAAAGGAGCAGCTTCCTGGTAAAAATCTCAGCCTTTGTTCATTAACAGGAAGCCTCAGTGAGCTCCATAGTCTTATGGGAGACACCCCAATAAATGCTACCAAAAATACTGTGATATGTCTTCTGGTCATTAAGTGGATTAAATTGTCCAGACAATATGGGTTTTTATTTAAAGATGTTCTTGTACAAAGAACATTTTTATATGGCTATAATTGATTGTTATTGTTTTTGCAGTATACTGAATGTATTCATGCTTCCAGATGTGCAGGTCTTCTAAAGTGTGAAATAAGGACTGTGTATAGTGATACTTTTTTTTTCAAATTATCATCTTTTACAAAGAACTTATGTGATATACATTCCCTTAGGAGTCAATTAAGTAAAGGTGTCTTATATATTAGATAAAGATAATTTAAAAAGGGGGAAATATGTCAAAATGAAAATTTATGTTACAAAATGTCAGCATGATTGTCATGCTGCAATTTTATGTATGGTTTTTGATTTCTAATTTTTTGTGTAAAATATGTAATGTGTCTGTTAATATTCTTTAAGAATTCAAATCTTAGAACATCCATGGTTGTTAGATAATAAGAGTTTTAAATTATGTTCTAAGTTGTTTGATATTCAGATATGATAGTAATATTAAGTTTACAGACTCCACTACAATGTAATATCATAAATCTTCTCTTCTGAATATTCAACAGCTAAGGTTAGAGACCAAAAGATTAGAAAGATAGATGGGCTAAGAAGACAGACAATATTTTGGCTATAATCCTCCAAGATCAACAAAGATATAAGAGAACCTCTATAACTCAGCGAGTCCCCAGTCTTCTGATCAGTGAGATCATAGGACTGCAGAGGAAGGTGATCTGTGATGTGTAGTGTGCCTAGACAGAGTACTAGAAGAGAAAAAAATTTCCAAGCTTTCACCGCCACTTGGTTAAGCAGTGGCCATGATTCATCCAGATGGCTGACACTGACAGAAACACTAAGAGTTGCTGTGCATGGTTCCAGGGTAATTCCTGAGAAGAATTAACTGACCTTGAGAGATAGCAAGAAACTGATTTTGAGTGGTACAGGTCTCACTTTAACCTGGTCTTAAACATCCAGAAGAAACATATAACCATAAGAAAGTTGTCTGCAGGGCCCTTGAAACACAGCTCCTCCAAATTCAACTGGATCAACTACAAATACAGAGAAGGAAGAGATGTTGGGAGCCACTGAGCTAGTGATGGTTCACAGATGTGGAGCCAGAAGCACAAGTGCCTGAACAGGAGTGCCCCAAGGGCCCAGAGCACCTCAGAAATAACCTGAGGGCATTAGGTACTGCAGGTTAACAAGTGTTGCAGTCCCAGACACCAGAGAACAGGGGCATAAGAAGCGAGCAAGTTAAGCAAAGGAGTGTGGTATGACAAGTGTATAAGTAAATGCATTGCAGTGATGGAGCAGTCTCTTCCTCCCATCCATTCAGATGAAGGGCTCCACCTGACCCCAGATTTCTGTCTTTATCTTTATTTTCTTCATCCTCTTGTTATTTTTCCTCCTGGAAACTTAGCTCTCACAGACACCCACACTCAATTTCCTTTCTTTCCACTGCATTTTACACGCTTCCAATTATCAGTTTCTATCCTCTGCATGCTATTAGGCTTTGATTCCTCCAAGTTATTTCCATCTCTCATGTCCCTCCTTAGTTCACATCACACTGCCTTGTCTGGGTCCCTGGCTTAGCTGGGTCCTTGCTTTGAGAATGTTTTCCCTTAGTTCTTAGACAGAATAATCTTCTTAATGGAAGAGCTGCACCTTTACCTGCTTACAGGTGTTCATTGTCAGGTCCTGCAGTCCATCATCCAGGCATTGTTTAGCCGTTTTAACTCAAATTAAGGTTTAACAACGTGAATCATGTAGGAATGATCAGAAACCCTGCTTCAAGTGCCCATATTGATCTATTCTGATCCTTTATCTGAGATTTTCTTTGCAGAAATCCATACTCTCTAAAAACAGTCATGACTTCCTCAAAGCAAGATCAGGTTATGTAATCTAAGTACTTTCATAGATTTTTGAAGGTAGATCCATAGTAGCCATTTCCATAGTAGGATAATTCACAGTTTTCCCTTCTATTCATTTTTGTAAAATAAGCATTCAAACAAATGAACTAAACTTTATCAGCGATATAAAGTGCCATACATATATTATCAGGAATTTATTATTAATGGCAAATATGTATTATCTGGATCTTGTCTAGAATTGTGATTTATTCTGGAACTTTTAATAATTTTAAAATGTAAGTGAAATTGCATATATACATATATAATTTTTAAATATAAATGAAATTACACACATACATATGTAATTTAAAAATGTAAATGAAATGACATATAATTACATGTATATATATAATTAATTTATATATGTATTTATATCTAATACATGTGTATGTATATATCTTTTAGGATAACTGAAAAGAAATATTTCACAATTGTGGTATTCCTGAAAGAGGATTAGCAGGGGAGTGGTACAATAAATAAAGATAATATAGAAATAGTGGTCATCTATTGAGAAAATCATATTAGTATATTTTAGACTGTCTCTATATTACTCTTTATTAACTATAGCTATACTGAAATTTCAGCTAGGGCAATTCTTTGTCATAGAGGGCTGGCTTTATTTCAAGATGTTTAGAATTCATAACAATTAAACCTGACAATACACAGGTAACACTGCCAGTAATTGTGACAACCAATCATAGACATTTCCAAATGCTACCTGGAGGCAAAGGGGTCAGTAGCCCTCTGGATTAAGAATAGTTGACTGCTCTGTCAAAACATGGTATTCCTTTGCTAAATAGCTTTAGGCTATATTTTCACTTGTGTCAGCTTTGTATCTTCATGCTGAATAGCAACATTAGTTGAAAACAAACTCCATAAATCAATTTTCAATGTCAAGAATAAATTTTGCTAATATTTCATTGATAAAAATTCTATTTCAATTCTTATTTCAAAGTACTATGTTAATAGGCTTTCAAAATCTTTTTTCTCATTATTTTGTTTGTTTTTCTAAGGCAAACTATAGTATGCACAGTGATCAAGAAATGTGGCTTCACTGGCCCAACAGTGTTGAGAATATTATGTTGGGAAGTCAGCCTTTACATAGGGTTAGTAAGTTAAAAACCCAAATGCCCCCCCAAAAAAAACACTATCACTACAACATTTCATGTTAACTCAGCCTTATAGAATTGATTTAGTTTGTAGAAAATATTTAGGACTAAATTCTAAACCTGTGAGCTTTGTGGTGATCTTAACATATAGTCACAAACTGAAACCCCTCCTTTCAAGAAAGAAAATCTATTTTCTTCCCTTTGAGTGTTGTGACTATTTTGACAGAATATGGCAGAAGCAACATTGGTGACTTCTAGACCAAGGTGAAGAAAGGCCTTGTACACTGAAAAATTCATTGGAGCGCACAGTCTCTCTGTGTGAAGTCTATTATCCCAAAGGGTATTTGAGACGTGGTCTCCCTAAGTCATTAATTTGCCAAGGTTTGCCTTAAACTTGGGATCTTCATGCTTCAGACTCCCAGAATCTTCAAATTACTGGTATGTGCCACCACTCCCAGCTTGGGCTAGCTTTTAATGCCATGGCAGAAAACTGAAATATGTGTGCAAGCATGTACATTTGTATATTCCCATGCATATCTATATCCATATGTATACACGCAAATGCATGTATGTAATGTGAAATACATGTATGTATCATACTATATTTCTGTATATTTTTACATACATATGTACACAGCTAAGGAGAAAGATAATGCTAAAGTAAAAGAGTTAAGTAATCAATTATGCTCTCAATTGTGTACAGGCTAATTCTGTGAAGAAAACCACCTTTCTACTTCAAGTGTCATGAGTTTTAAATAGGACAAAAAGCCAAGGATTTAGCTCAGTGGTATAAGCACCTGCCTGGCAAGCATGAGGTTGTGAGTTCAATGCTCGGTACAAAAAAAAAAAAAAAAGGACAAAAATGTTTACAAAGTGGTCCTACATAGTCAACAGCAAAACATGTTACATATGAAGTATTTGTAAAAGGAAATACTGACTGAAAGATGATTTCTGTGCAAAAAATATAGTTCTTAAAAATTAACTGTATGAATTTAATCAGGCATCTTCATAATTAGTATTTATGTGACAATCATAACTGTCCACGACATCGAACAAGCAGCAAACAACGTTATGAGTTACGTTGGGTCATGATCACCCAGCCACTGCAAAGTGTTTGCCATATTTACAAATTTCTTGTCCCTAAATAAAAATATTCAGAAACCGGAAATATTTGAAAACATTATTAGGAAATATGAACATTATTTTTTCTGAAGTATTTTTTCAAGGAAAACCCTTGTGCACCTCATAGAGGACTACTTAGCATTCCTTTAGCTCAGATTATCCTCTGCAGAAGTCAAAGGACTTTAAGGGAGACGTTTATTTTGCATTATCTTCACAGAGGGACTGGATTGCATACTCTTAATGTGAGCTTTAAATGCTATAATGACATTTAATCTATACTGCTGAAAAAGAAACAATCAATCAGTTACTTCACCTAACAATACTAGTATATACCTGCCATCTGACAAGTGCATTCATTTAGCCTATAGAAAAATGTATACACATGGAAACAATAACTGAATTCACATCATTAAGAAAAGATTATTGTACAAATGTGCCCACTGGTATGAGCCCTGAATACTAACAACTTATCTGTACCCTGAAGTGACTAAATATATGCCAAAGTACGCTTGCTGTTTCAATCATTTGAAATAATTTCAACAAATGCAAGTACTTCGTAATTCATTTTTCATCCAGAGAGGAATTCAGCATAGTCTCCTCAGGGACTCATTTAAGGCTGAAATTTCTCAATTATGCTTTGTGCATTGCCTTGGGCTTATTGTGAATTTTCATGGTTAATTTTATTTTATATGAATGCCAGGATCATATACTTTCATTTCACCTCATTATTTTCGGCCTTAGTATGACCTTTTAGTTTTACTTTTATTGCCCTTTTCTCAACTATCAACAACCCTGTTTTTATTCCAAAAGAGCAATAACAAAGTGACTTTTGAAAAATAGGATAATTGAGCCTTTTTTGTAGTTTCCGCATAAATATTTTGAACAACAAAGTTAGTGCACTTTTCAGAACACTCAGAGTGTGGAATGTGCACATCTGAAAGTGAATATGTGAAATGACCAGGGTTGTAAGATGAAAGTAAAGATACCTTTCTCCTGGCCCTGGCTTCTATCTGACTAAAGGAAATCCTTGACTCCTTCTAACAGTTCAGTGATTGACAGCATTTTCAAGTCCCTGGACCTAATTTTTCAAAATGAAGATGGGAATCTAACCTTTGTGCAATTTCTGTATAAGTACTTACATATATAAGAGTTGAATTACACTCAGATCCTGGCCATAGAAATGACTGCTCTGGAAAATAATTTCATTAATGATGCTGACATTTTTCATTTCCTGCTATGAGAAATGAACAAAGACGAGGGACAGAGAATTTAGTAATCTAAAAGAATACTTCAATATAATCTGCTAGGAGCTAAGTTAATCAAAGTTATTCAAATATAAATGGATAAAATTAATATATACATTTTCCTTGAAAAATAAAATTGTATTGTGATTAAGTAAATTAGATTGTCTCAATCATACAACAGACTGAAAACAGTCAATCTTGGGCATTTGTGTAGGCATCAACCAAAATCCTAAATGATGAAAGTGAAGGAAAATTTTATCAAATGGATAAAATTAATATTCTATAAAGTGATGTATTTATAAAATTATATAAAGTCATATTTCAAGTATTTGATGTTCTATCATGCAAAGAATAGGTTTTAATGTACTTTAAGTACTTTATGAAAATAAATTAAACTCATGGAAAAAATAAAAACTTAGGAACTATGACTATACAGGAAAAACTAGAGTAAATTTGTATCTGAAACAGTAACATTTGAATTAAACTTTTTCTAAAGGAGCTCAATTAAACAAACTTTGATATTTTATTCAAGAAAAAAACATTTATTAAGCATCTAAAAATAAACCACACTAATTAGTTGTAGTCTAGTAAGTGAACAAAGCATCTTATTTTGGAAGAGAAATGTAACCCCAAATTCCTAAACACAAAATTTCTGTGACTCATTATGCATAATAGGTTAATTGTATTATCTAAACCTATCTTCTTTAGACTATCTTCCTTGCTTCCTCTCTAAATCAAGAAGTTCAATCCATGTATTTCCTAGACAATTGATCCATGGGTATGATAAATGACTTGTATAATTTAGAATGCAAGGAGAATAAATCGTTCAATTGTAAAGTCTACTTTTTCTTTCCCATTATAATTCCTCAAGGAAAACAGAAGAACTGGCAAAATAAAGTGCACTTTTATGGACTTTGAAAGAAAAAGGACCAGATTAGGATTGTGAGTATTGGAAAAATAAACTTAATTAAGAAAAATGCAACATATGATGCCGTCTTAACCAAACACCTTAATTTTAGCACCAACATAATGTAATATCATAGGTTAATATTTCTATCTTTTCCAAGGTAGGGTGAGCTAGGCCACAGGGTCAAGCCTAGAATACCAATGAGCTTAATGTCTATTACTGGGCTGTTCTCTTACATGACTGTCTTTCAGTTCTGGGATGCAGCTGTGTTTCCCACATGCAGCATCTGGGCTACTTCATTTCAAACCAACAATGGAAAGAAGTGTTATGCTAAAACTTCCCACAAACTCTAAACTAGCAAGGAGCTGATCACATGCTCCTCATCTAATCAAAGGAAATTGGGAGGGAAAAAGTCTTTTACGTGTGACAAGTAGGGGGCCATGGACCAGAAAGTAGCATGATTCTCCTACAATTCTTATTCCTAACAGATAAATGTCCCAGCAGAGTAGAAATATTTTACTGTTTCAATTGTTTAGCTCTGTGACACTTGACACAGCAAAGTTTTGAAATGCTGAGGTACAAGATCTAAGAAAAATACCTTCTTTGGTAAAGACGTCAAATAGAGAGCCATTTCAATATTGTTACACAAAAGGTGACACTCATGCTGACCAATGAATGTGACAAAGGACATAAACTAGAAGCCACTTCATGACTGAACATTTCATGGCAGTTAAATACCCATCGAGGATGTTTGTACTAACTATAAATTTCAAATCTTTACAATTATTCTTTTTACAAATCAATTATTTCTATACATCAGATATTAATTCCAATCTGAGCACATTGCATTTTATAGGTTTCAGCCATAGAATAATCTGATTAAATTAATCCTCCTAGGAATTTTCATACTTTATCATATAGTATAAATACACAAAAGTTTTCTTTGGCTATCAAAGTACCTATATTACTTATGATCACTAAAATAATCTTACTTTATATGAAATTTTCTTTTTGTGAAAGGGTATGCTTTTACTGGTGCTATTTAACCTTATAAATAATTTTTTTGTTAAGAAAAATTCTCCCCATAACAAAACAAACTCTATATTCATTAGAGAAAGCACAGAATAAGAGAAAAAAGTCATGATCTATTGTAGAGAAGTCACACTGACTTTATCTTCCGTGAAACATCCAGTTACATCATCTTGGTAGAAATTACAGGCCTTGAAACATCCCCTCAAGATAAGAGCATGAAGTCCCATAAGCACAAGAAGAAAACAAGTTATATAATCTAAGCCTGAGCAGTATAAGTTTCTTTGTTCTTTATCTCAATAGCAGCTGCCTGCTTACACTGCTCAGATGCAGTCATTTTTCTGTCCATTGGTATGTGTGTCTCTTTACTTTTCCTCTGCCTGCAGAACCCCTACAGTCTATGATCTCTTGCACTAAAATATTTGCTATCATTTTTATATATTCTGTTAAATACATATATATCAATAGATGCACACACATGTCATTCACAATGCACTGACTCGGTTTTGTTTTTGTAAAAATTTGGTAACAGTTACAAATGCACATTTTCACAATATTAATCTTTAAAATACAAAATATCTTGTGAAAAGGAGAGAGGCACATGAAGCCCACTATTTATTTAAACAACTACACAGGTAAACAACCTTCACTCAACATAGGTTCAATATTCTTCAGGAATAATTAATTCAGTGTAGGAAATATCTTCAAATATAGTGGTGTAATTTATGAAATAGAAATTAAAGGCAATGTTTAGAATTTAGAAGGCAAAAGCCCCACTGAATATGTTTATTTCTGAGACATTTCCCTAATATCTTTTCTTTTTAAATTTTTTTATTTAAAGAGAAAAAAACAGAGAAAGGTTAAAGATATTATAAAATTTCAAAAAAAAAGATAGTGAGAAATCACTAGTTGATAAATTACATATTGTCCTTTTAGAAATAGTTGTTCAATTTACAAAATTAAAGCATAAGACATGCACATTCAAGCAGTGAGACTGCAAACAGATCTGTTCAACAATCCCACAAGAACTTAGAAATACAGTTATCAATCCTACACACTTAAATATACATGGAGTTATATCTTTATAGCACTTTCTATTTCTTCTCCTTGTTATAATAGCAATTACACATTTTTTATTGAAAGAGAAAAAAAGAGAAACAGAAAATTACACATTTTTAAAATTTTATTTAAAGAGAAAAAAAGCAAAACAGAAAAAAGGGTAATAAAAATACAGAATTTTAAAAGAAAAAAAGAAAAAAGAGAGAAAAAACACTAAGAAATCACTAGTTGGATATAGTTTTTCAAGTTACAAAATTAAAGGATACATAGTAGACCTTCAAACAGTGAGACTAAAAAAAAGTTCTGCTCAAAGATCCAAGAAAGATTCAGCAATATGGTCATCTATTTTACAAACTCAAACATACATGCAGTTATATTCCTTAGAGCACTTTCATTTTCTCTTTTTTAAAATAGCAATTAAACATTTTGGGTTTCATTACTCTTATAGTTCTTATTAATTTTTACACTAGAGACACAATAGGATATTTACGAATAAGATTCTTATTCACTAATAAGGATAGTCTCAAGTTGTCTCCATTTACCTGTGAAGGCCTCAAAATCATCCTTTTTATGGCTGAGTAATATTCCATTGCATAATAATAACACATTTTTTTCACCCACTGTGCAGTTGCTGGGCATCTTGGTTGTTTCCAAGATTTAGCTATTACAAATTGTGATGCTATGAACATAGGTGCACATATATCACTGTGATATGAAATTTTCAGTTCTTCTGGGAAAATACCCAGTAGGGGAATAGATGGATTGAATGGAGCTTCCAATTTTAGTCTTCTGAGAATTCTCCAAATGGATTTCCATAGTGGTTGCACCAGTCTAAATTCCAACAAAGAGTGGAACAGTGTTCCTTTTTCCCGCAGACTCACCAACATTAGATATCAGTTCATTTCTTGATGGAAGCTATTCTTTCCGGAGTGAGGTGAAATTTCAATGTTGTTTTAATTGGCATTTCTTAAATGACCAGTGATGGTGAACATTTCTTCATGTATTTATTTGCCACTTGTATATCTTTCTCTGAGAACTGTGTGTTCAACTCAGATGCCCATTTTTGGAGAGGGTCTTTGAATTTGGGGGGCTTGATATTTTTTAATTCTTTATATGTTCTGGATATAAGTCCTTTGTCTGAGGGGTTGCTGGCTAAAATTCTTTCCCACTCTGTGGGTTTTCTTTTCACTCTGTTGGTGATTTATTTTGAAGTGCAGAAACATTTCAATAATATGAGATCCCATTTGTTGATTCTTTGAACTGTTTCCCTTGTAGTTTCTGTTTCATTCATGAATTCTCTGCCTATGCCTATGTCTTCAAGACTCCCACCTAACTTGTCTTCCAGTAGACTTAGTGTTTCTGTTTTAATATTCAGGTCTTTGATCCATTTAGATTTTAGTTGTGTGCATGGTGATAGGCAAGGATCTAGTTTCAGTCTTCAGCATGTGGAGAGCCAATTTTTCCAACACCATTTATTAAAGAGGCTATCCTTCTTCCAGTGGACATATTTAGGCTCTTTGTCAAATATCAGGTGACTGAGTGTCTTTGTAGTTGTGCTTGCTTCTTCTAATATGTTCCATTGATCCTCAGATCTATTTCTTTGCCAGTACCATGCTGATTTTATCACTGTGGCTTTGTAGTACAGTTTCAAGTCAGGAATTGAGATGCCTCCTGCCTTGCCTTTTTTGCTCAGAATTGCATTTTGTTTCCAAATGAATTTTAGGAGTGTTTTCTCTAGATCTGTGAAGTATGTCAATGGTATTTTGATTGGGATTGGGAGTATGGCCATTTTCACAACGTTGTTTCTTCCTAGCCAAGAGCAAAGAGTATCTTTCCTTTTTCTAATATCCTCTTCAATCTCCTTTATTAGCATAGTATAATTTTCAGCATATAAGTCTTTTACATTTTTAGTTAGGTTGATTCTGAAGTATTTCATTTTCTTCGATGTTATTGTGATGGGCGTTATTTCCATTGTTTCTTTCTTGGTGAGTTTTTTGTTTGTGTACATGAATGCTATTGATTTTTGAGTGTTGACTTTGTATCCAACTACACTGCTGAACTTGTTTATTACCTCTAGCAGTCTTTTAATGGAGTTTTTTGGGTCTTCTATATAGAATATCATGTCATCTGCAAATAGTGATAATTCAACTTCTTCCTTTCCTATCTTTACTCCTTTTATTTCTCTCTCTTGTCTGATTGCCCTGACTAGTGTTTCCAGAACTATATTGAAAAGGAGTGGTGATAGTGGATATCCTTATCTTGTTCCTGATTTTAAGGTGAAAGCTGTCAGTTTTTGTCCATTTAGTATAATGTTGGCTGTTGGTTTGTCATAGATGGCCTTTATAGGGTTGGGGTAGATGCCATGTATTCTGAGTTTCTAAAAGGTTTTTTATCATGAACATGTGTTGAACTTGGTCAAAAGCTTTTTCTGCGTCTAGTGAGATGACCATGTGATTTTTGGTTTTGGCTCATTTCTGAGTTCCTGTTGCATGGAATGCTGTTTTCTATCCTTTGACTTTTAATCTATGAGTTTCCTTTTGAGTCATATGTGTCTCTTGTGTACAGCATATTGTGGTATTTTGTTTCTTGATCCATTCTGTCAATCTATTTCTTCTTATAGGTGAATTGAGGCCATTTATATTTATGGATATCACTGATATGTACCAGCTCAGCTTTGCCATGTTATGTTCCAGTTGTTTCTTTCTGCTTTTCCTCTTATTTAATTGCTTATCTTACCTGGTGGTTTTTCTGTTGTTGTTTTGGGGATTGTGGTCATTTTTATCTCTGTCTAGTATGTCCTTCGGTACTCTTTCTAGGGTTGGTTTGGTGGACATGAATTTCTTCAGTTGTTCTTTGTCATGGAAGTATCTTGTTTCTCCATTATATTTGAATGAAAGTTTTGTTGTATACATCAGTCTGGGTTGAAGGTTATTTTCTATCAGGGCTTGAAATTCCTCACTGCAAGCTCTTCTTGACTTGAGGGTTTGTGCTGAAAAGTCTGCCATGAATCTAATGGGCTTTCCCTGATAGGTGAGTTGTGTCTTTTCTCGAGCAGCTTTTAGTATTCTGTTTTTATGCTGTATGTCTGAGATCTTAATTATTGTATGTCTGGGTGTGGATTTATGTTGATTGTGACTGTTTGGTGTTCTTTATGCCTCACTTATCTGCATATCAGATTCTTTCCCCATGTTTGGGAAGTTTTCTGCTATTATTTCTGTAAATACTTCATGTGTGTCATTTGCCTGGACTCCTGTATCTTCGCTAATGCCCATTATTCTTATATTGCTCTTGGCATCATCATGAAGCTTCTGGATTGTCATTTCATGCTGATTTGTTATTTTTAAAAGTTCTATCCTTTCCTCATCACTAATTGCTGTCCTGTCCTCAAGGTCCAAAATCCTATCCTCAGCTTCCTTTAGGTGGTTTCACATGCTTTCAATAGAATTTTTTGTTTCTTGGATGTCTCTGAGGTTTTTTCATGAATTCTGTTTGTTTTCTATATTGTTCATTCAAGGTTTCAATCAGTTTCCCATGATCATGTGCTTTTTTTCTCCATTTCTTCTTCAGCTGCTTTGAACTACTCCTTTACTAAGGTTGTTATTTCTATCTTTACATGGGAGAGGACTTCTAATTTGATTTCCTCTATAGCCTGATGGAGTTTTTTTTTTTTTTTCTCGCTGTCTTTTCAGAGATTCCCAGTGTGTTACTTTTGGGGTCCTCTATTTCAATGTCTCCTGTACTTGCTTCTGGTGAACTATATGTTTGAGACTGCATTTTGCTTTTTCATTTTGTCATTTTCACCCTGCCTGATATTTTCTATGTGTAGGAGGAGATCACACATACTCTTTTCAGACTCAACAAGGTCTTACAGTTAGTTGGAGGGGGTTTTACTAGTGGCCCTATTTATCCCCTGTACACCTCTATTGTAGCGGTATACTCACCACACTGACACAGTTAATCTGCTGCAGTCCAAGGTTTGCCACCTGGGAGTGAAGTTCCAAGTTTTTTCACACTGACTGGAGCCTGCTAGGTCTTCTGATGTTCCAGGTGGGAGGGCAGGCCCCGCAGAAGCAGGCCAGGGCAGTTTTCATCCTGATACGGGCTTCCAGGATGTTCCCAATGCAGGGAAGGCCCATAGGGAAGGTCCCTGGCAGTTTAAGCCTGAGGCAGGCTTCCATGATGTTCCTGGTGGTGGGTGGGCCCACAGAGGAGGTTCCAGGCAGTTTATACCTGATGTGGGCCTCTGCTACATTCCTGGTGACAGGAATAATAAAAGAACACTAAACATATTTTTCAAACTTTATCAAACATTTGTTGGTCATTTTTGGGGAAAATTTATATTTATGATTTTTTATTGAATTTCAATTAAAATATAATCATCATTCTGAAAGAATTTTGTAAGTTATTTTTCCAAAACAAGATTCATTACATGTTCAGGTATGGGATATAGCTCAGGGGCTTAAGCACCTGTCTGGCAAGCACAAGGTGTGTTCAAATCCCATTTCAAAAAAAAAAAAAAAAAAAATATATATATATATATATATATATATATATATATATATATATATATTACATGTTCTCCTATAGAACATCATTGGAAAAATAAAACTCATTAAATTTTTCATATGGACCTAATGTGAGATTAAGGTTAAAGTTTCAACCAAGCATAGCAGCACAGGCCTGTAAATCCAGAACTGGAGAGGCTGAGGGAGGAGGATTGTGAGTTTGAGGTCAGCCTGCACTACAACATGAGTTCAAGGTCAGTCTGAACTGCATTCCAAGATCCTGTCTCAAAAAAACAAATAAAAAAAGGATAAAGTTTTGAAATTTAGCACTCTGCTTGCCAATCAAAAGATAATTATTACTCTTATTAAGACTGGTAATGATTTGGACATGAATTTGTTTCATATACAGTCATCACAAAACTCATCATGAGAATAGCTTTTAATGTCTGACACTTAATAAAAACATTAATCTTTTCATTTTTTGATGTTCCTGTTATTCAAAATATTTTATCTGGTGTCTGATTCTGTAACTATTGAATTCATATGCAAAGAATAAGGCAGCATTGATGTAGCATTTTACAATATGCAGTTTGTTCCTTTTAAGATCTTGTATTCCTTCTGATAATATAGAAAAACTTCATTTGTTGCTAGAATGAAATACACAGTGCTTATGATTTTTACTTTTAATGGACATATGTGGCTTTATCTCAATATACCTAGCTGAAAATAATCTTATTTATTATTCTTTTTAATTATTTCTTTTCATTGCATAAATCATTCAGATTTACCATTTATAGAGATACCATAAAAGTTTCCTATAATAATACACTGATTTGGTTTAAAGAAAGAAATTTTAATACAAAAAGTGTTTTTAAATAATCATAGATATAAAACACAACATTTGTGGCAGTATTAGATTAGTGATATTTTAATAATTTTACATGAAAAAGACAGATGAGTGTATTTAGTAAGAAGTAGTTAGACCTATAAATAAAAATCATTTTTACAATTGATTAGATGAGCAAAGTTGAGATGAGAAAAGTGTTTCATTACCTGTAATTCTATTTATGAAGACTTTGGTGTTGTAAGATAACAGCAGATTCCATTTAGCAAAAGACTTTCCAGTTATCTTCATTGGTGCATGGCTAATAGATTTCATTTACTTTGTTTAGCAATTTATGCCATAATATACCTTAAAATTGGGGGTTTTGATGATTTTTAATTACTTTATAATACTTTATAAACATTCTTGATTTTAAAAAGTTTTACTTTTTACATCATGATTTCAGGCATGATAATTATTCTGCTTACTACAGATGAAGACTTTAATTCATCTTTGTAATAGTTAATAAAAGCAAGATTATAAAAACCTGAATTTTTAATGCATTAAGTTGATGTAAAATGACATGCTCTACTTCCATATATTCATCCAAGTATCAAGAAACATGACCAGAAGCTAGAATTAAGCCTTAAGACTCTGCTCTGTTTGACAGCAATTTATTGAAATAATCCAGTCTATTAAGCAGTAATATAAGATTTATGGTGAAGAAGTTAGTCATGTAGAAAAAAATCTAGTAATTACCAGTGAGAATTTTCAAAAATTATATTTATGTTAATCCACAAATAATTGAAGTTGAAGGAAATGAGTTAAAATCATATTGAGGGAAATGCTTATACATGCTGCAAAGGGTGCCAGGGCCTTTTCTCCATAATGCTGACTTGTTTTATTTAAACATTTCTTATTTTACAATTCTGATGTCTTCAGGGATAAAGACTTTTTGTTTTTTCCAGCATTAAAAATTTATAGTAATAATTTTTTAAAAAATTAGCATACTGATATCTAAATAGGAGAACAGGACTGCAATTCCAGATTCTTTTCAACAAAATGTTTTCCTTTTCATTAAGTCAAATAATTCTGTTCATTTTATTGATAATAGATTTCTTGAATAATTTTATTAAGATAAACCAAGCAAAGATATAATGTGAAAGAGTTTAAGTACCAGCTATTCCACTCCAGAAGAACTGAAAACCACAGTGATATATGTACACCCATGTTTATAGCAGCACAATTTTTAATAGCCAGATCTTGGAAACAACCTAAGTGCCCATCAACTAAGGAATGGATAAAAAAAATTGTGGTACTTTTATACTATGGAGTACTACTCAGCTATAAAGAATGATCACATTGAGATATTTATAAATAAATCGATGCAACTTGAGACCATACTCATAGTCAAAATAAATCAAACTCACATGTATAAATACCTATAGTCTCCCTAGTGTAAAAAATGATAAAAGTACATAAGATTCTATCACAATCATGGTTCCCCATTATATTGCTTTGAAGTTTTATAATGTTTTCGTTCATTGGTTGGAATGCTTTTATTCTGTTTTGTTTGCTCCTATTATGTGTAATGGTATGAACAGCTACTTTGAAGAAAACAAGACATTATGGCAGCCATTGCTGATTTAATATCATCTTGTTTTGAAGTCCTAACATGCTTTTGTTCTTCTATTACCATTGGTTCTATCATGTGTCTTACTGGATTTTAATATGTGTAATAATATAAACAAATTTTTTATGGAAAATGAGATATTATAGTAGCCATTGTTCATTTTCTGTTATTTGGTTCAGAGTGCCTTGTAATACTTTCATTCTCTTGAATGGTTTTATTCTATTTTGTTATGTTTGATATCACTGTATGTGAAGCTATGCTCAACTATTTTAAAGAAAGAGACATTATGGTAGCTACTTTTGATATCCAGTTGTCTTGTTGTGAAGTGCTGTGTTGCTTGTTCTGTTCTGATCTGCTTTAATTCTGTCCTTTTTTGTTTTGTTCTCTTTAAAATAAAAAAAAAATTTAAAAGAAAGAGTTTAAATAAATTACTTTCTGTTAAATGATATTTGATGCCTGAAAATAAATGAACATGACCCTAATTCTTTATTCGACTCACACACTGTCAATTTTTAAAAATTTGCCTATTTCAGAAGTAGAAATAATTAATAAAAGTAAAAGGACAATTTTGATAGGAACAAAGTATAAGTACAGTATAGTGTTTGATGATATCACAAAATTAGCAAATGGCAAATAAAAAATTTGGACTGAATCATATGACTCCAAATTTTGTGTGCTTTTCCTCCAGTATAATTTTTATCTCTTTTGTTTTTCCACTTGAACTTTATGCTCTTCCTTAGAGAGTGTCATGGGCTATGTAACCAACAATGCCATGTGAATTATTTAACACCCTCTGGTTGAAGGGAGAAGCCAAGATAACAATGAATGAGCAATAATGGAGACATTAAGGTGAGTAGTTTTGAAATTCTTTTTCCCTGTTTTTTGAATTAAAACTTGTACTATTAAAATTTTTCTTTCATCAGAAGGTTAAATATACATGAAATAAATCCTGCTTATGCTGTATTTGAACAAAGGACCTAACCTGAGGCTCACATTCTGCAATTCTCCCAAAGTCCCTGATCAAAATTGTACAAATAACTATTAAAATTGCTTACTTTGAATGAGTTTACATTTCTCCCAAAAAATTTACTTCTGCTGAGCCCAGATCCATGAAAGACCTAGTTTCACTGGAGTGTTTATTTCCAAGCAGATATGAAAGTAATGAGAGGAGTTTCAGAAACTTCAGACGATGAGCTAATAATTCACATTCACATGAGGCATCCATTTCCTTTTTTACAATGGATAGAAACCATCTGTTCCAGACACCAAAAAGCAGTCCAATAAACCTTAATGAGCATATTACATTTGCACTACTCTAATCTCTTCTAACCTGTCTCTCATATAAGATTCAATGAAATCAGTGTCCTAGTATTTCTGACACAAAGCAATATTCTATTTATTAAAGTGAAAGTTGAAACTTCTCTACTCAAATATTTCTCAGAGTGTACTGAGTGTACTGTGGAGTCTGGAAGAGATTAATAATGTGCAGGAAAACGGAGTACTTGGTCAGGTAACCCGATTTTTTCCGACTCTATATCAGCTCAATCAGAGCAGGTAGAAAGTTGTCTCTGCACCTTCTACCCACCACTTCTAATCACCCTCAGTAGACTTTTGGATTGTACTTCCTTTTCTCTCACTGGAATAGGTTGTTTCCGACTGAATTATTGGCACTGGGCTAACCCTGGGTTCACAGCATTCACTCCAGCTTTAACCAAAGTGACATCAGCATGACGTCCCTATTAGTATTTTCTCTTTTACCAGATAATTTGCAAAAATTAGTTTAGATAATCCATCTTCTGTATTTTTAAATTTTATATTAAATTAATATCTCATAATTTTATATCTTCCTCTGTAAAATGACAATGACTCATTTCTATGTGTTTACTTTCAATTGTCAATTTTCCATTTGCCTTTGAAACACATTTTGAATAGAACAGTGCATCCTTAGCAGATGGATCCCTTTTACATTTTCAGAGAATGGTCCTATTTTGTAATTGATCCAGAGACTTCTAGTCTTTCTACATCTTATATCTATGTAAATGTTGTAGTTGCCTCCAAATTATTCCAACCTAGTGAACTATTTTAAACTTCAGAAGTTGTGTATTGAAAATATAGCATGGTCCTGAAAGAACAGCAGCTAGAAAGGCCTCATGAAAAACAGTATTAAAAAATAATTCATAAAGAACAATGCAATCATTCAATGTAACATAACAAAGGGTTTCTTTTAAATACTGGTGATGGCTTTTTTTTTTATAACCAGTCTCTTCCAAAACCCATCACAACCAGATGCACACATACTTAGTCAATAAAGCCAAAAGGAGTGGGAGAGGAGACAACAGCACAAATATTTTGGAAGCTGAAACCAGGTGCAACTGAAAAAGCACACAAAGAGCTCTGGATCCTCTACTGGCAGTTATGAAGCCCAGAAGCAAGTTGGTGGAAAGATCATTCAGGATTCAGAATCCAGCAACAAAAAGTATTTCTCAAAGTTAGAAGCAAGTGGGCCCAACCCATCTTTTTCCCAGATTCTCTGTCCTTTGGTGTCTTAGCAGGATAACTCCTTTCCCTGGAATATGGGCATGAGGCCAGGGGTTCTTTCTGGGAAGGTTGAATCACCATCCCCCTAAACTCTTCAGCCACAGGCTTCACTGCTGGCCTTGACACTTGGGCTGAAGGAGGGAAATAAAAAAGCTGCAAACTATCTGGCAAGATTCCTGTTCTCAAAGCTTTACTTTGCACCATCAAATTCTGGCAGGAAGTTCTACATCACATATCCAGGAAATTGCAAAAAATGGAGAAATTTGGATAATTTGTGAAAAAAGAAAGTGGGACTCTCCCCTACACTTGGTCTGGTCTATTCCCATCGTAGGGCAGTGCCTCAGGAGACTTAGAAGATTTTTAAACTCTTAAGGTGATGATCAGTAATGTATTTGCAACTTTTGTTCCCAGGAAAAGAAAAGAGTCAACTATTATTTCTTCTTCACCTTAAAAGAAGCACAAATAGAGGTCATAAACATTAATTTGTGAAGAGGGGGCACAAAAATAATCATAGATTTTAATTTTCATAAGCCCCTATAAAGCAAGTTTATTTCATCAAGTTCATTATTATTTCAAAAGGATACTCAGCTTTTCTTGGATCTAGATGGATATTAACAGTATCATAAAATGCATTAATTATCAAAGTAATGTAATGCATTTTTACAAATCAAACAAAGCTAATAGTCTCAAAGCTGCAAGACAACGATTAGAAACTTTAACAATTGGGTTCTTTTTATATGTCCAGGATTTAATTTTATAGTTTATTATTAGACACATTCTATTAATTTTTACTCTCCTTTCAAGAAACCTGTTTCTGCTTTACACTGCATTTATCTTTTCAAAATCAAAAGAAAGTACAGTGTAAACCTAATGGGATAAAAACATTGACTTTTTTATTGTTCTTTGAGAAACAAAATATATTCTTAATGTTGGATTCTTCTAGAAATATTTCTATCTTATCCTCAATATTCATTCATGAATTTTAATTCAAAAATAGAATATTTTGACTTTTCCATCTCTTACTACATATGAGCCAAATTCTTTATACATTTTTGAACATTTCTGAAATTCTCAGCATCACATATAATTTGATTTCATTTTATTTTCTTGGTAAGTGGTATATAACTGAGTACACACACATCATATTCTTTTATATTTAAGAGAAAAGACCCACTCCAAAATGTTATCTACAAACACAACAAATGCAATTTTAAGCATTTTAGATAAAAAGATACTTTACAAAAAACCATAAAATCTGAATTTCTTCTTCTTTAGGAAAAGATATTTTTCCACAAATATAAGACTTAGATTTCCAAATTGTTGTCTGAAACCATGCTATACCTTACCACACACTCCTCATCTATGTCCTTTTCCCAACACCAAATCTGTGCTTTTAAAACCAATGTAAGACTATTCTTCGAGATGGTCACATACTTACTTATTTTTTAATTCGTGGTTCTGAAATTGAACCCAGACCCTTGTACACACTAGGTAGGTGCTGAGTAGTATCTTTGTCCCTTATTTTCATTTTTAATGGCCAAAACAAAATAATCATAGACTCCTGTCATAAAATAATTTATCTCCAATAAATTTGACTAAAACTCACATTAAAATACATGAATAAATATAGATCAGTATTTTTTGGTTATTTTAAACAACAGAACCTTCATTCCACAAATAATATCATCTGTCTGAGGTGAACAGGTAACTGTCCACTATTTTATTTCCCAGGGGAATTTTCTGGCTTCTGGCTTCAGGCTTGGCTAAGCAGAGAGATTTTTCTGAAAGGAAAGAAAAACAGCACATATTTTAGCAGATCTATTTAGAAGGACAGGAATTATGAATTAGAAAGTTGTGAAGTCAAAAAATATAGCTGATTTCCCACCCAGATTCTTTACTGACTTATAGGGTAATATCTGCAGCTAAAGAGAAATGTGAAATGCCCTAAATTCCATGAAATGTAATGGAAAACATCTCACAAGAGAGAAAAGCCTGATAAATATTTATCCTGATATTGCAGAATTCAAGACACTGAAAAGACCATGGGTGAACCAGGAGGATATATTTGGTTTTAGGTGAACAGCAACCCAGATCATTTGTATCAAAAATGGCTGAGCACTAAGCAAAGAGAAGCACCCATTTTATACATTTTGCCAAAGAGACTGGTCTTTGGCATGGAACTTGTGGGTGGGCTGAAGGAGAACAAAGACAGTTTGTTAAGCTCTGACACTTTGGTATCTTTGTGATCCTGTCTGGGCATAACAGAATGTTATGGCAACAGGAGGTTATTAAATTTTACTTCCAGGGCCAAAAGTTACTGCTTTTATCTGAATTAGAACAAAGAACAACTAACTGTAGGAGTGATGAAGTTTGGGAAACTTGACTTTTCCTTTTTGAGTCCTGCTTCTCAGACAGTCCATCTAAGTATTGACCAGCAATGCTGGAGTAGAATCCTAAGTGTCAAGCTGGAAACTTCTCTGGGTGTCACCAACTCTCCCAAATCACAGTCTACAGAACAGAAGAGACTGAAACACAGCAGACATTCAAAGCAAACCTAGGGGATGAAAAGATTATACCCACCCTCAAGTACCCTTAATTATTATCTCTAAATATAGTGACCTAGAGGTTTACACACACTGTACTTCTATTTTTATTTTCATTAGTACATATTGGCAATCATGATTACATTCATTGTATGTGTACAAAAAACATCCTAACTCTTTTTACACCCACTTTCCCTCCACTTCCTCTGCCTTATAAGATATAGTTACTGAGGTACATTGCCTATACAGAAATAAATGGATCAGGATGGAATCTTGTTTTACAATTAGGTCACATAACTGTTTGATTCTTTTAATTTAAAAAATTTTAAATAGGGATTGAATGCTGAATACTCTTTTTATAGCTTAACAGTGGTCAACTTCTACATTCTCTTTCTAGCTCATAAATGAATTGGAAATCAGGAAGTCATGAGATACTTAATACTTACTTATTAGAGGTGTTAATTTCAGAACAAAAATAGAAACATGCTGAGTTTTGTCTCATGGATGTCCCAGAAATTTGTCTTCCTAAGCAATGCATCACAGTGAGGTCAAGACTGCATTACAGAGCACATCACTTTAAAAAACACAGGAGTTACAAAATGATATGTTATTTATAATTCTGAAGCATGCAAATTTTAGTCCTGTAAACTGTTACAAATTGTTTTGAAATAGATTCAAAAATAAGATGAGAACTGTATAAGTCTATGTAAATTTAATATACACCAGTATTTCTGATTTCTAATCACCATGAGTCTTTTGTTAATTTAAATGTTTCTGTTAAATTTGATTTTGCAGTGAGGGAAAAAAGATGGCGGATCAATAGATAGCATGGTAGAGAGCATCTCTGAGAAAAACAACACAGATGCTAGAATTTAACGTGATGGAGAAGACCAGATGAAAGGAGAGGGATTCATATGACCCAGGAAGAAACTGAGGAAAAAGAGAAAGAAAGAAAGAAAGAAAGAAAGAAAGAAAGAAAGAAAGAAAGAAAGAAAAAGAAAGAGAGAAAGGGAAAGTGTGGACAGAGGGCTGGAGCTGGTCCTGTGCTGTGCTGGGTGGAGAGCTAGAGGTGGGCACACTCCCATTGACCCAGTCCCGCTCTGTGCTGGGTGCCTCTTGGAGTTGGGCAACTCAAAATTGAGCTTAGGTCACAGTCCTGCCGAGATCAGGGGTTGGTGAGCCTGAGACCCTTGGCAGGAGGAGGCACCACAACATGGAGCGGAACTGGAAAGGCAAGATGGGGTGACTGGCTTGATGACATATTGGAGTTGGGCAGGACAGGCAGCTACAGCAGTGTCAGTCAGCTGCTCCTGGCCCAAAGTGGACTGGCGAGATCTGCTTGGGCTGGGTCATGTCCCTGGCCAGGACCCAATAGCCAGGGACAAAACTGTCCCAAACCTGTGACATCCACAGGGCACAGACTAACATGCTGAAGGCACTCACTGGTTGACTGGCTCAGAGGAGAGGGGCCAGCCCACATCACCCCTGCATGCATCTCACAGATCAACAGCAAACTGAAGAGGGCAGCAATCCCCTAGAGCGTATGCTTCAGAAAAACCTTAAGCAATATGGAAAGGACCTGAGACCTCCATCATACAACTGTCTGAAAGAAACCAGAAACATGACAAGATAAAGAAACAAGAAAAATCCTCCAGCCACTGCCCCAGGGAAAATAAGTCCAGGAGAGGTAAATACAGAAGAGATAAAGGGCAGCAAACATACAATATCGGACATGGCCCCAACAGAAATAAAGAAATACTTCCGTGACCTCATCACTGAATTTAAATCTGAAATTCTAACTCAAGTGAAGCAAGATATAAGAAGAATAATAAAAGCAATGCTAAGCACTTCTCAAGAAGACACAGTTGGAAGAATGGAGGAACCCAGAAAAAGGAGAGAAACCTTTGATGAAGAATATAAACTAAATCTAGAATGCATGAAACAGATCCAAAGAATACCAGGAAATTAAAAACTCCATTGAAAGGCAAAATTTCTTGACAGAAACTAAAGACAGACTTCCAAAACTTGAAAATAGATTTGCAATGTATGATCACAAAAGGAAAGATCTCTTAAAAATAACAAGGAACCAGGAAGTAACAATAAAAGGTTAGAAGATGACAAGAGGATCTATAACTTAAGAATAATAAATGTGAGCAAAGAAGCAGGGGAAAGAACAAATGAAATAAAATGGCTATTCACAGAAATAGTTAAGGAAAACTTCCCAAGCACAGGTAAAAGAAATGATATTCAGATATATGAAGCATACAGAACTCCAGCCAGCTACAACCAAAACAGATCTACACCCAGACATATAATAACCAAGATTCCAGAAATTCATCACAAGAACAGAATGTTACCAGTGGTCAGAGAAAAGAAACAGACCACCTATAAAGGAAAACCCATCTAAATCATGGCAGACTTCTCGATACAGACCATCAAATCAAGAAGAGCTTGGAGTGAAGTATTCCAAGCCCTGAAAGAAAATAACCTCCAGCCCAGATTGATGTACCCTGCAAAACTATTTCTCAAAATTAATGGAGAAACAAGATGTTTACACGACAAAGAGGAACTGGGGGAGTTCATAAACACTAATCCAACCCTACAAAAAAACACTGAAGGACATTCCAGAGACAAACAATGGCAGAAAGGCCTCAATGAATGGGGCAAACAGTTGAATGAAGGAGAAAAGTAAACAAAAATGACAGAAAAATAGCAGAGCAGAGATGAGGTAGAGAAGATTGGCTATAGTTTGATTTTATTATGTTCCAGTCTGTCTACTCATACTAGATTTGAAAGCACAGACAGCTACCCCAAAAATAGCAGGATATACTATGGTAAATATCCTTAATTCCCTATTAACTTAAACTGAAGCCCTGTGTTACTTACACTATCTTACTATGACTGATTTTATTTGAATCTGGTTTGTTAGATCGCTGTTTTGTCTTGAATGATTTTATTTGAATCTAGTATGCTTGATAGCATCAAGTCTGAGAGTAGAGGCAACTATTCTGAAGATGATAAGATTCAACAGGATGGAATGGTTGGATTATTAACTGCTTTTGAAGTCATATAATGTCTCCAATGTTTTGTTTTTATTAATATTGCTATGTACTGCTATATCCAATTATACTATGCCAGATGATATAGATAATTCTATTGAAAATAACAAGACATCATAGTAACTACTGTAGATCACCTAGTATTGTGGTTCTATATGACGTTTTTGTTTCATGTTTTTGTAGGAATTTGTTTTGTTGTCTTGTTTTGATTTGTTTCTAAATTCTAAATGCTCACATAATCTCTAAAACTTCAGGAAATATTAAGTTGTTTTGATTTGTTTCTAATATAGAAAGGATAGGTATACATGTAGAGATTCATACATGCATAGAACTTCTACATAGTTTGTAAGAATTGAATATAGTTATTGTAAAAAAAGAGAGGAAAAAAGGTATTCTAAAGGATATAACTGCATGTATGTTTAAGTGTGTAAGATTGATAACCAAATTACTAAATTTCTGTTGGATAGGTGAACAGAACTGGTTGCAGTCTCAGTGTTTAAATGTCCACTTTGTATACTTTACTTATGTAACTTGAACAACTACTTCTAAGAGGAAAATATGTAATTGTCAACTACTAATTTCTTACTATTTTTTTGAAATTATGTATTATTTCTACCCTCTTTGTTTTGCTTTTTTTTGTTTAAATAAAATAAATTGATTTGTAAGACATCCTTATATAACTTCTTCTTTCTTTTACCATAACATGGATATAATGTAAATATGGCTTTACTCATGCAAAACTTTTGTTCATAGTTTTTACAAAAAGCTTAATGCTTTGATAGTTCTTAAATTGCTTATTCTGAGGTATTCACTAAATATTATAAGACTAGAAAAACATAAAACACATACTCAACAAAATTTAATGTGTAATGATATAATGTAAAACTCAATATAATTAGACTCACATTGAAAAAATGAAATTGGTTTTTTTAAGTTGCATAATGCTACAAATTATGTGGCCTAAATTTTTCCACTGAGTTTCTTTACATAGGTGATAGGATGTCAGATTCACTGATGAGTTTTGAATACAAATAGTGATTGTGTTCTTGTAAAGTTGTTATTCTAAATTCTCAAATTATCTCTAAAACTTCAGGAAATATTAAGTTGTTGTAATAATCTGTCTCTAGTTATATAAAAAATTCAATTCATATGAATTGTAAAAACAAAATATTCTTCATAGAAATTTTTATATTAATTTAATCATTTCACTGTGTATTTATATCAAACATCATATACCTCTAATATGTACAGTAAAGTAATTTTTCTTTTTCCTTTATGAAGAATAAAAGCTTCATAAAAATAATAAGATAATAACAATATGTACTAGACTTTAGTAACTCAGAGAACAAAACATCAAGAAGCAAGATTCTCTTACAAAGCAGAAAAAAAGATATTAGCCCAAAACTTATTTGATGGAAAAGTTAGTTTTAGGAAATTTCTAATATTATGTAATCATCCTGTTATGCTTATTTAAAGTACTTTTGTACTTCATAATCAAAGCAAAAAATCAACCATAACTTATTCTTGGGATCTTGTGTTTGATGTATAGTATCTTTTCTAGGATCAGGCCTGAAACTTGTAGTAATAAAATGGACAATGGTTTTTATACCAAACCGATCTTTGGTGCTTCTTAGAGGACCACTAGTGGATAGCAATAGCTTCCAGCCTTGTTTTGTACCTTGAGATACTGCTTCCAGGGAAAACAGAAGAATCCTTGAAATAATTCAATATGATTTTTATACTCCATATTTCCTTAAATGGATAAAAAAATAAGACGTTCTGTTTATTAAGTCTTCTATAGAGGGATATTGTAGTTGTCAAAAGTTCAATCAGCTATGAAACTACCAATAATGAAAATACGCGGTGCTCTTAAGAATGAGCAGAATAACATTTATATTTGTGCAATGCTGATACTATCAAAAATATTTTTTCAAAGATGAGGAATTTCCCTGGTTTAAAATTTCTTTATAAATTAGGGATGATTCTAATGAAAATTCACAAGATGATTTAAATTCCTTACTACACAATCATCAAAGTTTTCAAAATCCTCCATGTGGTTTTCCCATCATGCCTAAAACTTTATTAAACAGTTGTGGTTGGGCCAACTTTCACTCTGTAGGAAATCCCACTCTCCACTTTTTAATAGTTTTTATAATTTAACCAAAGCTATTTAGTCTTGACAGGAGATGGCTTAAGTTCTTTTTCAATTTACCTAAAAATTCCAACAAAAACCTACAATTTTCCACATGAATCAACCTAAACGAAGTCAGCCTCAGAATTTCAATAAATATGAATTCAACAGGTATCTTTTTTTCTATTGAAACTACCAATGTATTCAATTTTACAGCTTCTTAGTTTAATATTTTCTTGGTTTTGTAATTATACTAAGAGTGTAAAATTTAGGCTTTCAAGAGATATTCTAGTTCAATAATAGATACAATTGTATTTTTAAATGTTAAAACCAACAGAATAAGTGGATTGAAGTGAAAAGCAAATATGATTTTTAACCTTGAAATTATGTTTATATTATATTTTTGGCAAAGTTTCTATTCCCCACTCCTTTTCACTATACATTCAACACATTCATTATTAGCCAGGGATAGTGGTGCACATCTATAATCCCGGGGAAACAGAAGTAGGAAGATTGCATCTTTGAGCCTAGCACTGGGCAATTCAGCAAGATCCTATCTCAAAATAGGAAATAAAAAAGGCTGGGGATATAGATTAACATGAAAGTGCTAGATTCAATCCCCAGCACAGCACACAAAAACAATTCATCATGAAGGAACTTTCAAAGTAAATATCACTGGTATCCTTATTGCTTTATATTGACCTCTCAACTATTTAAAATTCTGTGTGTGTGTGTGTGTGTGTGTGTGTGTGTGCATGCATTACAGTAGACCCAGAGCCTTCTCACTTATCTACATTTCCAACCTGTTTTTATTATTTATTGTACCTTGATACAGGGTTTCTCAAGTCACTAAGAGAGTTCCACTCCAATTTGTGCATCTCCTGCCTCAGCCTTCTAGAGTGCTAGGTTGTGAGCATGTACCACCACACTCAGTTTACTATTCTTCCTTAATTTTGTAATTTATTAATCAATGTAAATTAGTAATAAAAACATTGTGTAATTTATATGGTCTATTATGAGGGAATATATGTTTTCACCATCAATAATTACTTAAAATGTCCTGTTTTCTCTCACAGAGAATATATTGTACAGAAAATTTGATGTAGAAAACTGGAGTTTACTATGATGAATAATAAATGTTCATTTAGTTTTTAAGTTCAGTCAATATTCATCAAATTTTGATGAAGCAATTTAAAATGAATTCCTAGAACAATGCATAGCTACACTTTGTCAAAAACATTCAATCTGTACAATTTCACACAGAATTTATTGACTATATACACAGGCCTTTAAGTATATATAAATGTTATTATACTAAGGCAATTAAACATTTGAAATTTTGTGTAAAGTAAAATTGACCTAGTAGAATAACTCAAATACTCATTTTTTAGAGAACTTATATCAAAAGGTAACAAAACAAATATAGGCAAAAACAAAATAATACTTGGTAAAAAGTTACCTGAGTCTAAAAAAGGCTTGCTGTGTTCCCCTTTTGCTCCTGCTGCTTTGCTGAAGTGTTGCCCCTGTGCCATGACACTCTGCCTTGGAGCCAGCTAATTATAGACTGAAACTTCCACAAACTGTGAGCTAAACAACCTTTTCCTTCCTTCATTTTGGGTGTTCAGTGCTTTGTCTCAGCAGTGAATGAAAAGTAACCAAGACAAAATTTGGTACCAGTGGAAAGGTTGTTGCTGAGATGATATCTGACCATGTGGGTCAAAAGCTTTGGAAATGGCTTGTGGGAAGAGGTTGGAAAGGTTTGGAGATGTCATCTGAAAGGGTAGCCCCAGAATGGCTTAGGCTGTTCTGCTTGGGAGATTCTGGTCAGAGCTCAGAAGACCAAAAAGCCAATAAAGTCCAGCTCATGAGGTTTCTGCCTGGAAGAAGGACTGCACTATTGTTGGACTCCACATGATGTATGTTATGGCGTAGCAAAAGTTTGTCCATATTTTTCTCATGTCCAGTGAATTTACCTGAGATTAAAATTAAGGGTGTTAGACTAATTAATCTGGCAGAAGAAATTTCAAGGCAGTCAAATGTTGAGGCTGTGACATGTTGGGAACTTTTAGCCAGATTCATGTTGTGAATCCAGAGCAGAGTCCAGTGACAAAACATTGTGATTTTAACCAGAAAGGGAGCTCCAAAGAAGCTGTTGACTATAAAGACAGAGCTGAGGAAATTTTGATTGATGAGAAGGAGCAGGAGAATAGAAAACATGACCTGAAGGCATCACAAAAAGCAGCAAGTCTTGAATTTTGCAGCATCAAACCTGCAAAAGTGAAAGACTTTGAGGTGAAAGCTGCAGAACACCATATTCCAGAATGAATTTTGTTCCTCAGAATTGAATTCAGAGTGCCCAGCAATCCAGTCACTTGACTCCTACAGCCAAGAGAGAGGAAAGCCTCACTACTGCTCCATCTTGCAGCATACCTTGGCATCATCCACCTGCAAGATGGAAGCAAAGCCAACTCAAGAGAGAAGCCATAGGGGGAAAGAACTCTTAACATACTAGATGTCTGGTACATGTTTGTGTTATCTGAAATCAAAGAATGAATTTTAGGAACAATAGAGGTTAAGAGCAGAATATATTATTGGGAGAAAGAAAGCTTCTGTCTGAGAGAGACAGAAGGGATCCAAGTGGGTTGCCAAAGATTCAGTCTTTTCTAGGGACTTTTACAGAACAAAATCATGGGGTGAGATGGATCCAAGGTGGGTAAAAATGGGAACTTGCAAGGTGGACATGAGGTGGGACAGAACTATGGCCAGCCAATAAGATCATGAGTGTAGTTTCTCGGGTAATATTGATTAAATCAGGATCCAATAGCGAAGTGAGTCACATAGCAAGCAGAAGCAGGGCCTATGCCTACAGGGATTTGGATCAGTGGCTTCTTATGGCTTCTTTAAGGTGATGGATACCTATTTAGAATATCAATTCTTGACGTTTATACTTAGTCTGTGGTTGCATTTGTTTTGTGTTTTGTTTTGAGATCTGACCTGCAGCAGAGGTGTATGGCTCCTCCAAGGTTGCAAGATATCTGATCTTGTCCATTGGCTCCTTTGAGGGATCAGCCCTCTCTTATTGCCAATAATATTTCCAATTAACTCAGCTGCCTATAACATTCTCTCCTCTGAAAAAGTACCCCAAATTGCTATAAGAGAATAATGGGCAATGACCGATCTGGCTTCTTCAGGCTGAAAGGGGTCATACTTGTTGATCAACAGTTACAGATATGCTACAGAGAATCTATCTAAAGGCCCTCAATATACACCAGGTATTTTCATCTTGAGTAAGTATACAGCTTTAAATCTGGAGGAGACAAAACAATTAAGTATGCATGGGCCAAATAATAGAATCAACAGGATAATCATGAACACAGTTAACAAAGATTTCCACTAGGAGGAGCTAATAATGTCTTCCCATAAGCAGGATAAGGATAAGGTCCAGGGAATTTTAGAGTCTGACATGTCATGGATTTGTCATCTAATATCTTGAACAACTATTGAGATATTGTCAGAAGTACCAGTAATGTGCACACAAGATTGAGTTTTTACAAGTACCCCCTGTGCTGCTGTTAGAATGTCTAATGCCTTCCAATTTTGGAGGGCAGCCTGTCTCATTAATTTTATTTCTTCATTTATTTAAGAGACAGAGAGCAGGCATGGTGTCATTTAAGGCTTGCTGAGTATAGTTAGTTAAGTCCTCAATATGTTGCATGACATCTTCTAGCCCTAGGGAAGGGATAAAGATAGAGGACAAGTGATCATACCAGTGAAACATACTTCTGGACCATCAAGGTTGTAGATGGGATAAATTTATAGGTTTGTCAATACTTTTTGACACTCCTGCCTTGTAACCATGCAAATCCTAATGTGCATCTCCTTATCCATCCAGGGGGCAGCCAGGGCCACAAATTGGTCTCACAAGACCTATGAGTGCCACTGGGGCTTCCCATTTAATTGCAGGCTTCCCATCTAATTCCAGGGTGATTAAACCAGTCTGTTGCAAACCAGTCATTAGCCTATAAAGTTACTGCGTGTATGCACTGTTTGAGGGGTGTTCATCCCAAGTATTTAGTGGTATTAGGCCAATGAGATTAATGTTTTTTTTTGTTGTTGTTACTAACATAAGAGGGCCTTTCTACTGAGCTATCCTACTGTGCAGGTTAACCATGTATACTAATTCCATATTTGAAAATAGCCATCTTTTTATCTATGGTTGTTGGCCTTCAGAATTGGATCTTCACTTTTATTTAATAGAGACTAACTAGTACTTGTAGAGAGGCTTCAGTGGCATTGTTAGAAAAGGTTTTATTATGTCTAGGATCATTAAGAGTATAATTCACAGGCCATTCCATTTCTTTGTAATGGTGGGCTAAGAATTGTGTTATTAAACTTTTTCATATCTCATTAATATGGTCCTGTAATCTGTTTCAATCATCTTCTTGAAGTGGGGATACCCACCAAGGGAGTCCTGATGTACTTGACAAGGGGAACAGGCCACATATCCAGCAAGAGTTTTGTTGTAATGAAACTGCATATTTTTATGCCAACATTAGAAAGGAATTACACCTTCCTTTAAGTGGTAAAGTGATTCTTACAAGGCTAATAGTAACATCACTTATCTGAAGACTTTGTTTTTTTTCTTGAACAGGAATCTTAAATCTTTTATGGATTCCCATGTATATATCGATGGTTATTGATCCGCAGTGACAGTCTCTGGTTTCCAGGACTTGAGTCTGCTGTGATACATCCAAGAGTTCAAGTCTGTTTTCTTGTCAGCAGAAGGAGTCAACATGATTATGGTGTATGATCCTTGCCAGGTTGGTCCTAGGGAAGATGAGGGAGGAGACTTTATCAGTACTAAATCTCCAGAGTGCAATATAGGATTTCTCTTTTCTTTAGGCTGTGCTTCTTTCAGCTCTTAAAGAGTCTGTTGGAATTTAGCCAATGAGATAGTGTCTTGTAAGGCATCTGTTTCTCTATCAAAAGCAAAACAGTGAGAAAAGGGTGTCCATAAAGCATTTCAAATGGACTGAGGGCTAGAATTTGAGGTGTATTTCTTATTTTGATAGGATCTAATGGCACTCAAAGAATATCGTCTCTGGTAAGGAAAAATAGTAGAATCTCTGAGACTTATCTGTACTGGAGAATCTCTTATTACCCTATCTATTTTACTTTTAGTTGCCCACACTTCAGGATTTATTTCTGTCTCATGAGGGAAAAGCAACATACACAACGTAGGTGCATATATATAACACTATTTAAACATGATAAAATATCTCTCCCTAAGAGGGGAACTGGACTTTCAGGCATAATCAAAAATGAATGTGTAAAAAGGAAGCTGTCCCAGTTACAGCCTAAAGGGCTGTGAAAAATAGTGAATTACATCATGTCTTGATTATTTTTCTCTCATTGCTGAGATAAAATGCCTGATACCCAAAATGAAGGAAGGAAATATTTATTTAGCTCAATGTTTGTGGAGGTTTTAGTCCATAATCAGTCCAAGGCAAGGTGATATGGCGTCAGGGCCACACTTCAAAACAGCAGCCAGCAAAAGCAGCCAGAGCAAAAGGGGGAGAGAGCAAGGCTTTTTCCTCCCTTATATTGTACCCAGGCTTCCCCCACCTCCAGGGCAGATGTAGCACTCACACCACCTCTGTGCCCTTCTCTTGCACAGGCTGAGGATATTTACAAAGTAAGGATCCTGGCTCCCTGCTGAGTCTCCTAGTTAAATTTCTCCACTTCTCAAGTTGACACAATGTATCAACCATAACACCTTCTCTCTAGTGATTCCTTTCACTGAACTGTGATGACTGGAAGGAAAGCTAGGATTAAAAAGAAGAACAGAAATGTGCACCAGTGTCCAGCAATAGACTGGTTTCACTTCCCTCTATAGTCATGACTACCTGGGGCTCCTCTGTGGAAATGATAGTCCCAGGAAGAGGGAGAGGGTAGAGAGTGCTCCAGGGCCCTTAAGTCTTAATAGACCAACTGATAGAACGGGTCTGAAATCTGGGGCCTCAGCATTAGAGGACAGTCTGACCTCCAGTGGTTATCTTTGTAGTCAGGGCACAACCCTGGAGGCTTTCTAGGGCGGTCCTTCTTAAGGTGCCCTGGCTTGTGGCAGTGATAGCAGGTCAGTGTTGAGCTCTTCTTGAAGCCCTGAGAACCAGATTTAGGGTCTGTTTCTCTTAATGCTTCAACAAAGGCAGCCACTTCTTCCCAGTCTCTTTGTTTTCTCTCTTGGCCTCCTCATCACAGTTATAAAATACTGAGGAGCCAATTTTTACTGAAGTACCAAGTAAACTATCTGGAGCAAAAGCTAACTTTTGTAACTTTTTTCTAATATCTGAGCCTGACTGTATAATAAACCTGTCTTTAAGAATACTTTATCCCTTTATTTAATCAGGATCTAGGGAAGTATATTTTATCAATGCCTCTTGTAAATGGCCTAAGAAGGCAGAGCAGTGTTTCTTTTTTATTGTTGAATAGCTGATAACTTAAAATAATTGAATGGTTTAATTCTTATTTTTCTTAGACCTTCAAGAGCACATGTCTAGAAATAATTCTTACTGCAATGTCCTATATGGTTGCTAGGCCAGTAGGGGTCTTTGATAGGGACTGCTTGGAAACCAGTGGGAAATGGTAGTTCCCCCAGCTGTCTGTCTTCAGGCCTTCTAAAATTAGCAATATGATATTCATCTCCAAATGCAATAGCAGCTTGTAATGCTGTTTTTCTCTCATTAGAAGTTTAAGAATAACATTACATCTTTCCAACCTAGTTTATAGGTTTAAGTAAATCCTTTGAAGACATTGATGCACTTATCAGGATCATCTGAAAATTTTCTAGAGATCTAGTTTTGTCTATTTTAAGAGGAAAAGGTGCATGAATTCTGGAAATTCCAAACTGTCTATTTACTTCCTGTAAAGGATATTGTCCTTGAGGAGCTTGCATAAATTCAACTAAGGGTGGGTATGTGTGTGAAGAGGCCTGGATTACAGCTAGCCTAAAAGCATCATCCTTAAGACTGGAAGGGCAAGTAGGGGAAATTTTAGGTTCAGTAATGGTGGGTGCAGTTTTGATTAAAGCTGTCTCGTCCTCAGGTTTCAAAGGTTTGAAAGGAGTAATCTCAGGCTCCAGGGGAGTAATTGTTTTAAGGGCCTGAGGTGCTTGGTTTTCCTGTGGCTCACATTTACATTTAGAAATAAATAAGGAATATCTCTCAATACAAAGGAAGTCTGAACATAAGACAATTCTGACCATTTTTCCTCTTTTTTACAATCTTCTTGTAGTTAAAAAAATAGTGTCATAACCAATATATCCCTCTATTTTGGCTTTAGGGGGTTGATAGACCGTACACATGAGCAGAGAAATATTAGATGGCCTTTTATCAATATGTAAGGGTGAAACATCTTCCAGTGCTTAAGAATGCATTCCAAAGTGGTAAGAGATTTTGATATTGTGTTACCCCTGTCTGCAATGTAAACAGCAACATGTAAAGGTTGAATATCTTCCAGTGATGAGACCTTGTGTGTGTGTGTGTGTGTGTGTGTGTGTGTGTGTGTTTAACCAGGAATTGAACTCAGGACCTTGCACTTGCCACCCATAACACAACCACTATAAGTGGTTTTGGAGTTCAAAACCAGATCACTTCAGAAGCTGGACATGGAATTCCAGGACTTATTGTCTGCCCTGATGGGTTTTGCACTTGCTTTGGCTCCAATTCTTTGTACTCCCTTTTGTAACTTTTGGAATGAAAATGTTTATCTTGTGCCTTTGCATGTTGGAATTGTTTACCTATTTTTTTCATCTGTACAAGGGTTTGCAGCTAAGACTTTTCCTTCCATCTTGGAGGAGACTTGGCCTTGAACTTTTCAACAATGCTGAAACTGTTGGGGCTTTGGCAACTCCTGCAGATGGACTAAATGCCTTTTTCATAAAGAGATTTGCCTGAGTCTTTAGGGGAGCCAAGGACAAAATGTTACAGTTCAAATGTAATATAATGTTGATAGACAATACTGGTTCTTAAGGATTGTTAAACCTGTGTTTCAGGTTGTGAAATGTTATAAGCATGTCTTGTATCTGGAAACTGGTTTAAAGAAATGTTTCTGGTTGCCAGGTTGACAAGGGATGGGTTGTTATGGTTGATACATTGTGTCAACTTGAAAAGTCTAGAAGCTTAACTAAGTGACTGAGCAGCTCTCTATCCTGGGGTGTATAGCATAAGCCATTACCATTCTAGGATGTTATTCATTGTGTCAGTTTGAGAAGGTCAGAAATTTAACTAAGTGATTCAGCAGGGGACCAGGGTCCTCACTTTGTAACATCCTCAGCCTGTGCAGAAGGAGAGCATGCAGAAGGTGTGAGTACTACACCCACTCAGTGGGCATAGTCTGCTTGCAATATAAGGGAGGAAAAAGGGCTTGCTCTGCCTCCCTTCTTTTATTTTAAAGAGAGTAAAACAAAAGAGGACAGATCTAAGCAGATCAGAACAGAACAATGTAAGCAACACAGCACTTCACAACAAGACAATTGGATATTAACAGTAGCTATCATAATGTCTCTTTCTTTGAAATAGCTGAGCTTAGCTTTACACACAATAGTGTCAAACATAACAAAGTAGAATAAACAACTCAAGAGAATGGAAGTATTCCAAGACATTTTGAACCATATAACCAAAGATGAACAATGGCTGCCATATTATCTCATTTTCCATAAAAATTTTGTTTTTACTATCATACATATCAAAATCCAGTAACACACAACATGATAGAACCAATGGTAATAGAAAAAGAAAAGCATGGTAGGACTTCAGAGCAAGATGATATTAATTCAACACTGGCTACCATACTGTCTTGTCTTCAAAGTAACTATTCATATGATCACATATATTAAGATCAAACAAAATAGAATAAAACCATTCGAACCAATGAATGAAGACATAAGACATCAAAGCAGTATAAAGGTGAACCATGATTTCCATAAAATCTTCTGTACTCTTACCATTTCTTACACTAGGGAGACTATACGGTATTTATACATGTGAGTTTGATTTATTTCACTTATGAGTATAGATTCAAGATACATCCACTTATTTATAAATATCTCAATGTGATCATTCTTTATAGCTGAGTAGTACTCCATTGTATAAAAGTTCCACAATTTTTTTATCCATTTCTTGGTTGATGGGCACTTAGGTTGTTTCCAAGATCTGGCTATTACAAATTGTGCCACTACAAATATGGGTGTGCATATATCATTGTGGTAAGATGTTTTCAAATCTTCTGAGAATATACCTAAGAGTGGAATAACTGGATCAAATGGGACCTCCAACCCCAGCTTTTTGAGGAATCTCCAGATTGACCTCCACAGTGGTTGTACCAGTCTACACTCCCACCAACAGTGCAGAAGAGTTCCTTTTTCCCCACAGCCTCTCTAGCATTTGTTGTAGGTAGTTTTGTTGATCCTGGCCATTCTTTCTGGAGTGAGATAGTATCTCAATGTGGTTTTAACTTGCATTTCTCTAATGACCAATGATGATGAACATTTTTTCATGTATTTATTGCCATTCATTTTTCTTCATCTGAGAACTGTGTATTCATCACGGATGCCCATTTTTGGATTGGGTCTTTGAATTTTGGGGGTCTGATTTTTTTTAATTCTTTATAAGTTCTAGACAGAAGTGCTTTGTCTGAGGGACAGTTCACTAAGATTTTTTCCCAGCTTGTAGGTTTTCTTTTCACTCTGCTGGAGATTTCTTTGGATGTGCAGAAACTCTTTAATAAGATATGACCCCAGTTATTGATTCTGGGAAGTATTTCCTGTGCAGTTTGGTTCTTGTTCATGAATTCTCTACCTATCCCTATGTCTTCAAGATTTTTACCTACTTTGTCTTGCAACAGATTTAGTGTTTCTGTTTTAACATTTAGATCTTTGATCCATTTGGATTTTAGTTTAGTAAATGGTGATAGGCATGGGTCTAATTTTAGTTTTTGGCATATGGATAGCCAATTTTTCCAGCACCATTTATTAAAGAGACTGTCATTCTTCCAGTGAACATGCTTGGCCCCTTTATCAAAGAGAAGGTTGTTGAGTGTGTTTGTAGATGTATCTTCTAATCTATTCCATTGATCTTCAGGTCTGTTTTTATTCCAATACCATGTTGATTTTATTACAGTAGCTTTGTAGTATAACTTCAAGTCAGGGATTGTGATGCCACCTGCCTTGGCTTTGCTGCTTAGAGTTGCCTTTGCTGTTCTAGGTCTCTTCTGGTTCCAGAGGAATTTTAGGAGTGATTTCTCTAGATCTATGAGGTATGCTAGTGGTATTTTCATTGGGATTGCATTGAATGTGTATAACAATTTTGGGAGAATGGCCATTTTTACAATATTTATTCTTCCTATCCATGAACAAGGGATGTCTTTCCATTTTCTGAGGTTCTGTTTGATTTCTTTTTTCAGGCTGTTATAATTTTCCCTGTACAACTCTTTTACATCTTTTGTTAGATTAATTCCTAAGTATTTCATTTTTTTGGATGCTAGTATGAGGGGTGTGGCTTCTCTTATTTCTCTCTCAGTGATTTTGTTGTTGGTGTATAAGAATGCTATTGATTTTTGAGTGTTGACTTTGTATCCAGGTGTTTTGCTGAATTTATTTATTATATCAAGGAGACTTTCAATGGAGGTTTGAGGGGTCTTCTATGTAGAGTATCATGTCATCCACAAATAATGATAATTTAACTTCTTCTTTTCCTATCTTTACTCTTTTTATTTTCCTCTCTTGTCTAATTGCTCTGGCTAGTATTTCCAATACTATATTGAATAGGAGTGGTGATAATGGACATCTTTGTCTTGTGCCTGATTTTAAGGTAAAGGCTTTCAGTTTGGGGCCATTTAATATGACACTGGCTGTTGGTTTGTCGTGAATGGCCTTTATCATATTGAGGTAAAGACCATCTATTCCAATTCTCTGTAAGGTTCTTATCATGAATGGGTGTTGGATCTTATCAAAAGCTTTTTCTGCATCTATAGAAATTATCATGTAATTCTTGCTTTTGGCTCTATTGATATGGTGGATTACATTTATTGATTTATGTATGTTGAACCATCCCTGCATGCCTGGGATGAATCCCACTTGGTCATGGTTTATAATCTTCTTGATGATTTGCTGCATCCTGTTTGCCAATATTTTATTGAGAATTTTTGCATCTATGTTCATTAGGGAGATTGGCCTGTAGTTCTCTTTGTTAGCTGGGTCTTTCTCAGGTTTTGGTACTAGAGTGATATTTGCTTCCAGGAATGACTTAGGGATACTTGCTTCCCTTTCAATTTCACTGAAGAGTTTGAGGAGTGTTGGCATTAAGTCTTCTTTGTATTTCTTGTAGAATTCCACAGTGAATCCGTTTGGGCCTGGGCTCTTCTTTGTTGGTAGAGACTTGATTACATTTTCAATTTCATTCATAGAAATTGGGTTATTCAGCAGTTTTACATCTTCTTGATCCAACTTTGGTGGTTCATATGTTTCTAGGAATCTGTCCACTTCTTCTGTGTTATCGAACCTATGAGAGAAGAGGTTTTCGAAATAGTTGTTGATGATCTGCTGTATTTCCACAGGGTCAGTAGTGATTTCTCTTTTTTCATTCTGTATTGCATGAATTTGAGTCTTTTCTTTCATTTTTTTTTAATTAGGTTGGCTAGGGGCTTGTCAATTTCATTTATTCTTTCAAAGAGCCAACTCTTTGATTCATTGATTCTTTGAATTGTTTTCTTAGTCTCTATTGCATTAATTTCTGCTCTGATCTTTATAATTTCCTCCCTTCTTTTGGCTTTGGGCTTGGCTTGCTCTTCTTTTTCTAGATGTTTCAGGTGTAATTTCAGGTTGCTTATTTGTGTTCATTCTGTTTTCCTAATGTGGGAACTCAGTGCAATAAATTTTCCTCTGAGGACCACTTTCATTGCATCCCACAGGTTCCAGTAAGTTGTATTTGTATTTCGTTTGCTTGTAGATATTGTTTAATTTCTTCTTTAATTTCCTGTGTGACTCACTGATTGGTCAAGA
Source organism: Hydrochoerus hydrochaeris (assembly GCA_004027455.1). Taxonomy (NCBI): domain Eukaryota; kingdom Metazoa; phylum Chordata; class Mammalia; order Rodentia; family Hydrochaeridae; genus Hydrochoerus; species Hydrochoerus hydrochaeris. Next base: position 216,713 of record PVLA01000111.1, read on the forward strand.
CTGTATTATTTAATTTCCATTTGTTTGTGTGGTTTTTGCAGTTACTTTTATCATTAATTTCCAGTTTCATGGCACTACAATCCAATAAGATGCATGGGATAATTTCAATTCTTTTGCATTTACTTAAATATGTTCTGTGTGTTAGTATATGGCCTATTTTAGAGAATGTCCCATGTACTGGTGAGAAGAATGTATATCCTGATGTTGTTGGATGGAACACTCTGTATACATCTCTCAAATCCATTTATTCACAGGTGTGATTCAGTTCTGTTATTTCTTTGTTGATTTTCTGTCTAGTTGATCTATCCCTGTGTGTCAATGGTGTGTTAAAGTCCCCTGTTATAACTGTGTTATTACCTACTTGATTTTTCATTTCTGTTAATACTTGCTTTGTGCAGTTGGGTGCTCTGGAATTTGGCACCTCCCTTTATGCTTTGGCTACTTTTCTGTCTTCTGCCACCATGAACTGTTGCCCTTCTGTCATGTGCCACCATGCCTTGAAAACAGCTGATTATGGATTGAAATTTTCATAAACTCTGAGCTAAATAAACCTTTCCTTTCTTAATTTTGTGTGTCAAGTGTTTTGCCTCAGCAATGAGAGAAAAGTAACTAACATACCTATTCAAGTGTTTCTTGTTTGAATGTGTGTAAAAATCAAATGACTATAGTATTTAATTTCCATTAGAAGTTATTTAAAATTTTACTATCAATATTTACAGTATTTTGGCAACTTTAACATTTACAACTAAAACAATGTTCAGAATTTTGGGTGCTATTATGGTTTATATCTAGATGTCCCCCTAGAACATCAAGTAGTCATAGCTGGATATTTTAAAAGGAGGTGCTATAATTGAATTTAATGTTAAGAGATGAGGCCTGCTCAGAAGAAGTAGATCACTGAGGACATGACCTGGAAAGTTATATATCCTTTCCAAAGTCTTTTTCTCTCTTTCCTTCCTGGCCACAATGATGTGAGCAGCTTTCTTCTGTCTAGCCCCTTTCACCATATTGTCTGTAGTTAAGCCCACTGAACATGGAGTAAAATTACTCATCTGTGAGCCAAAATAAACTGCTCCTCCTGTAAATTGTAAATGTTGAATATTTTGTTACAAAGATAAAGAAATTAATGTAAATGTAATGTAAAATATGTTTAAAAAATTTTAATTCTTATAGGAATCTAAAGTTTTTGAGAAATATTTAACCAAGGCCCTATTTGAGGTACATTTTTCTCTCATGAAATACTTTCAATAAATGCATTCACACCCATGGATGTAATTGTCACCACTCTGCTAATGACTTGTACATCTTGCCTAGGTCTCATCTCTTTCTTCAGTGTTTTATTTCTTAATCTAACAATCAGTATTTATTCTTTATTAAATTCTAAGATTATAATCAGCAACAACAAGAAAAACAAAAAATACTATAGCTTCCATATAATTACACAGTTCCTGTAAAAGCATCAAGCGAACAACAATTCAGTACTGTCTTCCACATCATTCCAAGTGGTGGCTATTGCCACACAAGGTAATTGAGAGATTAATAAGTATCTGATCCAAATTAAGAGTTTGTACAAAAAGAAAAAATAAAATAACCCATTCATATTTTTCAAGCATATTTTAATATATTTGAGTACATTAGATTAGATGAACTATGTAATTAAAATTAATACTGTCCATTTCTTTTAGGTTTTTTTAATTGTCCAGGAGAAAATCTAAAATTATATGTATATATGGTTTACATTTAACTTTAATATTAAGGAGCTATCAGTGTTATGAAAAAATGGATTTGAGCCTGCTGTATTTAAACCAGGTGGTCAGCAAAGATCTCTGTAAAGATTTATTATTTCCCACAGATCTGAATCTAAAAGACTAGAAAAAGCAAGCTTTGCAACTATCTGGAGGAAACATGTTCTAGTCTAAAGAAACTGTAAGTACAAATTCCAGATAGAGGAATAGCATGATTTGAAGGCCTTTCCTCACCATTAACCGTTTTGCCTACCTGTTTTTTTCTAGTTCAGAAATCCATTAGCCTGACTTCATGCTTCCACAGCTTATGCATTACAAAACTTGTTTATTCTCTTCCTGTAAGATATTCCATTTTATTTCATATCACTCCACTCTGTATTATGCATTAAATGTCTACAATTTTATATCAATTATATTTTAATAAAGCTTAGCAAACTACAAATCAGTTTCCTAATACATAGACAAAAAAATTCTTAAATGTTATATTTAATGTGAAATTCAGCAACTTAGAAAAGGATAATATATTATGACCAAATATCTTTTAACCCAAAAATAGAATTTGATTTAATATTTGAAAATTAATCAATATATTTTATCTTTTTAACAAAAAAAGAGATAAAAACATGAATCTGTTCCATAAAAAGTCATAAATGAATAATATTTATTTGATGAGTTTTAGCTAGTGAAATATTTTTTCAAATATATATGGAAATTCTGAATTGCCACTGAAAATATTTGAATTATAATGTTTATAATAATAATTTTTTTAGAGAAATACCAATGGCGTGGTATTTCCAGAAGGACATCAAGCAAATAATTATTGTCGGAGAAGTATGAATGATAGTTTATCTGTTTTGCTATTTTTAATATTTGAATAATCAATGTAAAACTAATTTTCAAAACTTATTTTACAAATTTTATTAATTTTCAAAAGAATTTTAATTTTAAATTTTAATTGACAGAGTGTACAAATTTATGGAGTACAGCCTGTGATAATTCAATATATGTACATAATATATAAATCAACACTTGTATTGGAAGCCTTATAACACCTGTCTTACCCTTTTTCTTACTAAAAGCAAAACACCTGAAACTCAAAGCTAAAGGAGGAAAGGTTTATTGCAGCTCACAGTTTGTAGAGGTTTCAGTTCATACTTGGCTGGCTCCAAAACAAGGGAGCATGGCAGAGGGAAAATAGTTCACAGCAGGCGAAATAGCAAGTCATGGCAGAGCAGCCCTCCTTTGGTCCTTTATATTCTGGCCAGGCTACCTATTCTTGGGGCAGCTAGCACACACAGCCAGGGTGAGCTTTCCTGTTGGGGACCACAAACACACAGGTCCCTGAGACCTTCCCATTAACCACAGCCAGAATGATATCAATCCAGTCAGGAGACTCATTTATTGATCACACACTCTTAAGTCCAGCATTATACTTAATCCCAGCATCACACACTCTAAATTCAGCCACCTCTAAAAAACCCTATAAATAACCACATGAAGTTTTGGGGTTACATCTAGATACAAGCCATAACAATCTTTTCTAGTTCTTAATAAAGTATATAATGAATTGTAAATTCCTGTCATCCTACTGTACTTTTTATTTCTGTTATTGTTTTCTGCATTAGGAATTCAACCCAAAGCCTTCACACTGAACTATTGTCCTAGCCTTGTTTTGTTATGTTGTATTGGGGGGGGGTTGTTTGTTTGTTTGTTTTTTCATTGCGAAGGCTCAAACTTGTGATCCTTCTGTCTCAGCCTCCCAGAAGGCTGGGATTATAGCTGTGCAACTCCACATGTACCTTCCTACTGTGCTATTTTTGAAAATAATTTGAAAACATAATAGTTTTATTGGTCCAACAATAATATAAAATCAACCTAAAACTTTGTCTTACCCCTTATTTTTATCTTGCAACATATTCCATTTCAGAAATAAATTTCACATTTACCCACAACCTAAAAACCATATATCACATTTGGATTTATTGGGTTTGGGAGTTAAGTCTGCTCATCTAGGCTGTTTCTGCTTTTCCTTCCATCCCTGTGGATCTCGCTTATCATCAGTCACAATACTAACATTTTAGGTTTCTTGAAATCTCAATGATTTCAACTTACAGACTGAGAACTGAGAGAACAGAAGAGCAAAACACTTGCCAAGGTCCTAGAGGTTTCTGTTGTCAGGTATGGACATAAGAGACAGAAATCCTGTCTCTCTTCTTTGTTGTTTCTTTTGAGTGATCTCTTATAAGTGGAAAATAAAATGCATTTGGATAGAAATGCTGAAGAATACATTGGCAACAATTCTCTCTCTCTTTAAAAACCTATCATCCATATGCAAACAATGCTAATGTTTTGATGTAAATTCCTTTAATCAAAAAAGGAAACTAGTGTGATTTCTTTCAATACATTTTTAAAAGACATTTTCTCATTTTCTTTTGCTCAGCCCAAATCAATTATTTTGGTTGTAATTTAAGTTCCATTAGGGAAAAGGTTACAACAGAGAATGTGAGCAGGATTACCCAGGAGAGAAAAATACTTCACTTGCAGGATAACCCAGGAGAGAAAAATACTTCACTTGCTTGCATCTTGAAGTGCTTCACCACTGAACGCGTAGCATCATTAATAAGCAAAGGCTTTATTTTTTTCATGAAGTTTTAAGTTTTAGTTGTAAGTCCAATTTTTAGGATTTTTAAAATGTAGTGCTCTTCATTGTTTATCTTTACTTTCTAGTGAAGAATTTTGTATTGTGTTAGACTTGAGTCCCATCTGTTTTTAAATACCAGCTCATCAGTGTGATATTAATTTAAATCCCACTGAATATTGCTGGAAGCTGACCAGTGTCATAGTAGCATGACACTGCAACAGATCAAAATGATACGCATTGAAATAATTCTGGGAACTAATGTCCATAGCCAACAATTTTAATTGTTCTTCACACTAGCAGATATACCCCTTTCTCTACACAAAATTCTTAACATATACATTTTAATTGGCTCTAAAGAAATGACATAATGATGTAGAAGGTGGCAGCAGAATTTGTAATTCTAGGCAACTACTTCTGGGCAACTTTACCCATTTGGATAATGCTAACAGGGTTTTAGGAATAAAATTTAATCCATTGGTAATGAATAATATGCACATAGATGTATTCAATAAAGCTGATACTCAAAAGTTACTGAATGATCTGAAATTTTTGATTGAATTATAAAAAGATGTTATACTAAGACATCAGAAATTATTTCTTTAAACCACTAAAACTATTTTTTCTAAAAGTAGAAAAAATGACATTTTGAGATTTCTAACTACTTTTTTTTTACTTACATACAAATTCTTTAGTTGACTCACTTAAATAAGTCTAGCTTCTAAACACTATGCATAAGGAAATTCTACCACTGATATATTTTGTTTAATCATTGTTAAAATGAATTACATCTTTCTAAACTCTCCAAGACTTCGGAAAATACATTAGTGAGTTGTATGGTCTTTTCTCCCTGTCTGGAATATTCTTAGAGAGTGCATCTTTGGTCCACAACTAATTATTCAGTATTCATTGTCTTATTCAGTATACATAATATACATTTTCCTGTGATTTATATGTGGCCAAACTTGATTAATGGATCAAGTATAAATCAAGTTTTATGAAATTATCTTCCTGAGAGTATTTGCAAATTAATGCACATGAGTCACTGTGGAATGAAATAATTTAGCCTCTTTAAGGAACTTGGCTTTGTTCGGTAGTTGATATTGGCAAACAATTAGGAAAATGGTCTCCAGAATTATTGTCAACTTATAAAAATGATCAGAAATGTTTTAGAAATTTTGAGATGCATTTTACAGCAAGTAATAACTCTTGCTCATTGACTATTTGGTGTATGTACAATTTCCATAGAATAGGAAATATGAGGATCTAAACAAACTAACTTCTGAATAATTATACATGAGATCTGTGCTAAGGGAGCAGTTATCTGAACTTTGCCAGTGTCTTGTTCAAAACATATTCTAGAGCCAAAGATCTCAGCACTGCTGGCTGTTTTCACTATCTACTCACTTACTCCCTGACTTCTCTCTGACTTGCAACTGAACAGCAATTCACCTTGCACAACAAAACAGCAAATTCATTCTGCATGTAGATTCCTTAAATAAACCATACCTGCTTCTTGCTTCTGGTATGGTCTCTTCAGCATCGCAAGCAGAAAGAAAACTAACCATTAATACAAACTTCTCATGCACACACATATTTCATTATAGACCGCTCCAAAAAAATACACAAGATATAAACTACCCACCAACACATTTTATTATCTAGGGAGAAAAAAACATAAATGTTGTAGTTCCTTGCATCCCTACTGTTTTATACTTCTGTATCATTAGAAAACATTTAAAATTGTCTTATTATTAAAATCCTTCTTTTTGTCATATGTGTTACTCTATGAACAAATAAAGGTGTTTCTAGAGGAAACTATCAAGAATGACAGATAATGCAGTGCTATCAGTGGAATTTTAGACAAATAAGAAAGAAATTTTGTTGTAAAGTAATCGTTTACTGTCTCTTGAGGCATAAAGATTTGGTTTATTCCATTTAATGCTCTAAATAAGATTAATTTTACCCAGGATAGATCTAGAAGTAGAACAACTTACCTTGCTGAGTTCGACACTTTATGCCAGGAAAAACAATGCCCCAAAGTGAGACACAGGCAAACTTTAACACCACTGTACGTGTTTTTCAAACCAAGTGGAGAAGAAAGAAGTTTTCTAAGAAAGAGAAAAAGAAAAATGTATGCAAAATTTCAGTCTGTTGTCACTACAGATAGAATCAGGTTGCACATTAGATGAGGAGATGCTGTAGTGGAAACTGTTCTTGCTCTAACAATCAGTAGACCCTTCTTTGTTTGCAATTTTCCTCAGACATTTGTAACTCATTGAAATAAGTGTTAAAGGCCAATTTATCTTAGAATTCAAATATGATATTGACACCAAAATGAGTGGTATATAGGAGAGATGCTGTCCTTAGAAGACACTTGGTGAAAGAAGAAAGAAAACTTTGTTTAAATTCCATATTTTCTTGAGAGGTTGAAAACTAGAAGGTGATTTCCAGAAAAACCATAGCAAGATAAGGCTTTTTTCATTGCAGGTCCCTTTCTTTGTTTATACACAAGTAAAGTAAGGCTATTCTTAAGAGCTAATATTGAGGGAATCATGTAAACATTTCTACAAACTTCCTATTTTAAATAAAAAGAGAAAATATTTAGTATATAAAATATAAAAATTTTAAAGGAATCAGCTTCAAATAAAGAAAAAGGTGTGAACTATATTCTTTCAACTATTGTCTTCTTTGAGTTAATAAGATAGTGAGAAGATCAAATGTGTAGAATGTTAAAATCAAATTTCATTACAATGGGGCATGGAGAGGCATAAAAGCCATTTACTAAAAAGAAAAGTTGTACAAAACTCAAGCCCATTTAAATTTGACTGCTCCTTTTATACCAATTTTCTTTGTGACATAGGAAGCACTTCATCATATAATAAACTGGTCTTTTTACTAAAAATTGATCTAGTTCTTATAACAAAAACTTGCTAAACATTGCTTTAGGGTCAAAGACTATTGGTTTAGTAAACAGGTGGTTCATGAACTACAGGGAAATCTTTCAGATTTTCTATAAAACCTTTCACAAAATTTTATCCAAAATTCTATTTTTTAAAAATCTATGGGTTCTGTTAAGCTAGATACTATTATTACTGGGAAATTTTAAAAGAAATTTTCATTTTAGAAGGAGATTTAACTCTAGGTGTAAAACACAGAGAAGTTTGATTGTACTGTGAGATAATGAAGACCCAGTTTGCTTTCTGTAAAATATGTAAGGTAACCCTCATCACTGCAGAAATTACAGCTCTGCTGGATAACTTTTGTTGTCAATATTGTTTTGTTCCAGCTTGGTGTGAGTTTTATAAGTACACTTTTACTTTTCAGAGCTTTGAGGAGTAAGACAAGTTTAAAGTTTAAGGAAAGTTCTAGAAAAGATAAAATTTTGGGTACTTAGAGTAAGAAGACATATCTCTGAGACTCCTTCTGTAGACTTTGTGTTATGGAACAATGTGGCAACCATATTTGGTGTGGAATTTTCCACTACTGCAATTTTCTTTACCTATCTCCAAAGTAAATATACTTAAACGGTATAGTTTGTCCCTTGCTTCACTGGAAGAATTTAAGAAAGGATAGGTTTGTACCCAAGGTTGAGTCACAGCAACCACTCAATAACCCTCTGAAAGTGCTTAGATTATCTCAATAATTTGGGTGCCTTCGAAAGACCAGAACAGCACTCTAGAGCTGAGAGACTGAGTGTGATAAGAAATGATAACCAACAGTAATTTGAAGAACATGTAAGGATTCTACAGAATTCATAGATATTAAGGATCTGGAAGTTAGTGAAATCAATCAAGTTGCATAGACCCTGAGTGATCATAACACAGATGTAGAAGTAATTTTACTCTAGTTCAAGGAAAATAACCTCTGGGATACTTGGGAATTGTAGCCACATATAAAAAATGATAAAGCCAAAACTGTTTTAAAAGCTCATTTTTGAAAAACTAGCATTTATATTCAGTGAAACAAACTACTTATTATGTATACAAAAAGAACTTTCACATGGAATGAATTTTAGAGTCAGTTGAGTCTCAGCATATCTATCTTTGAGTGTCTGTTAAGGCATTTTTAATTCTAATCCTTAGGAAAAGACAGATGAAAAAAAGATCTTAAAGGAAGTGGGGGATAAAGTGTTAACTCAACTGTTTCTCAAATCCTGTACAGCCTTAAGAAAGGCTTATCTGTAGAACTGACTGGATCCTGACATAACTGCTGAACTATTGGAATATTTAGGCTAAAAAGAGAGGTTTTGTAGACCTGAGACTTGCACAGTGTCGGTTTAACCAAATAAATTTTATTTACCCCATCAGTGTGATTTATGGTGAACATTTGTTTGATTGAGGAAGAAGAATGGAGTATGAATCACTGAGGTCCTTTGGGTCTGAAGGTTAAGTGATTGACCTTAGATATAAGCATTGGAAACCAAAGTTTATGTAAGATTCCCTGTCAATATTTCACTCATTGTTTCTGGGAGAATTCAGTGCATCTCCTATAACCTGATTGAGAAAAGATATCTCAAAGCTTATGCCTGATTCTCTTATTTTACCCAACATGTTTTTCTTCCTGTTAATGTTAATTACTACTTTTTCACTTTAGTAAACCATGAACATTAAACATAATAATATTCTGAGTCCTGTGAGAACTTACAGCAAGTTATGACTATTATGTATGGTTTTAAAGACTCAAGTATGGTAAAATAACGTTATTATCTGTATTCTCTATAAGTAACTTCAATTCACTGCCTCACCACACTAGCTGATGAACTCAAATAGTCAATATCTATCAATTCTTTCAAACAAAAAGAAAAGCATATTGCAATTTTCAGACTTATTTTATCCACAGGGACATATATTCAATTTGTCAAGGCAGAACTGCTCTTAATGGAGAGGGTAGAAGCTGGCAAGAAAAAAATTTCTACTTTCCAGACAGCAGCCTCTGAAGCATCTACCTAGAATCTCACAAGTCTCTGTTGAAAGTTACTGAAAGATCTGAAGATGATTGCAGTGTTATCAGTTTGCCTATTGGAACGTGCGGACATGATTAATGGACACAACCTTTGGAAATACAACAGCAAATAACATACCAGTTCAGCATGTAATTGTAGTAATGTATTACGTACGAATAGCAGAAGTCAGGAAGACTACACAGTTTGAAGAAACTCTATATATGTAGCACATTGATTCACTATTAAACATCTTTCTTTACTAATAATCTCTAAAACTAAAAGAAAAGATCATAAAATGCACTGTTGTAGTCAGGGATTGTGAAGAGAATAATTAGCATCTGGACATGGAGTTTACAATATTATTTTATGATAGTCTCCCAGAGTTAACACAAGAAAATGAAGGAAATCTATCCACAACACTAATGATATACAATATTTAGCCAAGTGCCTGAATCCCACAACGTCTACATGAGTCCAGATGAAAACCTAGAGCCCATGACAATGCCCACCACAAGTCCAGCTGGAGGTCTAGAGCCCACAAGAAGGACTCACGCCAGTCTGTTTTATGGATCTGTGCTGGGGAGGCATTTTGTTGATGGATTTCTGAAGTTTTTGTTGATGGATTTCTGAAGTCTATGCCAGTGGGGTGAAGGAGCTGTGCTGGTAGGTTGAAGGTTTTATGCTGGAGCCAAGAAGTCATGCTCATAATAAATACCAGCACTGTCCTAAAAAGTACCACAGCCATCCTCAGTGACACAGAGGCCCCGAGTTCCTCCGACGATAAGAACAGTTGAGTATGTGCCAGGAAGCCAGCATGATGAGTTTGCCCTGGAGATTAAATGGCACATGTCTTCCCCTCCAGAGCCAGGATGTGATGCTTGATGTAAGGACCAGAGCTCCCCCAAAGCAAACCACAGCCACTCTTCCCAAGCTCCTCTGATGACAGTGGTTGAACGCACACTGGGGAAGCTAGTCATGATGAGCTCCTCTAGGAGAACCAGTGGCTCAAACAGCAACACGTAGGAGAACCCACAAAGCCTACTCTCTCCTTCTCCACGTGTCTATTTATGCTGGCAACTTTCCTCAGGTGAAACATCTCTGCTCAGCACCACGCTGATTTAATTCACACAGCATTAAGTTGACCACCAGTTTTTACTCCATAACATGCACAGATCATTAAAAAAGGAAAATGCTGAATTGTTTTAAATTTATAAAAACTTCAGAAATCCATCAACAAAATGCTTTAATCTGATTTGAACCAATGTTGATGTATTCTCATGAAAGTGATGATATTATAAAGGCACTGGAGAGGAAAGAGTCCCTTTTCAATATCAATTTTGAGACTTAAAATCTCCAACCATTACAAAAATAATGACACAATCCAGACAAAAATCCCTCCTGGCCGAAATGTGGTCATGCTTTCTAGAAAATAAAACTGCAAGCCAAAAATGTGCTACAATAGATTCAGTTTGATATTTGTGCCTCAGCAAAGTTATTTGGACTATGTTCACGTTAGTAAAATATTTTTTAAAAGAACCTTTAAATCTTATAAAACAAAACAAGATAAAAGAAGTAATACATTAAAAAGTTTATATGTTACTTTATCCTGTAATTTGGGTTTACTTTGTAAAGAAAACTTGTATCTGTATGTTTCTGGAATTAAGTTAGTAAACCACCTTCTATTCTCATATGATTGATAATCATTTGATTTCATTCAAACAGAGTAATTTTAAAATTATATGCAATCTCTATATGTCTTTAAGTAGCTTTCCTAAGTACCACTGTAAAAGAAAGAACGGAGAAACTTATCTGAAGAAAAAGAATATTACTAGAAAAGTTTTCCATATAATGTAAACTAACAGGCTCTCTTTTCAAGAGTACCTAAAGTTGCCATGAGTTGGCCATGAGCTGGTTAACATTCATTCATGTTTAACAAGAGTTTCCTATGCAACTTTGTGTCTGAATAGTTGGCTGTTCAACACCCAAACACATCTCATAAAAAGTGCTGTTATCGGGGAGAAGAAAACTGTTGATGAGCTGGGGTGAGAGGTCTAGACCTTAGATAAAGAACAATAAATATGGAAACAACTCAGGAGTTTTAATAACAAGTTCTTTAGTCTGAGTCTTCAAAACTCCTCTTATAAACTTCATGTTGTGCTCTAGGGCTACAAATACCACCTTTAAATTTCTATATAAAGTTAATAAGATATTTTAGCATTCTTTCCAGGAAAAATAAAGTCTTAAGGAAATTAAAATATGAACATATAATCTTTTGAAATAGAAAAAATAAGTTTTGACTCAATGCAATTCTCTCTACAAAATATTTTTCATTGGAAAGTGATGTTTTCTAATTTTTGTATCATTACAAAGGAAAAGTCAAAACAAAAATAAAAACATTTCAAGTTTTTTTTTTAAATGAATCTATTTTCTATTTTTTCCAGGAGGTTAAGTAATTATAAATGTTGAATTTAGTAGGAAGATGCCTCCCATTCATTGGATGATAAATGCAAAGCAAGCCATTCTAAAGACACATGGAAGTTTAAGCAAGGTCTCCCTGCTTAAAATACACATTTTGGTTGAAATTTCTTCATACACATAAAATAGATATCAAAATATCACAAATACAAAAATTTTCAAAATCAAACTTATTTGGCAAGCCAACTCAGCCTTCCAACAGAACAAGTAAATTAAAAAGCACACAATAACGTGCAGTATTAGTATACATCGAGTGTAATATAGAGAGTCTAATATTCTCAATTACAAGAGCAGTGTAAGACACGAGGCCTCAGATTGACATGTCAGCCCTCCCCTCTTTTTATTCTACTGCCCATATCAGTGTCATATTCTTTGCATGAAAATTGCCATTTTTTACATGCACACTCTTTGGAAAAGGGCATCTCTGATTCTACCACCCTGACCAATTATTTCACACTTATATTGTATGTGTACGTATTTCTTTGCAAGTCAAATTTTGTGCATTCAATATTCTGTATTGAAGGGGAAAGCAATGAAGGCAGCATACTACAAAAACAATTCAAAAATATAGCTAAGATAAAAGGAACCTTGAAAGTTATCAGATAAAGGAGCTTTCTTATTTATCCATACTTGCCATGGATGATATGCCCTGGATATGTGCTGGAAGCTTCCCTAATGTAACACTATTGAGATATTCGGGCCGTTAGTGATGATTACGTCATGGAGATAACAATCACTGAAGAGATTATGTGTGGGTCTTGCCCATTAGTTCAATGAGAGTCATTGTTATAAATCAGCAAACCCTCACACATGTGAGGGCTCTCTCTTTTACACACGTACTCCCCATTTGGTTCTGTCTGGCTGCTCGCCAGAAGCCAAAGTCCGTGTCATCTTCTTGGACCCCTAGAACTGTGAGCTAAAAAAAAAAATCCTCTTTTCTTTATAAGGTACCCACCATCTGGTATTTTGTTGTCACAATGCAAAAATGGACCAACAGAGCTAATTCTATAAATCAGAAAAGATATAATTATGAGACAGCAACATCTACAAGGAAAAAGGAGATAAATGACACCAATATTCAAGGTAATATTTTAGGGAACACACTTAAAAGTGCTTTTTATCTAATGTGTTTTCTCCTATCTATAAATAATATTAATACTATATGATCACTTTCCCCTACTGAATTTCCTTAATCTCTAGTTGACTAATAAATCATGGAATACTTATTTTAATTTTATAATAAATATAGTATCTAGTCTGGAATTGGTAGGATTTTTTTTTCCTCTTCTTGAGACAGGGTTTCACTGTGCAGTTCAGAATGGCCATGAACTCACTTTGCAGCCCAGGTGGGCCTCAAACTTGCAACAATCCTCCTAACTCAGCCTTTCAAATGCTGTTATTATGGGTGTGTGCCATCATATCCAGTTGAATATGACTCTATTCTAGATGAAAATAATCTATGAAGGTTTTTTTGTTGTGTTTTTGTTTTTGTTTTGGTATCAGTGATCGAATTCATGGCCTCGCACTTGGCAGGCAGGTGCTTGTGCCACTGAACTAAATTCCCAGCTTCTATGAAGTTTTTACTCAGTCAAATTCTATTACTGAGGTTATATTTCATACTATTGTATTTTATTCAGAAAAGAAATACAACAATGAAAATAGTATTACACACTGTTAGGTTTTTACTTCTTATAGAAGACCATAAACTCAGTTTCAAAAAGTTATAAGAAAGAAGACCATAGTCACCGCATGGAATGCCATAAGAATATTTTAAAATATTCAGCTATTACATACTCCCCTTTACTCAAAATAAAAATCTTTTTACTATAATAATTAAACATTATGTGACCTTCAAGATGAATTTATGTATCATAACAATTAACCTCATTATCATTCTAGTCATGGGCAAGATTTGCATATATTTCCTTTGTAGTATAAGTTATAAATACTTAAATCTTTACCTTAACTTATTCATTAAGCGGGTTTATATCATAAAAACTTGGGGCTTAAAATAAATATCGTACTATTGATGAAGTTTATAATTATCTTGTGAAAACAACAGCAGTTTTACCATTTTCATCCATCTTGTTTGAATTAAAAAGGTGCCATGGTTTGATTGTTTTTTCCTTCTAAAATTCATGTCAAAATATAATAGTTATGGCAATGCCATTAAAAGGTAGAGCACTTACAAATAACTGGATCATGAAGACTCAACCCTCACAGATAAAATTAATCACTGACCTTCGTGCTCTTCCCTCTTGACTTCCTCCACCACTGTCACCACAAGTCTGGACTGTCCGGGTTCCAAACTATGCTCCCAAATAATTGTGTTTATCTCTCACATTCTATTGGTGAACTAATACAAAAAGAATTAATATTTAACTAAATATGTACATGTCTAACCCCTACCCCTCCTAAACTCTGTGCTGAAATGACTAAGTCATTATAACAGACATTTCTGTCAAACTCTTGAAATCTGAACAGCCAAGTCACAGATGTCTCCAAAACAGCAAGTTGCTACTGTTATGCTCTGAGTAGAATAGTTCAAATGAAAGACAACCTTGTCAACACCCTGCTAATAATCCCCACTCTGTGAAAAGTCAGTGTATTGTGAACTTATGGTCCATGGTAAAACTCAGGGCCTACAAGCTTCCAGAGTGCACCAGAAGAAAACTTATGCTACTTATTAGTCTTAAAGAAAATATTAACTGCAAAACCATAAACTTAATTTAAGATGCAAATCGGAAATATCTCCTGCCATGACATGTTCAGGCTGGTGTAAGTGTCATGAGATGGGACTTACATTTAATCCAATCAAGCCTACACATAAGAATGCTGGAAATAACTTTTCTCCTAAGTCCTGCAGGAGAAACCTCTCTACTGGACTTTACAGCCTCTTCCCAGGCTGGATGCAAGCTAATGTGTGGGAATCTATTTTGAGTGGCCACTTTGGAGTTGACCTAACCACTATTAGCACTTATTTCATAGCAGACATTTTCTTAACAAAAATGTTAAAATTGTGAATCACATAGAATACTTTTCTATTCTTACACAAAAGTTCCATAAGCTATATTTTTACATATAAAGTTTGACAGAGAACATTTGACAATATAAGACAGATGGTAAGAACAAATATCTCAAAAAAGGAAACAAATACAGCAACAATAAAAATTAACAGTGATTGAATTCTTATCATGTGCCAGGCATTTAAATGTGTTATTTTTTTTCCTTTGCAAGTACAATTTACATAATTTACTTTGTTCAAAGTCAACAGACTAGTAGGACATATATATGGTATTTGAATTCATTCAGTCTGACTCAGGAGTCTAAGCTCTTTATCGTAAAACTGGTTAGTCTCATTTTCACTGTAGATTATAATTACCAAGGACAACTGTTTAAACAGTGTTAACATTAAAAAAAAAACTAATATTCACTCTGAATCAGAAATTTTTCAAATTTCTAAGGTGATTCAAATGTGAAACCAAGATTGTAAACCAATATACTCATGACTATTCTGAATATTAAATAGATTTTATTAAAAAATATGATGGTGAGAAACAGGAGAATTAAAATTTTATTGTATTCATATTTCCATTGAGAGTTGAGAGGCTATTGAAGCAGTGAATGTTTGGTGCTTTTTGTCTGACTGAAAATATTCTCCCTTTTTATAATAGCATTACGATTATGTTTGAAGAAATATTTCTATTTTTAATCATGTTATAAATGGTCCAACTATAAAGGATGGTATTTTCTACCTTAGCCTACATGCTGACACCTGTTCAAAAGTCCAGGTAGGCATTCTTTGAAAAGAAATAGGTTGGCACTAGTTTATCTTAAGATAGATGTTCTGAAGAATCTGTCCATTACTATAAATCTGTAGGGATAATTTCATTTTCTTTCTGGTTCAAGATATTTAATAATTATCACTTATGTAAATACATATATCTATGTATACAACAATAGATATATGCACATATATATATATATTGACATATATATATATATTGACATATATATATATATATTAGGTCAATCTGAGTCAGTTTTTGTTGCATGGAAAGAAAGAAACCTTAGATCTAACACATATCAGCATCAGTAAATACATTTCAGGCAATAAAGTCTTAATGAAATCAATAATCATCTATACCACAGTGCAACAGCAAGATAGAAACACTAATTTATAAATGCTAAGTAAGAAAAAAGCTCATTGCCATTTACTGCATGTAATCATGGACTCATTTAGACACCATTAATTTTAGATATTTTTCAGCAGTCAAAATTCAAACCATTTTCTATGCTGCTCTCATTTAAAGAATCACAAAATCAAAGAAAAAATAGAAACAACTCTATACATTATTTTGAGAGCAAGTAATGGAACTTTCAAGGTCATGTAGTAACAATCTCATTACTTTGTTTGAGGGCTGAGATCATGAAAATATTAATGTGATAACTGCTCAAACTTGCTAAACCACAGAGGCCATGAATTTACAGTTTTGTCAAATTTGTTACATAGAAGTTTCACTTTTAATCAGATGTAACAAAAGTAGATTCTAACAACTGGAAAAGGAATATATGGGAGGATTCACCCTGAGTCATTTGAAATAATTAATAAATAGTAAGCAATGTATTTTTTAAACCCGAGGCTTATTGAAGAAAGTTCATGAAAGAAGATTGAATGCTAGAAATGAATTAATATTCAAAAGAGATACCAAGAGAGCAGAAAATATGAAATTAAATTTAGAAGAAGCCAGGAGGAAATGGAAAAAATGTATAAACAATCCCAAATACATGTTAATGTTAGAAATGCTAAATAGAAGAATAGAATTAGTGGAAATTATCAAGAGAAATAAATTAAATAGTACAGTAAAAAATTAAAATAGAAATGAAAAGGCGAAATAAAAAAAGACTATTAAGTTAGGTAGAGCACATTCAACATTCACCTAATTAATTTCCTAGAAAAGATAAAAAAGAAGAGTAAAAGAGATTATCTATTTAAACATGAAGTTCAAGAAAAATTCAACAGTAATTTGACCCATAAAAACAGAAAGAGAGAGAGACAGGGAGGGAGAACAAGAAAGAGAGAAGGGAAAGAGGGAGAGAAAAAGAAGATAAAGGGTAACTAAGCAAAAGTAATCTAAGTCATGCAAAACCAAGTTATGCCCTCATAAAATGGTGACTCTCAAAGATATATTATTCTTATCAACCAGGAGAATTGACTAATCTATTTTTATGAGGGAAAGTGAAATGGAATTCAGTTTTCTTAAAATCACATTAATCACCATTAGTAACTGAGAAATATGTATTAGACATTCAAAAGAGAAAAAAAGAACAAGAACAGTGTATCTACAAAAAAATCTCAAGCATAAAGCCCACATGCAAATTTGAATTTGAAAAATTTTATGAGTTATTTTTCTTTTGAGTACATATTAAATAAAATACTGGGGAAACAATTCAGGGCACTTGAACAGTGATGGTATAAATTTCAACGAAGAGTATGAGAGAGCACTGAATGTATTTAGCAATGTGACTTACACCAAAATATAAGGATTACCAAAAAAAAAAAAGTGCAAACCTTGCTAAAATGACAGAATTGCAAAGGAAGAAGAAAGAAAAATACAAAATTAGAATGCTCATGACCATGTCTGTAAGACAGTAAAATTAAAATTACATTACGACCCAACAGGTTTTGAAATGCCACAATTTGAATATTATTTAAATATATCAAATCCACTCCTTTTAAATGAGAGGATTTGTTGAGATTGAGAAGTTCACATTCATGTGACTATTGCCTCAACCAATATAAACAGGTAAACTGGGCATGGTTGAGCACACCTGTAATCCCAGTACTCAGTAGGCTGAAGAAAGAGGATCTCTTTGAGTTCAGTGTCAGCCTGGGCTATATAATGAGTTCAAGACCAACCTGAACTGCATAGTGAAACCCTGTATCAAAAAGACAAAATAAAAGTAAAGAAACAGGTGCAATTACATATAAAATATCAATTTTTAAATAATCATTATAAGCTATCTTATACACTTATATCCACAAACACTTGAAAAGATAGAAAAAATGTAAAATTTTTCCAGAAAATAGAATTTATCAAGATTAGATAAGACACAGCATAAGTCCACAGAAGAAATGGAGAGAGTTCTGATATCCCTCAAACTATGATGCCCATGATTTCATTACAAAATTCTAAAAAAAAATATGAGTAGAATAATCCCAAATGAACATAAGCAAGTTATTTTTTAACTAGCCATAGTACCAAAAACAAAACTAAGCAAATATTGGACAAAATTAAAGGTATAAGTAAATCAAATTTATAACAGAAGATATAAAATGTACAAACACTATACACTGAAAATATTTTTTTAATTTCCTCAAGAACATGATTATATTACTGTTATGGTAATCCTGTCAATCTAAAATCTTAACTGCTTAGAGGTTACTAAGACACCAGCTGGAGCTAAACCACAGAAGAAAAAGTTCGATGTAAACCAATATTTTTCTAGCCGATTGCACCACTGAAGCTCTCAGTTTTCTATTCTATTGATATATAGTTTTTACCTGGAACAATGCCATATCCCTACAGTGGTTTGGGGGTAGATGAGAAAGATATCCCTGAAGTTCATTTTTGGTATGGACTGTACATTCTTAATCCCCACAAGATCAGAGAGATCCACAATACTTAACAATGAAAATGTTTTATTCTGTCTCATTCTGTTGTTCAAAATGTCCATAAAGCTTCCAAGTCAGTTAAGATATTTCATCTGAGAGTTTCTCTTGGAGACTTCTCTCCACTTAATGAGGAATGGAACTGTTAAAAACCGTTTCTCTGCAGAGGTCTGATTAAAAGGGATGTCCAGGAGACAGTGAGTAGGATTTGCTTACCAGGTAAAATATCATGTCTCAGCAGATGCAGCACTGTGAAAGAATTTCCTCAGAGGTGCTGTATAAATTTATGCATAAGAAGTCCAGTCAAGATCAAAGCTTGTTTTGGTATGTAGTTGCAAAAAAACTTCCGTCCTTATTCCTGTGAGTCATTACTATGAAGGTTTACTGCTAAATATTGTAAATCTATGAAAAAATAGACTACTTTGGAGACTATTTCAGAGCACTAGTGAATACAATATATTTAGGAAATATTCACCATCCATAAGTAAAAATAAAATATGAAATTTGATTCATATTATATTCAATTCCATTACTCATTTTAGAGGTACTTTTTAATATATAAACTCAGTTGTGTAAGCGTAACTCTTATCAACATATCCATGTTTTCTGAAGAAGCAAAATAAAGGAAAAAATAGGCCAAATTCTTCAAATCTGTGGGAAATTTGTGTATGTGTAAACATATTTGATTTTTATAGACAGAAATGTTACATATATATGTATTTATACTTTTATGTACATTTTAAAACTATCTGACATTCTGATTTTTTTACTTTATCCTACCAAAAAATATCAGAATATTATGATATGATGATTATCATATCATAATATTCTGTTACATTATGCAGTTGTTTCTCCTAATAGGACATTCTTACTGTCTTCACATTTTTACCAAGAAATATTCCACTTTAGTAGAACTTATCTAGATTTCTATACAGTTAAAATATTTTTAACTTCAAGAAATTTAGAACTTCTGATTCCATATTAAAACAGTTAGTACTAAGCAAATGAAAAAAAGATAGGACAATAGAAACATAAAGGAATAAAACTAAGGTAGCATTTGACTGTATCTCATCTTATGAACCTACTATATTATAAAAATGTAATATATAATACTAAATAAATGTATAGTTATTTTTTAAGTCTAAAAGATGTTGTTACAAAAAGTTTTGAGAAAAAAAAAGCCAGTTTTCTACAACCATATTGTTCTTATTTCACACAATGTGTTGTGGTAGGATGTTCTGGAACTAATTAGCTAAGAATTTGTTCAAATTTAGAAAAGATTCATTAAGAAGAGGAAAGATTATATAAAAATGTTCAACCCATACAAATATATAGACTCAAGTCTAGAAATTGATTTTTTAAAGATCTGACACAATCTTAAATCATATGAATAGAGTAAGATACAGATTTGCTTACTCCATTTGTAATTACCAACCTAAGGATCATACCTAAAATCAACGTACACAAATCATTCAGTTTTGTGTAAGATAAGAAACATTATTTTAAACAATAGGTATAACAAATCTTTATGTTATGGCTTGTATCTAGACGTACCCCCAAAGCCTCATGTACTTGTAAGTGGGGCTTTTTAAGAGGTGGCTGTGAATCTAGCTTACGTGAATATGGATTAAGAGTGTGTGGTAACTAAGTTAGTGCACTGAATAGTTTGGCACGGCTCTGGGTGTGGATAACAGGAAGGCATATCCTAGGTCTGGTGGCACCAACCAATGGGTTTGTAGCCAGTATGGAATGTAAAGGGAAAGGAGGACTGAGCATTTCCTGCCGGCCTTGCCGTGGACTATTTCTCCTTTGCAGACCCCGCTGCCTTGTTGCCCTGCCTTGGAGTCAGCAGACTATAGATGGAAATCTGTACAAACTGTGAGCCAAAATCAACCTCTCCTCCTTTAACTTGAAAGTTCCAGGTATTTTGTCCCCTCAACAAAAAAAGTATCCAAGACATTTACTATAAGACATTTATTAATTTTAAAAAATTAGATAAATATCAAACTTTCGAATTATTCTGAAAACAAATCCATTAAATTTTAGGACGGTCTACTGACTGTTCCTATTAAATGGCCGCTGGTACCACTGGGCCAAAATAACCATGTGATTTCTAGTATAAGGAAATGGTAGGCTGTGGCAATGGAAAAACTTTCCTACTAAAAATACCTACCAATCTTACTAGATAGTAAATGTAGAATGAAAATAAACACCTCTTTAATGTGAAAAAAACTAATATCAGATATTTAAAAAATATTTTCTTCTCAATGTCTAATCAGTTTTGGAAGTGTAAATGTGAAACACCAATCACATGAATCCTTTAATAAAAACCAAGATTATTTAATCTGAAGATTTTTTTCAAAAAATATTGAAAGCTTAATTAACCTAACAAAAAAATAACAATAGTCTATATTTGGTAAGTTTGTGCTATTTTATACCTCTTACAAATAAACTTCACAAATCTAACATTCGTTGTTTCTCTCATTTCCAATATTAGTGACATAGGGATGCACCTGCTTATGAATATATATGTTTGTATACTTTTATGTATGTATGTGTATCTATACACACATACATACATATAAGCATACCTATACACACATACAATATATCATACATATTAAATATCATACATATTAAATACATATTAGAGTGATTATGAGATTATATATACACACAAGTTTATTTTTAATTTATGTACAAAGCCTATGAACTTATTTGTTTATTTGTTCTGTTTTGGGAGGGTACCAGGAATCAAACTCAGGGCCCTGTGCTTGCCAGGCAGGTACTGTTCCACTGAGCTGTATCCCCAACCCTTTGAATGGTTTTAATACTGAAAATTTTTCTAAATGAACATGTACAATTCCTGAGTGCACTGACCCATTTCAGGGATTATTTCTAAACTCTCATTGAAACATAAATAAATTTAAGAATATATTGCCTTATGTTATTGGGAAGTACTTTATTTACAAAACTAGTGCATAGATACATCATTGGCTGGAATACACCATTAGCGCTGATGACAGTGTAACAGATGCTATAATCGAAGAAAATATGAAAAGGTAAAAATCCACAATTAACTGTTTCTAATAAGATTATATAGCAAATAGATCAAAATATTGGTTTTTAGATGGCATTGTTCAAAGTTACATTACTTAATAATAGAAAATATTAAGAAAACTGAGGAAAATAAAATATTTCACATTAAAGAATTGTAAGTTTAAATCTTGAATGCCCCCAAGGGCATTGCCATCAGTCTGTGTGGCTACTGGGAGGTGGCAGTATCATTACAAGATGTGGCCTGGTTGAAAGAAATTAGGCCACTGGGAACATATACTTTAAGGTGATTTTGAGACCCCAGTTCCTTTTGTCTTTCTCTGTTTCACAGAGATGAAAGCACTTCCTCTGCTATACATATCTGATGGGATGCACTGTTTTGCCACATAGCCCAGCAGCAATGGGAGCAAGGTATCTTGTGCTCGAAGCATGAGCCAGAACAAATCTTTCATTATTAATTTGATTTTCCTTAAGCATTTTGTAACAGTGATGGACCGATAATCCAAGAATTTTACAATAAATAGGAAAAATACCATTTAAGTACTTTATAAACTTTACATGAGAAGATATGGGTTCATGAGATTTTTTTCTTTTTTCTCCTTTTGTTTGTTAAAGCAATTAATACTCATTTTGAACTGTGGTAAACATAATTCTAATTTAAGTGATTTTGTTAAATGTATACTAACTCCAATATCTCTTATTTCTAAATTTTAATATATAACAAAATTAACTAGACA
Organism: Hydrochoerus hydrochaeris; assembly: GCA_004027455.1. Lineage (NCBI taxonomy): Eukaryota > Metazoa > Chordata > Mammalia > Rodentia > Hydrochaeridae > Hydrochoerus > Hydrochoerus hydrochaeris. The sequence goes on from PVLA01000111.1 coordinate 238,983, forward strand.
CAACCTTAGCTGTTTAATCTTATATTTTCATTGCCTCCTCAACTTGACAGGTTCCTCATACTCTGAAAAAGCAATAGCCTTTGGCAGATGATTTTGACTATTAGCTTTATATATTCTCTTCGGGATATGCTAACTTGAAAGTGGTTTTATATCAGTTGCATAAATCATAGCCATTTCTACTAAACTAGAAGTCAAGAAAATATACCACCTGACTGCACTACAAAAGCAATTGTAGATCTTGAGAAATACGATCAAATACTTCACAAATATAACCAAATAAAATGTGCATAAATCTAAGCAGTTAATTTCCTCAGGGATATATAGAAAGATAAGGCTCTGAATTGTGCATAAGCAGGTTTATTTCATTTTAGAGTACTTTTTAAAATCAACTACTTTATACATTGTTAGGGAAATCACTGCAATAAATTTATAGATCAGTTTTAAAGTCTTTCACAAGAAGTTGAAAGCTTGCTATTATGCTTAGAAATTTACTAATAAAATAACCACAGCAATAAAAAGAAATTGAAAAATAAAAGCTGATAATTTTAAAGAATTAGCTAAAATCATTAAAAGAATTATAAATCTCTTCATACTGCAACAGAAGATAAGGCCAGCATGCCATAATAATTTTATCCAAACTAATAACTTGTAAATATTAATTTCACCCTCTTAAGTGGAAAATAATGTTATATACACAGTGGTTTATAATTAGAACTTATTTTAACCACAGTAATTTTGTGGAAGCACACTAATAAAGTGTATTGTAAAAAAAATTGAGTAATATATTTTAGAAAATTTAAATTAAGAAACAACTTAGTGGCTATGAAACCAGGATTCTAGTGCCCAGTTATTTGGATTTGAGTTCTAGTTCTGTATAATTATCAGTGTATTTGTTTCTTAACTTATAGAATTAGTATAAGAGAAGTGTATCTTTTATGAGTATTGATAGCGATAAGTAAATTACTTTGTGAAAAATTTACATACCCTTTTCTGCATGTGTTCATCTGAAAGCAATTTTATATCAGTTGCATAAATCACAGCCATTTCTAGTAAACTAGATGTACTCAGAGCAATGCCTGATATAGTGATGTCGGTAATGTTGTTGTACAGGGCCAAAAACATGCTTCAAACCTTCTTAGAACAAACAAGGAATTCATAGTTCAGATAAGGAATAGGTACTAGAATTCTTTAAGCTCATCATGATTACAGTAAAAATTTAGGAAATGCTTTATTTTTAAAAATCACCTTTGATTTTATTTTATTTCTCATCATTGTTTCAGATCCAACTTTAGAATTTATAGTAACATAAATTTTAAGAAAGACTTAATAAAATAAGGACATTCATATCTGCACTATTAATTTAAGAAAATTTTTATATTTTGTCTTCAGTCTCAGTGCTCCATGTCTTTACTACCAAAATGTGGCAACACATTTTTAAAAGTTGCTGGTTTTAATACAATTACATTTAAAAAATTAGTAACAGGATCAAGTTTCAGTTGAAATTCTACTAATGAAAATATAGAGAGATAACAATAATTATGCAGCCTTATATAAATCTTTGTACATTTCCCTAATTTTTGAAAAATTTCCAGCATCAAAACCTAACATTAATTTCAAAGTTTTCATAGTTAAAGCCAAGCTAAGCTCTTTTGCTGTTGTTATTGTTGGAAGGAAGCCTGGGAGAAATGCTTTGAAGACCCTCATGGGGTGGGGACATACAGCACAGCATGCACAAGGCCCTGGGTTTGATCTCTGTTGCCCAGAAAGAAAAAGAAAAGCTCCCTAATCAGTGTCAATAATGAAATGATGATACCAGGCAGGTGTTCATTTATGGATAAATTTACCCTTTTAATCCATAAAAATCAAAATATAGTCCATGTATACACATCCTCACTTTCCTAAGAGATACTATAGAATAGTCGAAAGACAAGTTTCCTTATGCCTAGTTTTTCCTCAGACTGAAAACTGCAGTTTCATCAAATCTCAGAACCTGGTCCAAAGCTGCAAGTCATTCAGAGTCTATAGAAAAGTGAACAAAAAGGAAAACGATCTTTGTCATTTATCTCCCCTAAAGGTATATTTTTACCTTAGCAATCTACTGCAAAAATAAACTGGATTATTTATTTAGGGGAGTGTGATTTATTCTACTATGGAAAACAAAATAAAGCCTGCATGGTCTGTAAGTATACTCCAGTTTATAAAACCTCACATCAGGAAATCCAAAAAAGCAAAATGGTAGAAAAACATGTCTAAAGCATGTATATTCAATCTTTTTAAGTATATGTTGATGATCCCAGAAGTGGAATATTATTTGGTATACCTCAGTGCTTTTAACATTGTTAATGGTGACGAACAGTTTATTTTAACTATGATTTTTAATTTATTATTACAGTTGTTCTGTTATTTTATGATGAATGATACTGATATCTGCATTTCTTTGGAAGACAGAGGAAGCACAGCTGCAACTCTTGTCTAACTTCTTCACAACTACATGTCAGCTATACATTCTTTATAATTTTAAAATGTCTAGAATTCATTCTTGATGTTTAAATTCAATTATTTGAATGATTACTTATGCAAGAATTTAAAATTATTCTAATATAAGGTATTACAACTTAAAAACAGTTCTGAATTAACGTTTGTTGTATGTTCCTCAATTATTAAACAATTTTACATTTGCAAATATATGATTGCTTCTATTTTCTCCATATTTCAAAACTTAAATCTTTATACTCAACCTGGCCTGAAATATTTAGTGATGAATATAAATTACTAGAAAGTGAGAAAAGTTTTTAGCACTTGATCATTGTTCTAAACATAGAATTGAATTCATTTTTCACTTGCAAAAACAGTATCTAAACACAGGTGGAATTTTTTCAGCCTTTCAATTAAAAAACTTCACAGTAAATAAAATCAGTGTTGTACTTCAGATAAATATTCTTAAAAACTGTATAATTATTCCTTTTTTGTAATTAATCAGCACTTTTCTTAAACAAATTGTAATACAATGATATACTTAAAAATTATATAGACTATTCAGATATGCAAATTGTGGCCTCAGTATGTAAGAGCAAACAAGGCTTTAGATAATCATCTATTTTCACTTTTGCAAAGGACTTATCCATGGCCAGGTGACATGCTGACACTAGATAAGATCTCATTCCCTGTCATGGTTTGTATCTGAAATACACCTCAGAGTCTCATGTGTTCAGAGACAGGGCTTGTGTGTGTTTATTGGATCAGGGGGGTGCTATATTCATCAGTGCGTTTATCTATTGATGTGTTCATACCTGAATGTACTATTGGGAGGCGAGGGATGGTTGTAAGATATGTCACTGGGGCTGAAATCTGAAAAGGTATATTTTGTCCTTAGTTCTCTCCTCTCTCTGGGCTTCCTAGCTGCTGTGATGTGGGTGGTTTTCCTCAGCCATGTCCTTCCATCATGCTGTTTCTGTCTTGGTGCCAGTCAACGGCAAAGTGAATCCTTTGAAAACTTGAGCCAAAATAAACTTTCCTCCTTTAAGTTGCAGTTGCCATGTATTTTGTTCTGGTGATGGGAAAGTGACTAGTAAAGAAAATAGATCTGCTCAAGAAGAATGGAGCTTTTCAAAGGCAGAACCATAACAGTGACTGTCCAGGAAGCTCCTCTAGGCCTTTAGTCTTGAACTAGAGCTGCAACCTTAATTCCTCTTTTTCTGTGGCTTCCAGATTCTTCAAATGAACAACTACTGGATCGTCCAGTTCTCCAGTGAATAGATGGCCATTATGGACTCTCTGCTCTCTAATTATGTAACTTTTCTAACTAAACTCATTGATAGATGGATAGATAGATAGATAGATAGATAGATAGATAGATAGATAGATAGATGAACAGAGGGACAGAAAGACAGACAACCAAATTAACTCTTTTTCTAAAGAACCACAACCAATATGTTTCCATCTCTGTATCTTTCCATTGAGTGGTGAACATACATTTTGATGATTAATCATTGAATTAAGTAGATTATACATATCAAAGTTTTTTTAATTAGTCTAAAAGATTCCAAACACATTATGTTGACATAAGACTGAGTTCCTTGACACATTACTTTGCATTTTGTCAAGTTACACGTAAGTAAATTGTTTTTTCCCAGTGTCCAGTAGAAAAACACCACTGGAAAGGACCGTATAATTCTCAAGATTTTTGGCCAGGCCACCCAGGGAATATAAGTTGAATAAAGAACATTTGGCCTGGTGTATAATCAATAGCTTTTGCTTTAAATTTTCCTTAAGACTTTAACCAATTTCTGGTATCATGAAACTCATTCTTGTACATTGACTATTTTAAATTTATTCTCTTACCATAACTAAAATTAAAATTCACTTCATTCAGCATAATTATGATCTACATCTTCCACAATATGGAACTATGTATTTGAACAAGAGCAGTTAAAGATTGTCATTTTTGTTCATTGTGTCTAAGGGTTTAATTTTGTAAGCTACTGAATTTTAGTTTGTCTGTTTTACAATGAGACTCAATGGTCTGGCAAAAATACTGATTCAAAGGGCCATCATTTATTTCGTATGTTAGGAAGCAGTTTTAGTGTTCAGAAAGTAAACTACAAAGTGTCAGAATTCAGTAAGTTTTGATTATGATGAATGATGATCACTTACAAAACTGAGCTGCCTTAAGAATTAAATTAGGTTTTCAAATACAACATAAGAAAGAAAACATGACCCTTGTAAAGATCACTGATGGGTGGAAGAATTAAACAATAAATTGGATGTGATATTTATGGTTTCTATAAAAATCACAAATAAGTGTTTTGAATATAATTGGAAATATATATATATATATATATATATATATATATATATATATATGGGGTCAGATTTATTCCCAATTAATAAAATTCAACATATGTGGTTATATTATAATCTAGTAAGGAAATTAACTATACTCAAGGAATAAAATTTGATCCTAAACTTTCACAACTAATCTTCATTGTTAAAAATTCCAACCCATGTTGAATGTAAATTTTTAACCAAATTATAACAGGTAAAACCAATTTTTTTTTTAACCAGGGATCAAACTCACAACCTCAAGCTTACCAGGCAGGTGCTTGGCCACTGAGCTGAATCCAAAGTCCCTGGTAAAACCATTTTTGAGGGAAAATTTTAGGAGATAGGTTGGGAAAATGTGGTAAAAATTAGAAACCAACATTTACTGAGTGATTAACATGTGCCAGGCACTGTAACAGCCTTCTTTACCTATTTTACGCATTTTCTTAACAATTCTGCCAACTGTCAATTATACATCTAGAATATCTGACAACTGGAGTAAGTCATTTCAACAATTCTTCCTTAGTATCAAGTAAATGTTAGCTTTCCTATCTCATATGGCTGAACATGGAGGTATATCAATAGGATAAATTTGAGTTCATCATTTGGTGTTGCAAGAATAAGCTGTGTCAGATACTTTTGGAGAATTAACTACAAAACGTTCCCCAACCCCATTTTTCCTTGTTTGTGTCTCATTAAAGAAACCAAATGTCTTAGATACCGTATTGCTAAACTTTCTTTATCACTATAGGAAGCTAAGTGATTCAGTTCTGACCTGAGAACAGTCAGAAAGTCTGCTGCAGTGCAAAGGGAAATATTTTTCATTTTGATAAATTAAAGGAAGAGGAAAAGATAAATAAATGGAGGACAGGAAGAGAGAAAGGCATTTTCCACTTTCTTACCTTTCACATGTTTGTAAGAGGATGTGATTCAGACTGTATTGTTAGTAAAGTTGTGACAATAAAACAAGGATTAATAGAGCTGTTGAAGAACAAATCACACAACAGAACATTTCAGAGACACTGACCCTAGGAACTAGATATTTCCAGATATTTGGTTACATGATATCATAAGTCCTCCTTTATAGTTTGAAAGTCTATGATATCAGTATATGTTACTTGTTTTTAATAGCCTCTTGTTGGACATAAGATGATATACAAGTGTGTAATTTTTTCATTGAAAATGTAATAGTAAGAAGATATTGTAGAATTATAGGAGAGAAAAACTGAAATCTATCTTCAATAAATAAAATTCCAAGGGAAGTAAGCCTATGTTTATCCATAAACATAAGATCCAAAGATAGTCATTGGAAATAAATGCAGTACTATACACCAATAAGTTTTGCCAAAATGTTGAATATAGTTAATATTTGTTGTCTGCTTCAATGTGATGACATGAATTCTTCACATAAAGATCATTTTCTCAAAATAAATTGCACATGATGCCTTGTGCTATAATTTAGACCTTACATAAGAAACATAAAAGGATTTTGTTAAATTGATGGAGGTTTCATTGATCAATTATTTTCTCATTGAAAATTCTCTACTAATATTTGGACTATGTTGACTAATATTACTGAGATTAATTTTGCAATTATTTTTCTTCAGCAGAAAGTCAGGCAACTCAGGTAAGTATTTATACCAGAACACATATTTCTAAGGGGAAAAAAACAATCTTTTACTAATCTAGTTATTCCTCCTATTATATAAGCCATGTTATGAAAGAAAAGCTCTGCACAAGCTACAGTGGTCAAGTTCTGGAAAGTCAGAAGACTTCCGCAATGTTACGATTGTGTGAATGGCAAAATATTCCCTGAACAAATCATAGTGTCTTATAAATCATAATCTTTTCATTTCACATTGAGAACCCACAATAACATCTGAATTTTTCTTAGTGTCTTGTTCATTGAGCTTTACAATCCTATAATAGAAAAATTAAATGATTTCCCAAAATAATATAATATGAAAACAGTCTGCCAGAAAATATTCAAACAAAACTATGTTAATTGTTAACACGAATTTTACTAGTATAAACCCTAGGAAGCTACAAATGTAAATTAGGGACAATTTCTGCTTTTCCTTCTCTATTTCCTCCCACACTGCCCAGCTTTGAGTAGTACCATCCAGTACAGCAGTTCACCACTTCTCTTCACTGGAACAGTTAATTTGGGTAATGAGAACCCCTACCAATTCTATGTAGAAAATCAAAGCCTTCTCCATCAAGTTTATGAAGTTCCACACAAAAATCTTGCAACAGAAAGACAGAAACTATTAAAATATTTAGATAACCTTGATGAAAATAAATTCAAAAGTAAATTGATACAGCTTTGTTAGCTCATCAAAAAGAATAGTTTGTACTGTTATTGTTTGATTGTTCATTTCTTATGCTTAGAGTTTGTAACTTGAACAACTACTTCTAAGATAAAATTATGTAATATATTAACTAGTGTTTATAGTTATCTGATCGTTAGGTCCAATAGTGTTTATTTTATGAAGTGGGGTGCACAGGTGTTTACACCCAACTCTCTTCCTGTTGAATTGTTCCCTTATCCAAAATGTAATGATTTCCTTTACCTTTTCACATTAGTTTTGACTCACTGTCTTCTTTTTCTGAAAATAGAAAACCTAATTGTGCTTATTTTCATGTGTCATTTCATTGAATATTTTCTGTCTTATAAGCTTAGCCGATAAACTCTTTTAGAATGTGTTTTTCTGTGTAGCATAATATTCTTACTTTGGTTTTGATCCAGTCTGCCAGTACATGTTTTTTGATTGGAAACTTGAGAACATTCATATTGGCAGCTTATACCTAAAGGTATTGACTTATCATTGTCATTTCATTTTTTTTCCCATTGCATTGGGCATTTCATGTTTCTTTTTTCTCCCTGTTCAACTTCTCATCTTATCCAATGTATTCTGCCCATTAGGCTTTTTGGCATTCTTGGATACATTGCCTCTTTCTTGAGAAAGATGATTGAGAATTTTGTTTTTTGGAGTGCTGCTTTGGTGTTCATGTACTTCTTAGTGTATTCTCTTTACTTCTACATCAATTTTGAAAAACAATTTTACAGAATATATTAGCCTGAATTTGGAAGTTGTTTTCTTTCAGGTCTTCAAACACTTCACTCTAAATACTTCTGGCTTACAAGGTTTGTGTTAAAAACCTTGGTGTAATTTTAATTAGTTTACCTTTAGAAGTGATTTTTCAGTAATCTCTAACAGTTTTAAAATTCTACTCTTGTAATAGATTTCTGGGATTTTAACTACATTGTGTCATGGAGAAATTCTTTTCTGAATATAGCTATTTGGAGTTTTATATTTCTTGCCTCTATGTGTGTTTAGCACCCCCCCATACATCAAAATTTTTCTTCTATGATTTCTGTAAACATATTTTGTGTAATAGTCATATTGTCTCCTGACTTTCCAATAATTCCAGTTAATCTTAGGTTAGCCTTCTTTGCATCATGTAACTTCAGTTGAATTTATTTTCTGATTTGTGCTGAGGTCTTTCAAACTATATGGTCACCTTCTATTAGCCCTATATTCTAGTTCTGACACTCCTCACAATGGTCACACTTGCTGTCTATACTGTCAATAGAAAATTTTATCTCCTGGATTTCTGCTTGGGATCTTTTCATGAATTCCAATTATTTGCAGAATCACTCATTGACATTTTGCATCATATATAACATTTATCTTTTATCAATTCTTTGAAAGCTATCAGCTTTCAGGTTTTCATCATTGGCATAGTGTTTTCCTCTTTTGGTTAGTATTAGCCAAGGGCTTATGATATAATGCCCGTATTATGTTGTATTATATGTTTTCTATACATAATTTGTTGTGGTCTTTTATCATGAAGACATGCTTAATTCTACACACTGCTAAGAACATAAACTAGTAAAAACACGATGTTTTCCAGAAATGGTCCTGGGAATTTGCATATCCAAATAAAAATGAAACTAAAAATCTATATCTTGAGTCAAAATTCAACTCAAAATAGATAAGGTTTATATATAAAGCCTGAAGATATGAAACTACTAGGAAAAAAAAACAAAAAAATCCTTAAAGTCATTGAATTGGCAAGAAATTTGGACAAAACTCTCAAAGTACAGACAATAGCAGCATAAAAGACAAATGAGATTGTATCAAAAAAATTTTGCTTTATTAAAATGAATGACCAGCATGAAGAGATAACCTATAGAAGGAGAAAAAATATTTCCAAACTACGCACCTGTCAAGGAATTTAATAAGCAGAACACGCAAGAAGCTGAAAAATAAACCAGACATTGTAGTGCACATTTGTAATCCCAGTATTTGGGAGGCTGAGGCATGAGGATCACTGTGAGTTTGAGGCCAGACTGCGCTCCATAATGAGTTCTAGGGCAGCCTGAATAACAGAGAGAGACCCTGCCTCAGAAAAAAAGAAAAAAATAAAGAAAAGAAACTGCAAAACCCCCAAATAACCCAATTAAAAATGAGCAATAAATCTAAATAGACATTTTTCAAACAGAAGCATACATATGACAAACACATACATGAAAAAAATTCAGTATTACTGATCATGAGGAAAATGGAAAACAAAACAAAATCACAATGAGATATTAGTCCTCCTGCATAAGAATGGCTGTTACCAAAAATACAGAGGATAGATAACAAATGTTGATGAGGATGGACCACAGGAGACTCCTTACAAACCACTGGAAGGAACGTAACTTAGTACAAACATTATGAAAAATAGTATGGAAGTTCTTTGAAAATTAAAAATAGAACTACCACATTATCCTGTACACTCACTACTAGGTTTACAAATACAGAATAAATTGCATGCCTCTGGGTTTCAATGTTTATTATAACACTATTTACAGTAACTAAGAAGTGGAAATAAACTAAGTGTCCAACAAATGGTTCATAGATAAAAACAATCTGCCACATGAATACAATAGAATACTATTCTGTCTTAGAAAGAATGAAATTCTGACACTTTGAACCACATGGATGGAATTGTAAACAGATAAAGATAGAAAAACAGAACCACAAAAACTCTCTTGTACGTGGAATGTAATACTGTGACCTCTAGAAGTTAGAGTACTGGGTTGTTCTGAATGGAGAGGGGGACAAGAAGCAGATGTGGAGAGGCTGAGCAATGGCTATTAAGTTATAGTTAGATAAGAATAAGAATTTCCAGTTTACTGTTGCACATTGGGTTATCATAAATAATGATAATATGTTGTACATTTCAAAAATCTAGAAAAATGGATTTTAATGTCATTATTAAGAAATCATGTATCTTTATTTGAGGAAATGAATATGGTTAGCCTATTGTTAAAATTACACAATGTAAACATGTACTGAAACATTCACATGGGTCCCCAGAAATACATAGTTTTTAAGTTATTATGAATCAGTTAAAACATGAATTTAAATTAATGTCATATGATATAGATGAAATAGTGGAACACAAAAATTACATCAAAAGAAATAAGGTATTCAGTAATAAAAGCAAAAGAAAAATAATTCTATACACTAAAACCTAAAATATATTTTTGAAAGAAATTAAAAAAGGATGAAATAAAAACCAAGAGAGTCATGTACTTTGCTCAGATTTAACAATGTTAAATTTTCTCCTAGAAAAAACTGTGAACTTAGCACAATGATTAAGAAAACTTTAGCTACATACTTTGCAGAAACTGACACTTCTAAAATTTATATGGCAATTCAAGCAACTCAACACTTTTGGGAAAGAAGAAATTTAAGTGTACTCATAGTCTTCTATTTTAAGAAATACCACTGTCCTTAAGATAGAATAGTAGTGGCATAATGTTAGAAAGATAGGCCCATGTTATTCAATTAAAATCCAGAAATTAATTCTTTACCTAATCAACTTTTCACCAAATATTCAAGAGATTCATCAGTGATGACTAGCCTTTCAACAATGGGTTAGACAACTGAATATGCACACTTAAAGCAAAAATTTAGATCTGTACCTCACAACATATACAAAAATTATATCAAAATAGGATATAGATTTAAATGTAAGAGCCATATCTATCTCACTCTTGGACAAAAAGGAGTAATATTTATTAATGTTGTTTCTTAAGAATGATACCAAAACACAAGAAAAAAGATAACTTGTACTTCACTCAAAGTAAAATCTTTTGGAATTCAAAGGATAGTATCAAGAAAAGGGAAAGAAAAGGAACAGAATGAAAAGAAATATTTCAAATCATAAGTAGACTATATTAGAATATGCATAAAGAATTCTTAAAACACAGAAATTAAAAAATCCAGTTAAAAAGTTGATATATTAGTCACTTTCCCATTGCTGAGACCTAAAACAATTTAAAGTTTACTTTGTCTCATGGTTTCAAAGGGTTTAGTCCATGGTTATGGCAGCAAGGCAGAAACAACACAGCAGAACTCACAGCAAAGAAAAGCTGCTAACCCCACAGCAGACCAGAAGCAGATAGATAAGATATGATCAGGGAACAAGAATACATCCTGCTAGATCTTATCTGCAGGTGACCAATCACTTCTAAGCTGGCTCCAACTTCTAATAGCACATTTAACTATAAACTCAATAATGGATTAATCTTCAGATAAGTATAGCTCTCCTCTAATCCAGTCACCTTCCAAAGCCCCACTGTTGCAAATGTGAGGCTTTTAGGGGATATTTTAGATCTAAACTATAACAGTTTGAAAAATTGGTTACAAAGTTCTAGTTATGTAACATACGTAAGTTTTAGATATTTGTAAGACAAACATATTTCTGGTAAATAGTACTATACTGCAAGTAAAACTAAAAATTTTTTAAGAAAGCCAATCTCATTTTAAATGTTATTACCATAATAAAAGTAAAAAGATTCAGTGGCTGCTGACTTTAAAACAATTGGCAAAAGACTTCAATAAACATTTCTCTAGAAAGGATATGCGAATATCAGCAAGATATATAAAGTTGTTTAGCAACATTACTTATTAAAGAAATGCATACCAAATCCCAAACCTCAGTGAAATCTCTTCATTTATACTTGAATGGCTAAAAATAAAGGATTACAAAATGAAAAAAGTTGATAGAGATGCAAAATATTCAAAATTCTTCGCATAACTGATGAAAGTCTCATATTATTGTACCATTTAAAAACAGTCTGACTATTCTTCAAAGTATTAAACATACCATGGCATATGATCCCAAAAGACCACTAGCATATCTAATAAACAAAAACCCATGCTTACAACAGTATAAATCATTATTCTTAAATAATAGGATTATTTATAGTAACCATAAAGAGGAAATTGTCCCAAATTCATGAATGGATTAAAAAAATAATTTTACCTATATGAAGAAATGAATATTTGACTAAAAAAGGAATAATATACTGATATATTTATGAAAATATTATATTAAATTAATTAAGCCTTTTTTTAAAATGACATATTATTGGTAAGAATTACACAAAGTAGAGAACTGCAGAAAGACCAAAAAATAGATTTATTATTGCCAGTGTTTAGGAAATAAGAGATGTAAGTGATCACAAAAAGTATGCAGTTCCTTTTATGGTTGTTAAAAAATAGTTTCAAATTAATCAGTACTGACAGTTATACAACACCAAAAATACATTTAAAAGTACCAAATTCTACAATTCTTCATTTTAAGATTGAGTACTACAAAATATGAATTATATCTCATGATAAGCTGTTACCACGTTTAAAAACAAATTTCAGCCACTAAAGCTCAGATGTTAATAAATTCTAGGGAGTTAAAATAAGTGAAAATACCACTCACACCTCTGGCAATGTGGTTGTAAAAGAAGGTAAGAGTCCATCTCTGCCGTGAACAACTTGACCAGTAATTTTGTACTACAAGGAAGTTGAGGAAAAGGAGTCTTGAGTTTTAACTTTGAAATTATATTCAGAGAAAAATGTTATCTGCCCAATTTGTTAGATCTTTAATTCCTAGCCACCTTCTCAAATGGGAAAAATCAAACCACATTTCTCCCACTAAGTAACCAGTGTTAATAGAAGCAAGTAATGATTTTGCTACATTTCATTATCTATGCCACTTTATTGACATGTAAAATAGACTTAATAGTGGTTTTAAATGTACCATTTTTATAGCTTTGAAGAATGAAAAGTTTTGCAACATTAAGTTTTGCATTAAGATTTGGTATATGATTTCATTATGATCAGACTCAATGCTTCTTAAACTATTTCTCTTGGTAAATCACTCTTAAAGGTAGAAAAATACAAATTTTTATACATTGAAACTTTGCAAACTACTCTGTTAAATGAAAAATATATAAAGTTTTTCAGTTTTCCATTGAAGTTAGTTAACATGAATTACACAAACACATTCACAACTTGTGTTTAGTTTTCTCATGGTTGATTGTTAACTGAATTATTTGATAATGAATTCATTTCTCTATTTTTTTCCATTGGAAAACAAGCATAAAATACATAAAAGAAATTCTATTTTGAGACTCTCATCCATTCAAATCACAATATTTTCTTAAATATTATTAATGTTAGAAAAGTTATAATATGTGGTTAGTGTTCAAACCACTGTTTCAAACCAAAGTGCTTGAAGGTCCCCTTTTAACATTTTGGAAATTTAAACAGCTGAAATGATGACTTTTTTCTATTTCTTTCACAAATATCAATTTTAAAAAATCAAAGATAAATTTAAGAAAACATTAACTCAATGAAGTAGTGGTTCTAAATAGTAAAGTCCACACCAATTTTTAAATATTTCTCTATAAATGAAACATCTGCTATTGTATCCTCTTATCAATATTGGTCAGCCATTAAATTCTTCCTTGCAATAAAAACCATAGGGACCCATTTTTTATGTGTTTACATTCTATGAATACTATTCTTGTGTCTTATAAAAATACACAGTGGCATAATATTGTGTTCATGGTTTGACTTCTTTATATGTGCATTTAACAGTATCTTGGAACTCTTGTTATATCCATAGACAAAGACACTGATTTTTTATAAGGTATTATTGTTTTATGTAATATACACAACAATTAATTTGTAAGTACACCTGTCAATAAATAATTTGTCTCCTATGTGTTCACACTATTACATAGGAATATTTCACAAATAAGCATATAAATTGGAAGAATAGATTTCTAAATAAAATTTCCAAATCAAAGTCTATTAGACCAAAGAATGATTTTAATATTTTAAAATTGTTATTTACAAATTCTTTTCAAATTTGAAGCATTCATAACATACCTCAAGTTGTATTAATTTGCATCCCAATCTAAAATAAATAAATTTCTCATAAATTCATCAATACAATATGTTCTCAAACTTTATCTTTACCAAATTAATAAATACAGATGTTATTAGACTGTAGAAAAATAGAATCATTAACAGTGTTACTTCAACAAGTATTCTAATACAGAATGGAAAGCTCTGCCCAATTGATGTTGAACTTGCAAATAAATATTTTTTCTGTTGGGTCAAAATAAACTAAGAACGTTTATAAAACTCTAATAGTTGTAGAGAAAAGAGTTCTCACTAGCAAAATTATTCCATAGCATAAAAGTGTATGTTTTAGATAAAAAGACAATTTTTAAAGTTCTTTTTTAAAGTCACATTGTATCTCCTACACACTAATAATAAGACATTTCTTGAAAGAACACAGAAAGGAAGCATCAGAATAAATCAAAAGTAAGAATTAAGAATATGAACTACTACTTGCTGTCAAATTTAGACTCATAAATAAGTTCATGGCAAAAATGACAGTGCTTTCTTGATGCTTTCTGTCTGAGAGAAGTCACCCTGTGAGTACTAACACATATTTTCACTCCTACAGAATTCATTTTGCTATGCATGGAATAACTAACCCATGGGATAAAACACTATCCAAAGCAGAATTGATGAATTAGATTTACAATTATCATATAAATGCTCCTACACTACTAAGATACCTGTTTTGCACCCCTCTAGGAATTGTAACGATTAACAAGTTCGATGCCTTCCTCTAAAATTTGTCATACCTAAGAAAACACATTTGTAAACTACTTAAATTTCAGCAATGCTCAAATTATATGATGCAAATCAAGCATGCTTTAAACCAGTAACAATATATCAGACATGTTTTAGGATAACTCTGACTCCAAATTCAATGTCATGATTTACTCTAATTTTAAACTATTTTAATTTTAAACTATTAAACTATTTTATAAAAATAATCACTTAGAATCTGTAAAACATAGAATTAACTAATAGTTCACACTTCACAATTGTAGAGCAGACAAAAAGCATATATGATCAGAAATTCAAAAAGATAAAATAATAATAATAAGATCAAGACACCATCTTTAATAAGGAATTCTAAGTATGAGGAAACTATGTCAATTTCATAAATGTTACTCACTTGAATAATGTGCTATCCAAAGACCTACATCTAGACAGAGAAATGAAATAGGGTATATAGCTGGGAAGAGTAATGCTTAAAATGCAAGTAAAGATTGTTGGATTATAAGAATTCTTATTATCCATAACTTTACTGCTGCCACTGAAATATATTTGGCCAATGAGAAACTCCAGTAGTAGTTCATTCATTCATGTGGTACCATTGTTCCATTTCATCTTCTGGACTCTGCTTTCAAGTTCCTGCCCCCAGTTTGAGATGATTTTATAAATTTTATCACTCTCTTTATGTTTGTCAAGAACTTAGCAATGATTTCAGTATTTCACTTTGCATCAGTCCACCTTATATCCCTTTGAGTTTATTCAACAAACTCCAACAGCTAACTTTACTTCATTGATTTGTCTGCAATACTGAATTATTGCTACTCCACTAAAACGTGTTCTGTAGCTATAATAGAACTGGTACCAACCAAAACTATTGAACTTGAGTTACTAAACACAACATCTAATTGTATGGGAAAAACATTTTATTAGTTCATTTTCTTCCAAAATACATATTAAATCATAATAAAAAATGTCCTTTTAACCTTAAATTTATCCTCATCCATCATCACATTCCATTTTTATTTATTTTATTTTTACTGGGTCCCTTTATTTCAACTGTACTTTTTAATCAGTGTACTTAACTCTTTCTTATTCTTCCGTTGAAGTATTACAAGAGAAACCAAACTTCATAGCAATTCACATTCCTGTTCTTTTCTATATCCATAAGGCTAAGAACAATTCATAAATTTATGCCTTGGAAGGTCACATACATAGTACATCTATCATCTTAAATTTCACTGAGGCTCTCAAAAAGTCCCTAACATTAGCAGATATATTCCATCTAATGTGTTTTGTTCCATAACTGACATAATGTTATTGCCTCCATTAACATCATCAAAAACTTTACACCACACTACTATCCATTTACAAGATGAGCTAACCTACTTGTAAAAGAAAATGAAGGCATTTGAGTGCAATTGTAAACAACTCTCCCAACACAGAAACTCATGGACTGCTCTAATACCATGCCTCTTGTGTGACCTTTATTTTTTTTTTGACAGAGTGTGTATTATGTTTTCTTCATTTGGTGCCTGTATGTAAAATATCATTTTACTGGTTACCAGCATTTTGATATGACTACCACCTAGGTACTATTTTCTCCGTTCTTAGGATAGATGCTTGTCAAATAGTTTTCAAACATAGCGAAAGATTACATTCTGAAATCTTTAGAAAATGCCTAGAAGTTCCCAGAACATTCTGCTTGGCATTCTGATCCATCTGGTCTGGGAATAGTCACACTTTTATTGGTCTCAGAGGTTCTAATGTATATCCAGTGTTAGGGATGGGTCTTATTTCCTCCATAGGCACAGATTCTCGGGAGCAGGTCTTATTCTCTATTCCTTTTATCTTCATGCATTCTTTTTTTAATGCATTCTTTAGTATCAGTACTTTCCCCTCAGTATATAAGCATAAATGTTTCTTCAATAAGTTAACAAATGTTGCTTTTGAGATTTAGGTGTAAAATGTATTCCCAAAATCTCACATGTTCAAAGGTGGAGCTACACGAGGGTGATCGGATCATAAGCACACTGTGTTCATCAGTGGATCTACATTCATCGATGGATCCATACCTCAGTGTGCCATTAGGAAGTCGGGCCCATTATGAAGAGGTAGAACAATGAACTCAATCCAAAAGGATATATTTCTGTCCCTGCTTCTTCTGCTCTCTGTTTCTTGGCTGTCACAGATTGAGCAGCTTTTCTCCCATCAATCCCTTCTGCCATACCATTTCTGACTTGAAGTCAGCTAACCATGGACTGAACCTTCCTAAACTGTAAGTAAGAATGCACCTCCTCTCCTTTAAGTTGTACATATCTGGTATTTTGTCCCTGTGACAAGTAACAAATACCCTTGTCTTCCAAGTTATATTCATTTTAGCTACTATTTGTTTTCATTCTGTTTCTTTTAAAAGAGTAGTCAACACTATTCCTCCATTTCTTTATCTTTATTAAAATGACTAACATAGTAAAATTTGTGAAATACAGATACTATGGTTGCTAGGCACCCTCATCTATAATAATATTCAATCCAATAAGTAATTTTTAAGATCTCACCTTTATTGAATCCTCTACCTCTAATTTATTGGCTAATACTTTATACTTAAATTCTTTTATTCCTAAGATTTGTTACCACATTTTTATCTGTTTTTTTCCTCATTTTGAAATATTCTTGTTTTATTCTGGAGCTTTTTCTGCTTTTATCCTCCTTTAAATACTGATATTTTCTTTTTACATACTCTTTATATAACTCTCCCTATTTCATAAATGCTCTAATAACATTGATATATGCATGCTGGAGAATTCCAGATCGGTTCTCAAAACTATGTACTTGAATTACAAACTATATTAAGTAAAGGAAGATTTTAAATCCATACATCTGGCTGGAACCTGATACTCTACATCTCTAATAAATTTTCACATAATTGTGCTATTGCTGTACAGATACTATGTTTGTTGCACAAAAGTTTAGGTAACACTCTTATGCTCTAGAAACATATATCCCATTACTCAATGTATAGCCTGAGTGTTGTTACACTTATATTCAAGCAATTAGGTTCCAACTGCTTGTCAAAATAACTTCAAACTTTCCCTTTCCTCTCTATTATCTATCTAAATGAAAACATACAGACAAGAAACACCCAAATGAGAAACAAAAGAGTCTGTCTTAATTATCCTTCAGAACAAATCTTCCAATCAACTTTTGGGTTCCAGTAATTCATCTGTAGATATGTCTTTTATTACTCTGCACTGCCAGCTTTTGCTTTTCTTCATGATCACATCAAATTTTGCTTTGATTACTTCAACATCAGCAATCATTTTTCTGCCTCCAATCATCATGCTCCAATTAAGCTTTAAATTATCTCTTATGGGGACTTTTCTAAATCACATGACTGATGCTGTTACTGTCATACATAAAACTTCTGGTAGATTTTATGACATGACTTGAACTGCTAAGCACACTTTAGTATCTCTACTTATTTATGAAGTCCATTAACTCCTGACCTAATACCATGCATCATACTCCAATCATATGGAAAATATGGATTTCCTTGTCTTTGTGCACTCGGGTAAGTACTTATTTCCTCCCAAAATGAACTAACAGCATTTTTCAAAAGCATTTCCTCTTCCACAAGCTTTGTTACACTTTCTAATGACCAACCACCAGCTCTAGTGTAAGAAAAATTCTTATTTTATGACCATTTTCCATATACATATATTGATCTTGGTTATTCTTGCCTATAACAATCAGTGTGATTGCTTCTCTTGTTACATTAAAAGCTCTTTAAGAATATGAGATGAATATAATGATTCTATCTTTATTTAAAGTCTAACACAGTGTCTATAATGGATTTCCCAAATTACCTATTAATATATTTTTAAAGTCATTGGTAATGTTTTTATAAATGCAATATGCTAAACATCTTATGAGAATGCAATGCATATATAATTAACTGCATAGTTTTAATCTCAAGAATGTTAATGTCCATTTTCTAATTATTTACCAAATTAAACATTATTGTCAATGCAAATTCTCATAATATTGATGTATATCCACTGTCTATTGTGCATAATCTGTCATCCTAATCTTGTCTCTGTGTTTCCTCTTCTTCTTCAACCTGTAACTCTTTACTGTATTAATCTTGAGGTTTTCAAAATATTAGCCTATCCTTAAAATTATTTTCTTCACTATGACAGATACAATTATCAGATCTTTATTAACTGTCTTGGTCTGTCCAAGTTGTTATAGCAACATGCCATAGACTGAATAACTTATACACAATAGAAATTTCCATCAAGAAACGGATGGTAGATTTAGTGTTTAGTGAAGGCTTAAGTCACTGTTCATGGACTTCCATTTCCTCATTGTAACCTGCCCTGGAGGAAGAGATGAGAGATCTCTCCAGAACCTCCTTTAGAAGAGCATTAATCCCATTAATGAGAGATCTCATGCTCTAATCACTCTCCAAAGTCACACCCCCCAGCACTATCACTTTGGAGGTTCATATTTCAACATATGAATTTGGAAGTATGTAAACATCTAATCCATCTCATAAAACAAGATCTTTCTTTGTGTAATCTGAAACATAATTTTTGGAATTTTCAAAGTAAAAATCTGTCTCATATGTAACCTCAACATTTCACTTTAGTTTTTAGTAAACATTTTCTATTTCTGTGCTTTAGTTCATATGTTCCCTCCATGAAGACATATGTTCAAAGCTTTCAAAACCCTATTTAAATTCTAGTTCCCTTTTGAAGCCCCATTCTCTAAATTTAAACAAATGTTCCATCTGTCAACTTCTACAGCACTTTATATGCAAGATTCCAAGGCACTTACCCATTTTCATATCATATTAGTAGTACTCAAAGGTATGTTTTATTTTCTCTTCTGAATGGGAACCTACTGTTGTATAGAACTTATGCTCAAATATCCTTGTATTTGATCCTTTGTATGACCACAAAGCAAAAAGGGCAATCCTAGACAATGACCAAAGATTTTCAGGCAGAAAGAGACAGAGAAGAGCTATGGCACTGGGTATTCATGCCCAGATATATGCAGTGAGGAGGCAGCTGATGATGTTCAGATTCACTGAAGGAAAACAAAGATTCTTTAGCCATAAACTTATGAAGTTTCTCTGCAAAGCAATGAAGTATTTTGGTAAAGGAGAAAAAACATGGGGCACATAGAATAGTTTGATAAATAAACTTTGATCATACATTGAGATAAATATTTTAATAAAAACTGAAAAAGAAAAGTAACCAAAAATAATCTAATTTTAATCATATCCTGCTGTTTTTAGACAATTGTTCAATAATCAAACTGAAAGATGAAGCAAAAAGGGTATATTAGTTATAAATGTAAGTGAACTTGTTTATTTGGGCAGAATTAATCTTTTCTCTTAATGGAAGATTTTAGTTTCCAAAGGAATAAACAATGTGATGGCCAACAATTCTACTACAGTTTACTACAGAATGCATTTCTCCCTGTGTTTTATTATATATAATAAATATATAAATGTATATATATATGGCTAATTCTCCAAGCTGGGTATATATAGGTAATGATTAAATTTTACATAAGCATATTCATATAATATATAGCTAAAATTACATATTATACATAATTATGTGTACTCAGGATTATATGTAATTTTATGCATTTCATATATAATTCTACGATTTATATAGAATTTTTTTTTTTTTTTGGTACTGGGGATCAAGCTCATGACTGTGCACTTGCAAGGCAGAACGTATGCTGCTGAGATAAATCTCCTGCCCTATATAAAATCATTTATAATTCTTGTAATACATACAACTTTTAAATTTTACTTTCCTTTCAGTCTACTTTAGGTTGAAAAATACTTTCCACATTTTTAAAGTACCTGTTAAGTTTAGCCTGCATTTTTCAAATTTCAAAAGTGAAAAATTTAAGAAAACATATAGTACATAAATAATTATTTCAGGAACAATATTTGAAACAGAATGAGATGTTTAAAAAAATTAAAAATAGAAATCAAAGTAGCTAACTTTAATATGTAAAAAGAATAAATCTGATTCTTGAAAATGTACCACCAGAGGGGTGGAGATTTAGGTTAGTGGCATAAGTGCCTGCCTGGCAAGTGCAAGGTCTTGAGTTCAATCCCTGGTACAAAAAAAAAAAAAAAAAAATACCACCAGGGCCGGGTTTTTAAGCTCCAGCTTGGCATGTGTGAGATCCTCAGTTCAATCCCCGGCACCAAAAAACAAAAAGTACTACCAGATAGTCCCTCTACAATAAGAACTAATTTAATTTCTTGAGTAAACTTTATATTTCCAAATTTCATGTATTTCTTATTTTCATGGTATATCACCCTATAGCTAACTTTACAAAAGACAAAATTCTTTTAAAAAGAAAAGTGGCCAAACGTAAAACTGGCAATTCTAAAGCCCTCACAACCCCAGGCTTGCTAGGTTCTTATGCTTTATCAGTAAAATCTAACTAAAAATTATGTATTTTTCCCTGGTCTTTCTCAAAAGTGACAGTATTATTTCCATCTAATATGATCTACTTTAGCTGATTGACAAAGAAGTTAACTACTCCAGTGACCTGAGGCGAGTTCTAATTTCCAGGCATTTTTAACAAATCAGAGCTGCTAGCAATAAGAAGAGACTAACACAGACATTCTATGACACGTTATTTTGCTAATAATACTTTCCAAGTACAATTTCCAAACCTTCTCATATGCTTAGATTAGCATTCTCCACCTTTTTTAAGTAGTAGAAAAGTCTTACTTCCTTAAAAAGATTTTTAACAAATAGTCACTGCAATTTCTAAGCTATCAATAAATTTCAGAATCATCCTTCGTCTTTCAACATACAATTGTTATTGAGTTCAACTAACTCTAGAAGCATGCTCAATTTCAACTTGAGATACTTCAACGTTACATTTTCTCATTATCAATGTTATGAAATACTGTAAAAGAAATATTCTTTGCAATTAAAACTTACTTTAATTGGTTTCATGTTGTATACATAGATTTTTATACAGATATGATTTTATATAAAAATTTTTGCCTATTTTAAGCATATTTTACAATAAAGATGGCACAAAGTACACACACAGAAATATTCTCTTAACATTGCTTCATCCTAACTGTGACATATTACACTCTCTTCTCCAAAAGCGTATTCTGATAATTACTGCCATTTTCATCTTTCTTCCTTAAATACAGCTGAGACTGTTGATTGGGTGGGATTAGATTCATGTAAGCACATCTGGTCCCTTAGTTAAGAGAAGACATTTAGTAATGCATAACTTTCTGAGGCCCGTTGTGATTTTCACCAGCCTTTCTGAGTTCTTTCAGAATTCCCTGAGATAAAGGAGCATGCCTTTCGGTGTACTACGTTAAATTATGAGCTCAAACTGCTTTCCGTTTTGGATTCTAGTGGGTTGTTGTTGTTGTTGTTGTTTTAGAATAAAAATAAATTGTCAAACAGTGTGAAATTCCACAAATAGAAAGATCTTGCTTCCAGAAACGTGGCCCCACACTGGCATCTTTTATTCTACGCAGGAGCATCTCAGAGGAGCGGTTTCCAACTGTCCTTAGAAATGGGTTTCCTCTGCTCTTAAGATTCTTATTTCATGGATATTAGAACCTGCTGTGTTGTCTCCAACTGTATAACCTGAGGAGAAACTGCAAGCTTGAATATTTGGAAATGAATTTTTCTTAGTTTATTTTCACCAAAGTTTTACAAATTATCTTGTTACGTTTTTCTGATAATGCAGGCATTACAGCATAACACCATAGCAGACAGAAAGGGAAAGAAAAGGAAATCGTGTGATCTTTTGCTCTTGCTTGAACACCCCATGAGATAAGAAATAGATGGTTGGACTCCCTGAAAGGTTTTTTTTCTGATACCGCTAACCTGCAGCTATGTCCCAGTAGGAAAGGGAGAAAATTTAATTCATTGAAGCTAGCTATTGTTCAAAATAATTGCTAAGGTAGACTAATACTGTTTGGAGGTTTGTATGTGTGGAAGGGAAGGTAGCTGTTGGTTTCTCACCAGGAATTTAATTTCCTATCTTATCTATTTCAGTGAAAGGAAAAATAGTCAACCTCACAGATCCAGATCAGACAGGCCACGCTGAAAAAGAAGTAATCCCAAAACAAGTTATTGCCAAATGCTCTGAAGAGAAATCAAAGGTAGGTACCACACCAAAATACCTTATGGGAGATCTTTTACTTTATCTAAAAATATGGATGTTTGGTTTTTTAAAGTCTCTGTATTCCAAAATTTTCAAGAATTTGATGGTTGGAATAGAAAAATCAAATGCCATACCTATATACACACATTGTAACTTACCACATCCCATACTGACCATAACCATAGCCTCAAGATATTGTCTTCCTTCACTTTTTTTTTTTTTTTTTTTTAACCCAGAATCAAACTCATGACCTAGGGCTTACCAGACAGGCACTTACACTGCTGAGTTAAACCCCAAGTCCCTAATTTTTTTTCTTCCTTCACTTTAGTAACATTTTTTCTCATCATATAGGCTGAACCAGACTCAGGGGTTGTAGTAACATGAATTTCATTACACTGAACACATGGCTTTCCATCCTCTTCTCATTTTTTACTTTTTAATTTTGACTCAGAGTCTCACTAAATTGCCTAGGCTAAGTTCTAACTTTGATCCTCTTGCCTCAGCTTTCCAGAGCGCTGGTATTACAGGGATACTCCACCAGGACCCATTAACTTGCCTTCTTTTCTGTCTGGTGTGGTTTGACTTGATTTCTGTTGATTGGTTTTGGTTTGGGCTTTCAAGACTGGGTCTCACCCTATAGTTCAGGCTGACCTCAAACTCACCATATACCCAATAGGGAGGCCTTGAAATCATGGGGATTCTTTGGCTTCATCCTTCTTCTGAGTGCTGGGGTTACAAGCATGCATTAGCAGATCTGACTTAAATATTCTTCTTTATATAAAAACAAGGGAACTACCTTATTCACCCTTACTCCTAGGCAAAGTTCTACCAGCTAAAACCTCTCTCCATTAGCTTATATATCAAGTTCATGCTGAGTAAGTCTGAGAAATCTTATGATCAAAATAAAACTAATTATCATGGATATTCTGGCAAGATAATTTAGGAATTGCATATAATAATCAATGCATAATAGGTGAAGTGGTTAAAAACACCACAACCCAAGAATAGACTCTTGTCTTTTACCCTCATATCAACAACAGCAGAAGCTATAATTCAGAAGCAATCAGCAGAGAAAAGCACGAGAAAAGTCCAATACTAACGTAACTTTGAAGGTCACTCAGTGACAAGTAGCACAGAAGCTTCAGTGCATCCCTGTGGATCAGTAGAGACCAGATAATAGATACCACTTGTTAGCCCTTTAGTAATTTTCTCTGCTTGCCAAACCCACATGAACCATTTCTCCAAATGACAGATAACATCTCAGTTCTGATCTGAAGGTTCAGGGAATATTTTTAAAGTGAATCCAGATTTTAAATAAAGTTATTGAACGTCATGTTTTCATAAGTTACCCATTTCACTGAATATTTTGACAATAATATACTAAAATTTGAGGCTTAGTCATAAATAGCCTTAAAATACTTAGTCCTTTTTTTTCTTTTTTTTTAATTTTATTTAAAGAGGAAAAAAGCAAATCAGAAAAAGGGGTAGAAACAATACAGAATTTCAGAAAAAAAATAAACAGTAAGAAATCACTAGTTGATAAATCACATATTGTCTTCTTAGACATAGTTGTTCAACTTTCAAAATTAAAGCACATAGAGTGGACATTCAAACAGTGAGGCTGCAGAGAAGTTCAATGATCCAATAACAACTTAGCAACATGGTTACCAACCTGACACACTTAAACATAAGTGCAGTTATATCCTTTAGAGCATTTTCTGTTCCTCCTTTTACTTTTTTTTTAATTTTTTTTATTTAAAGAGAAACAAAAGCATGTAAAGCGTAGAGATAATACAAAATTTCAAAAAAAAGATAAACAATAAGAAATCACTAGTTGATAAATTACATATTGTCCTCAGAAATAGTTGTTCAAGTTACAAAATTAAAGCATACAAATTAGATGTTCAAACAGTGTGAGTGTAAACAGCTATGCATGCGTGAATCTCTACATGTATTTCTATCCTTTCTGTGTTAGAGGGAAAAACAAAACACAGCAAGACAAAACAAAACAAATCCCTATAAAAACATGAAACCAAAAAGTCGTATAAAATGACAGTACAAGGTGATTACTGTTTTGTTTCTTATTATCGTCAATAGAATTGTCTATATCATCAGGCATAATTGAATATAGCAGTATAATTGAATATAGCAGTACATAACAATATTAGTAAAAATAAAACATTGTAGACAGTATAAAACTTCAAAGGCAGGTAATAATCAAACTAGAGTGGATATTCTAGTGAATCTTGTCATCTTCAGTGCAGTTGCCTATACTCTCGGACTTGATACTACTGATTATAACAGCTTTGAATAAAATCTATCAATACAAAACAGTGATCTATCAAACCAGATTCGATTACGATCAGTCATGGTAAAACAATGTAGGTTTTACAGAGCTTTAGATTAATTTAATAGGAAATTAAGGATGATTACCCTACTATATCCTGTTATTTTCGGGATCACTATCTGTGCCCTCAAATCTAGTACAGGTAGAATGACTGGAACAGAATATAATACATCTAAGCAGAGTAGTGTGGGTAATGTGGGTTTTAAATCCTGGTGCACTATTAACAATATAGCATATCAAGGCCATCTATGTTCGAGATACTAGCCATCCTTCTCTGCCTCATTTCTGCTATGCTAATTTTCTGCCTTTGTTTGTCTAGTTTTCTCCTGCATTCTACTGCCTGCCACACTCATTGAGGCCTTTCTGCCACTGTTCCTAAAATCCTGGTATTTTTTTTCTCTCTCTCTAGAATGTCCTTCAGTATTCTCTGTAGGGTTGGATTGGTCACAATCTCCCTCAGTTCCTCTTTGTCAAGGAAGCATCTTGTTTTTCCATTAATTTGTAGTGACAGTTTTGCAGGATGCATCTATCTGGGCTGGAGATTATTTTCTTTCAGGGCTTGGAATACTTAGCTCTAAACTCTTCTTGATCTGATGGTCTGTGTTGAGAAGTCAGCCATGATCCTGATGGGCTTACCTTTATAGGTAATCTGTTTCTTTTCTCTGATGGCTTTTAATATTCTGTTTTTATATTGAATTTCTGGTATGTTGATTATTGTATGTCTGGGTGTATCTCTGTTTTGGGTGTAGGAGGCTGGAGTTCGGTATGCCCCACATAACTGAATGTCATTTTCTTTTCCCATGTTTGGGAAGTTTTCCTTAGTTATTTCTGTGAATAGCCTTTGTAATTCGCCTGTTTGTATTCCTGCTTCTTTGTTCACATTTCTTATTCTTAAATTGTATATTCTCTTGTCATCTTCTAGCCTTTGTATTTTTACTGCCTGTTTCCTTGTTATTTTTAAGAGATCTTTCCTTTCATGATCACACATTGCAAACTTGTCTTCAAGTTTTGTTAGTCTATCCTTAGTTTCTTTTAAGGCATTTTGCCACTTTCAATGGAGTTTTTAATTTCCTGGTAGTCTCTTTGAATCTGCTTCATGTATTCTATATTTTCTTTATATTCTTTATCAAATGTTTCTCTCCTTTTTTTGTATTCCTCCCTTCTTCCATCTGTATCTTCCTGAGAGATGCTTCCTGAGAGTATGTCTTTTATTACTCTACTCATATCCTGCTTTACCTGATTTAATATTTCAGTTTTGAGCTCATCTACAAGGTCCTGAAGATATCTCTTAATGTTCATTGAAGCCATGTCTGATGTTGCATGTTTGTGCCCCTCAGTCTCCCTTGTTTTTCCCTCTCTTGGATCAGGGCTCTCAGGGTTCTGGGCTGGGGCCTCCTCCTGCCTCTCTCTCCTGTCATGGCCCTGGCTTTCTCCACACAGGTTACAGTGCAGGTCCTAGCCCCCTTCCCTGTTGGCCATGTTTCCTCTGAAGCATGCTGGGAAGGGACCTCTGCCCTGTCCTGACTGCTCTTGTCACTGAGATGTAAGCAGTGGCTGTGTATGCCTGCCCTCCCCACCAGGCCAGCCAAACTTCATGGGCCAGGTTAGTGCATGCTAGGCACAGGGAATCTATTTGGGATGGCTCATTGGATCCTGGCCAGGAGCATGGCCCAGTCCAAGCAAATCCCATGAGTCTGCTCTGGGGAGGGAGCAACCAACTGAAGTCACTGTCACTCCCAGTTCAGGCTCCTCCTGCCTGATTCCAACATGTTGCCCATTTGATCGCACCCTTCCTGTGGAGGGGGCGTCTCACTGCCAGCAGTGACTGTGGATTAATGAAGGTCCTTTCACCGGCTCCGCTCTCTGTTGAGTTTACCAACCCCCTACTTCAGCGCTGTTGTGCTTCCTGTGAGTGGTGGTGGGAATACTTAGTCTTTTGAGCTATTTACATTTTCCAAACATACAAAATATATTTCATGTAGTTAAACAAACAATAACCTTTACAAACACAATTCCATATTCAACTTTCATTTTTCTATAAAATAACCTAGTTATTAAGTTTACATCTAAAGGATTAGTAATGCAGTTAATTCACATGAGTGCTTCTCAGAGGTTAAACATTCTTTTAAGTTTTTCTCATATGACACTTCCTTAGATAATTGAATAACTCATTTCAATACAACATTCAGTGATTGATAACATTATTACCTCTGTTTTTGGAAAAGAAATTGGAGCACAGAGAGATAAAGTGAGCTAAGGACATCTAACTAGTAAGAAAAGGCCACTATTTAAACCCTAGGGGATCTGCTTGCAGGATCCGCATTGTAGTGCTTACCTCCAAAGCGACTTTTCCTCACTGCTTCTCCAAATTAACTTTCTCAAATTAACCCAAAAGGGTGGGAAATACACATGCAGAAATCTGCTATGTTCAGTGTTATCCATCCATCAGTCAGGTCATGTATCCAAACATGCTTTCAAATAAAACCTGAAATTTAATTAGATACATTCAGTCATCTTTATACTGATTATTTATCTTCATTTTTACTAACTGAAAACTATTTTGTCTAATTTGTCCATTTGTAATGGGAATCATTCCTAATACCTGGGACTGCAGCCAGAAAAACTTGAAGGTAAGGAATAAGTGATTAGCTTTTGGATGATATCTTAGAGGGAAATCTTTACTCATGTGTCTGATGATTAATACTACTGTTGTCTGAGATTTCAGATAAGTATCAGGGCTGATTTCATGATCTATGTGGTCATCAGGATCCCATAGTCAAAAAGGACTCACATTTGACTTAATGTTCTGCTATTACCATGCTGAAATTTTAAGTGCTTTATCTTTAAATTTGTTTTCTAAGAAAGATAGGTTGATAAAGTATACACATTAGCACAAAAGATATATGCCAATGTATATATATTCACCATTCCTTTCTCCCCATTTGGTATAAGGTATATGGTAAATAGTATTATGATGTTCCATTAGCATAAAACCCAGTGGGCTGCAATATATGAGTTTTGTGACACTCAAAGTCAGTACAGGTTGCATAGCCCTAATCCAAAGTGCTTAGGACCAGAAGCGTAATAATTCCACTATCTTTTAAGTTTTGGAATATTTGCAAGATTATCTTGGGGATAGTCCCAATTCTGAGCCCAAAATTCATTTATGCTTCACATGCACCTTATACACATAGCCAGAAGTAACTTTCACAGTTTCAGTGCACTTGAATTTTCATACATACAAGATTCATATATAAGGTTTTCCACGTTAGTACTAAAAAAGAGTTTGACTTTGGTGCATATCTTGTGATCATTTCAGATTCCTGCATCACAGTACCTGCATTATGTTATCCAAGGAAGCAGCAGTAACACAGGCATATAATCACACGCACTGGTACACAAGAAGATGTTTGCCCATCTACCTTAATGTTTGCCTATTGATAGTACCTGAAGTCCAATGAAGGAAACTAAGGGGAGGATACTGAGTAGATCCCTCTCCATGCAGTCACTTTTAGCAAAGTGTTAAGCAATTGTTTAATGACAAATGAGATGAAATTGGAATCTTCAACTGAACTGAATCTATAATAAACGGAAATGAACAACATTCTTCCTGGAATGTTGTGAAGGGGCTTTGAATTAGAGATTTAGCACAGTACCACCAAAAGATATGACTGAAAAAGATAAATGTTCAGACCATTCCATTATTCAGTTACATTTAAGTGACAAGCATTTTAAGTTGCAATTAATCTTTTTCATGTTCTCCTGCCTGAACATGCGGTACAAAAAACAAACATAAAAGACAGATTTGCAAAAATCCATACTCTCATTCAGTTGAACCCTAAATATTTTACATGATCATAGCCTTCAAACTAATCGATCAAGTGTTTCAGATGCAATGCTTTTCTGGGCTGGACTCTCAGACCCTGCAACTGATTGTATTTTTTATAACAGCCCACTAATCTACAATCCTAGTTGTCAATAACACAACATTTAATAATCTTTTCCCAATAGCTTGTTTCTCTGTTAGCTAATTTTGAATAATGTTAAAACATATCCTCATAGGTGGATTTTAATTTTGTTTATACAATTTTTAATATCATTTAAACAGTCCAGTTATGAAAAAAGAAATTAAGAACTCTGTGTGTACAATCAATTAATTTAATATGATGTAGTAAACCCCAGGACTTATAAAATTATTTTATGAAATGCTATTTATAAAAACCATTGAACAACTTGGGTAATAATTTTTATCCTACAAGGTGAGTTTAATGATTGATATGTTACCAGGTGGACTGGCTGATCAAAGCCAGTGTTATTAATTACAGTCTAGAAACAGATTGTCAACATCTAAAATATTTATGTATATTCTATAACAAAAACAAACACAAAAAAGCCTCTTTAATGAACTAATGTGAAAGTGACAATAACAATAATCCTACATTTTACCTTATGTCCATGAACCAAAAAACTAAAACTAAAAACCCACAAGAGACTATCACACCTATGATACTAATGATAATGATCAGGGGCGGATGTGGCCCATGACAGGAAAAATAAGAAAAGCTTGATATATGCCAAGTTGCAAAAGAAAATAAAAAGAGGATCTTCAATTTTAAAATTATTAATAAATCTATATAAGATAAGACAGTGTAAAACCTACTTTTGAGAGGACCAGATGTTTCCCAAATCTAGCCTGTATTGAACTCAGGCTAATCCAGTCTTCTGGCTGGAGCATCCATTCACTCCGTGAAGAAAAGCAAATGAATGACTGCACCTGGAGAGACCGGAAGGCGGTGTCTCTCAGCTCCCAGGAAGTCCTGAGAGATGAAAGTGAAAGCATGTGGCTTCTGGTTGAATAGAGCAATAGGTAGATTAGCTAAACAGGAAGAGACATAAGAAAAACTGTAAAGGCAGTAAAAAGCATGCAGACACCCCAAATATTCGTGGACAGTGAAGGATCAGTGTCTCATATTTACTGACATGTTTACTTTAAAACATTCAGAAGTAAAAAGGATACAATTGCTGAAATAAACTAGCACTGGTATTATCATTTTCTCTACTGAAGTCTGGAGACCAAAGTCTACAGCAAATTTACTGCATTTAGAGTTTGTAATGGGAACTAACAGATGTTTGTCATGATAATTTACTTGAATTATAAAAATTATCATAGGCAGAGTTTGAAAACATGATTTGACTCAGATTATCAAGTGACCTTCATAAATAATTGACACAGTGTAAGCAAATTTCCCTGGTATAAAGGAGTATGCAGTTGGAAGGAAGGGAGGAAGGAAGGAAGGAAGGAAGGAAGGAAGGAAGGAAGGAAGGCAAAAAGAGAAGAGGGAGGAAGAGAGTGGGAGGGAAGGAGGGAGGGAGGAGGGGAAGGAAAGTAGATTGTTCATATTAGTATCCCTACACTAATCCTCATAAATTAATTTTCCTTGTGTGTTTGCTTTCAATTAGTATCCATTTGATTACATTCAAATATAAACTAAATACTGCAAATATCCTTCTTTCATTTTTAAAGAGGCACGGAAAGAATCTTATTAGGCAGAAATTCAAAAGTACACCCTCAAAGAAGTAGACCATGGGCCAGAGAGAGGGAGAGAGAGAAACTTACTGGAAGCATTTTTTTCTTGACCGTAGAAACCCTGGGAAAAGGAGGCTCACTGAGTTCTGGCCCATATTATAAGTTCATTTTTTTTAAGTGAAGTGATTTAAACATTTTTTGGATTTGGTCAACTGGTTTTTTCATTTTAAGATCAGGTTTCTGCTCTTTATTTTCTCAGTTAAGCCAATTTCTGGATTTTCAGTATTCCTGAGAAATTTTGGAAAGAATGGAGCCTAGATTTCACCACGGGAACATGAATATGGCAACTTCAGCTGAGGCCAGAATTCGCAGTCTCTTAAAAGTTACAGTTTCCTTGTCTCAATTCCTTTTATTTCTTCAATCCTACCACATATCTTCCCAGATTTTGCCTTTCTTTACAATGACTGTTTTTATTAATCCTTGTAATTTAATGCCAAAATATGTGAATAATAACCATCCTTATAATACACATGCCAAATATATGGCTTTTAAAAAAGAAAAAGAGAAAAAATTAGAAACGCAGAATAGTATGAAACATTTTGCCTAGTTTTTCAAGACTACTTTTCACTGCACTTGCAGACATTGGAAATGAAATCATGAATCTGTTCCTATACATAAATATTGTATTTCTTTCTTAATTCTTCCATTCTACATCTGTATTAATTTGAACTATACAATTATGAATAGCCACATAATATTTTACTTATTTAACCTTTTGCGCTCATGACACATGACTCAGTAAGCAGTTGTTACTGTGATTAATATATTGTGAATTGAGTACATTCCCTTCAGTTGTATAACTTACTCATTATCATTTATAAATATCCTTCATTATCAATCTCTTACTGTCTTCTGAATTTATTAGTAGTAGTATGTGCTTACAATACATAATATGAATTGACAAAACTTTATGAACAAAATCCTAATAGCACAGGAAATAATACAAAGAATCAACAAATGAGATCATATCAAATTAAATAGCTTCTGCACAGCAAAAGACACCACCAAACGAGTAGACAACGCACAAAATGAGGCAAAAAATTTCCATCTACCCCTCAGGAAGAGGACTAACCTCTACAATAAACAAAAATCTCAAAAAAGTCAGACCACCCAAATTATAGATCCAACCCAAAAATGGTCTATGAGACACATAGACCCTCCTCAAATAAAAAGGTACAAGCTGAAAATAAATACATGAAGAAAATTTCAACATATGTGGTCACTTGAGAGATGGAAATCAAAACATCACCAATATTCCATCTCACTGCAGAAAGATTGGCCACCAAAAAGAAATCAACAAACAACAAACGCTGGTGAAGCTGTGGGGGAAAAGGAACACTTTCCCACTGTTGGTGGGAGTGAAAATTGGTACTGTGGAAATCAGTATGGAGATGATCAAAAAGCTAAAGCCAAAAGTTCCATTTGAACCAGCTTCCCTCTTCCAAGTAACTTCTGGAAAGAGTTAAAGTCATCACATCACAGTGACGGGTGCACACCCATGTCAGCAGCACAATTGATAATTGCTAAATTTTGGAAACAGCCCACATAACCATCAACACATGAATGGATAAGGAAAATGTGGCGTTTATATACAATACAGTACTACACTGTGGTAAAGAAGGATAAACTGGAGACATTTTGGTGTAAATAGATGTATCTTGAGACCATAATCTTAATAAATCAGACATTCAAGTTTAATCACTGTCAACTTTTTAATTAAAAAGAAAATTACTTTAAATCACATAAAATATATTTCTTAAGTTATAGGCTACATAGTAAAGCCTAGAATTAATAAACACCTGTTGTATGAGAAAAGAGAATGATAAAAATACAATAGACTTTGGAAAAGGTCTCTAACTTGTTTCTTATTGAGGAACAGGCTGCAGATAGGCGCAAGAGCATGAATCAAACAGATGGATCAAAGCCTTTTCTGGTAGTTAATTGAATCATAAGTATCAGTAAAAGATTCATGGGTGTGAATATAGTGACATAGTATTTAAAGAAAAAAAGGAAGGTTGAAGAATACAAACTGAATTTTTTTATTTGATAGGATTTAGAAGAAACTGCACATACCAGGAGAAAGAAAAGATAAACCAATAAAAATGGTAATTCCCGAAGAGAGGCAAGAGGTTAAAAAATAAAATAAGTATCAGTACTCTAGTTATTTTAATGCATAGATGAACTCTACATAGGTAAGTCCACAGGTGAAGGAGGTAGGTCCTCTGAAATTTCCTCCATTTGACTCTGAAATGATTGATTCATCTTATTTAAAATACCAAGACTTAACAGATCATGAAAAATAAAGATGTTATAACAGGAGGTGGGGAGATAGATTGTTCTCAGAGGGGAAGGGGATGGGAGATGGAGGGAGGAGAAGAGGGGTGAAGGAATGGGTAGGAAGCAGGGGAAGGGAAGGGAAAGGGATAAAAAAAGAAATTGAAATCGAGATGAGCTCTGTACACGTGCCAGCTTCCCACAAGGAATGTAAACATGCACCACACGTGTACTAATAAACTGACAAGGTTAGGTCATGAGCAAATATAAAAAACATATTCCAAATCGAAGACAAATATTTCAGAGCAATTATCTTCACTGCTCTTTCTTTGCTCTGTTAGCAAGAATGAGCTGCAAAATTCATTCAACAAATAATAGTATCACTTATAAAAAATTACATGACTACTTTCAAATCTTAGAGATTTGTTTACTTCACTTTTGAAAAAACTACACTTCTCCAAAAGGAAGACTGAGTCAGTCCTGTAGTCTATGATCTGACAAGGCAAGATACTTAGTCATCATTTTAGTCATTTTTCTCTTTGCTGAGTGGACACCTGAGATCCTGAGAGTTTAGAGAAGAGATTTATTTTAGCTCATGTTTCCAGTTTCCACTCAGCTGGCTGAGGGGCAGGAAGCGTGTGGGACAAAAGGACTGGGGGGTAAAGCCGTTTACATCAGGTCGGAGAGTTAAGGGAGGAGCCCTGGACAGAGATGCTGTGAACCTTCTGGGTAAGTTATTCAGAATGACTAAGGCATCTGCTTCTATATTATTTCTTCCACTAAAAATAACTTTATAGCTCTCTAGAATTACTATTTGTTGTCCTACCTCACCTCCAGATTGATGATTTCTAGAGGACTTATAATATGTTATCTAGGTTTTTGCAAAATCCACATTATTGAAAATATTCAATTAACAACGTATAATCTAATTCAGACGCAACTAGCATCCCTAAATTTTGCAAAGCCTTGAAGAATTTCTTTAGCGAAAAAAGTTTAAGAAAAGTTAAAATGTTTCTAAAAGACAGATACACCAGAACAAAAACTGTTGTAAATTTGACAACATATGGCAAAAACTATATGCCAATTCTTGATGATTTATAAAAATGAAGTCATATAGTTTTCAGCTTTACAGACAAGTTAATTGAGGTCCATAGAGTTTTAGTAAAAACCTGTCTGCAATCTGTATCTGGACAGATCAGAAGCAGGACTTGCACTCAGGCAATCTTGCTTCAGGCTTTGTACTCATTTACATCTGATAGCCTTTTTACTGACACTTGATCATAATTGGGCTAATCTTCATCCATTTCCTAAAAGAACAATGTCACTGTGTACTCTTCTGAGGATGCCTAACAGGAATCTGAGCCCCTCGTATGCTACTTTGGTCTGGATCGCACACTCACCTAAGCTGTCTGCTGAGATGGCCAGGAAAACACGCAGGAGGCTTTTAGTTTTGCTTTCCCTAGGAAGGTTGCTAGCATGCTCTTCTGCTCATCCTGGTTATGACACTTGTACATTTTCCCAAGACTTTAACATCTTAAAAGATCTTTAGAAGAAAACATAATGATTAAAAACTAACATGGAACAAAGCTTAGTGTTACCAAAAAGAAGATATTACTGGATACTGATAAAAATGTTTTTTAAGTGGATTACATTGTTCCTGCAAATAGTTGAGCTTTTTTAATCCTGAAGATAATTAACCAAATAAAAGAATTTGAGACAAATTATTTACAAGGCTAAAGTTTATATTGAGTGGAGGATCACACCTTTGTGCTACATTTTTATTATACCGTTAAACTGGACTTTTTCACAAAAAGTATTTTGTTCTTATTCCTTCGAAGGAATGTGGGCAAAGATTTAATTTTGTTTTCTTGTCTTTTTTCTTGTTGCTGATATGAAAAGGATAGAAGAAATAAAGCATCACAAGAAAGATTAAGACTAAAAACTGGAGGTTCGTCTAGAACATTTCAGTGTCTGTCTTCTCTCTCTCTCTCTCTCTCTCTCTCTCTCTTCTTAGCTTCCAGTATTCCACCCAAAGCAAACCACTTACTGAGCTGAACTATCTAAACAGAAGGAATGTAAAGTGAAGCAGGATACAAGGACAACATCTAAACAGTTTCATACTTCCAAATGTTACATTCTTACTGAGTTCCACTTGAATTATAGTGAGTAGTCAGAAGAACTGCGGTACTCATTTATAATATACAGATTCATCCAATATATGGATGTATGGGAAAATTCAGAGAAGATAATTGATAATAGTAAATAATAAAATTAATTTTATTCAGCTGAGTCAGGCATTTAAGTTTATGTGCATACCCTATGCTGATATGTTTGAAATTCACACTCTCAAGAAAATTCTTTAAAATTTATGTAGAACCTACAGAACAAAGAGGTAATATGAACTAGATTGTCTGTCCTTCTAATCTTCCACAAACTCATTCTTCGCTCTAAGCCAATTGAATAGGTGTGTCTCTTGCCAAATGATGAAATCAATGTAACTTTACAAAACCACTAAATTTTTTCTGTGCACCTCCTTCTATGCTTCAACAGTCTTTTGATAGCATCTAATACCCTTTACCACTGAAGAAAAGTGAAGTGGAGGCACAATCTAGTGGTAGAGACAATCTCAGAAAACATTTGGATCTGGATAGTCCGTTCACATGTGTACTACAGACTGAAAGCAGTATTGGGGACAGTCCATGGGACTGCCGCTGTAGTGCTCCTACTTCTCCATTCATCGCTGAACGTGAGTAGCCACCTGACTCACAAAAGACAAGTCTCAACAGTCCTAAAGATTCATATTTTTCATTAAATTCATAAACATATATGAGATATTTTAAACTAAGTGTACTTAATTTGAAAATAACAGCAACACTATCAGACTCAGGAGAATAGCTACAGGAATATCTGTGGAACAGCCATCCTCGGGATAGCCAAAATGCAAACTCTGGTCCACACCTTCATACCTGTTTTACAGCTGAGAAAACTGATACCCAACCAGAGAAAGACATATACTAATTTTAAATAGTGACTTCAAGGGAAAGCAGAAATAAGACTTTATTACTTTTCATCATTTATCTTACTGTTTTTCTTATATTTTGTCATTAGTTCCATCTTTGCTGAAGTACATTAAAAATATGCATAAGTATGAAGACTTAAAATATTAATTCTTTATGTTCATTTAGAATCGTTGAGTGCAGGCCCTAAGGCCAAACTATTTAAAGTATATTCCACCTCTGCCAGTTTCTGCTAGTTCTGTGAACCTAAGGAAGATACCTAATCTCTCTGTGACCCCATTCCCTCATCCATAAACTAGGAAAAACACCATCCCTCTCACCATTTTGTTATGAGAATCAAATAATTTGCCATATGTAAAAGGCTTATAAAACTCCCTTTCTTACATGGAGTCAGTATATACAAGTTATCGGTGCTACCTAGGTTTGGATTATCATCATCATCATCACGAATTGCCCATGGACACAATCCTGCAGTGGTCCCGAGTGGACCTCAAATGACACTTCTCCAGTTCATGATGTTCGTGGTACAAGGGTCTCCTCCACTGCAGCAAGTTTATTTCAGCTTTAAAGTCTGTATTTGCAGTTTCTGTGACTCATTGCCTCGTTTCATTTAGGTCTGGGCTCAAAAGTCACCTTCCCACTTACATCTCCACGGCAACACTTGTTGAACTGATCCTTGTATCTGCTGTCCCATCACTTTGCTTTGTACTTCTTAAGGGAACTTTAAATATGTGAACTTATATACACTTGTTTATATCCCTTTATGGTCAATCTCTGCCCCCACCCTTGAAGATGACAACAGTGTTTGTCTTGATTGTTACAGTAGCCTCAGTCCATTGAGCACTGTAGAGCTGAGCATCGCTGTCCATTAAATTTTTGGTGAATGAAATAAATGAGTGAAAGAACAAATGAATAGCAGACAAAAATTGCTGATAGAAGCAAAAAGAGTCTAAAACTCTGAAAACATTTCACTTCTAAGGAGTCAATGGTGATATGAAAACCTGTTTCTATCCGTAGATGGTGACTATGCGATTTCAAATTAAAGGTGTGAGTGAATATTGTTTCAAGGTATCCTTGTGTTGATTTTACTTTTGCCAAAGACAAAATGTTTAAATATTGTTTTCTGATCTGAACGTTTTCTTAAAGATCCATTCTACAGGTGAGACAATATAAACAATTTTTACTACAGCTTTAAAAGTATTTGTTGCAGAATGCCTTCTGGAATTCTGTTACTTGTTTTATACCTTCTGCTTTTCATCACAAAGTTTTTAAAGATGCTGGCATTTTAGAAACATTTAAGGTTATTAGTGCTAG
Source organism: Hydrochoerus hydrochaeris (assembly GCA_004027455.1). Classification (NCBI taxonomy): domain Eukaryota; kingdom Metazoa; phylum Chordata; class Mammalia; order Rodentia; family Hydrochaeridae; genus Hydrochoerus; species Hydrochoerus hydrochaeris. Next base: position 276,513 of record PVLA01000111.1, read on the forward strand.
TTGTATTATATGAAATTAATATTATGAACAAGGCCTGGAAAGAAATCATTTTTAAATGTTTTTCATTTTACTTTTAATCTTTTCATGAAAGATTGTGTTCTTCACTGATGAGGAGTGGTAATGATGGTTTATTTTTTCATTTTTTTTTCTTTTTTGGTTCTCCAGTGTTTTTATTTGAATATATACAAAAATAGATTGATTTTTAGAAGAGACATGGGTATTAATCATAGTATGAATTAGTACAGACTTGTTAGTAAAATAATTCCTAAGAAAAAGTAACATCAAAAGATAATATTGTATCAGTATTGCTATAATATTCTCTATTTAAAAGCACTTAATAATAGAGAAAATAGATGACCAAATGTAAAGTCTATTATTTATTTTTATGAGTACCAGAGATTGAATCCAGGGTCCTGTACAAGCTAGAAAAATTCTCTACGACTGAGTTACTTCCTAATCCCAAATATGAAATTTAATTAGATTAACCTAACCAGTAATTTATGGGCAAACAGTGAGCATAAGTGGAGCACTAACTCGGTAAAAGATTCCCAAATGCAGACTCTTCCCTTTGTGAAAGAGCAGCCTATGACCTCATTCATGAAACCCCTTTGTTTGGCAGTAAAAGGGCAATGCTGCCATCTAGTGCTCATGAGCTGTAAGGCAGGGATGAGTCCCTCAGCATGAATCCTAACCAACTCCAAGGATCACAAAGAGGGAACAGCAAGGACACCCACCTGAAGACAAGGAAAAGGATGGGTTTCGATTCAGGGCCCGACTTCTGAGTTCTCTACCAACACTCTACAAACACTCTACCATGTGTTTGTATTTATTCTTAAAAACTCAGAATTTAAAACAGCAGTTTGTTGGTGATGATAAAATAATTAGATTCCCACAATCAGCTCATGTAGAATGACTTCCTGTGTCAAGTAAAGACCTCTGGACACCGCACAAAGGGAAAGAGGACATAAAGAGATAGAAGCAAAACTGGGATCGTTTTATTAAAGTCCCTGAGGATTCCCACTGCTGTTGCTACTTATATTAAAATGATAAACAATCCAGAAATGTTGATATTGGCTACACAGGTCCACTCGACCACCTCAAAGAGTCAAAGAATCTAATCTGAATTAGAACCAGCACTTGCTTTGGAAAAGATCTCGAGCCCTTCCTTCTGACTACTGGTCCAAAGCAGGACATTCCTACACAGCCCAGGACTCTTCAGTAGGTATTGAAATAACTTCATCTGCTATAACTTCCCTGGCCAGGCATCAGACAGAAAAATTGACTGAGTTTTTGATTAAATGAGTCTATGAGAAAGTGTACTCAGAATATACTCTAGTAGCATCTGTCTCATTCATTGTTTACAGAGACATCTGGTGAAAATTAACATGACTGAAGGACCACAGAGTAGCTACTTTTTCTCTAGCTCTGTTTTTTGTTTGTTTGTTTGATTTTTCCTGAGATATGTTCCTGCACTGAGCATCATGGTGTAAAACAAGGAAACGTCAGAAGCAAACGACTCTTCCTTGCCTCCAAAACACTCCCAAATCCCTCTGACTGCCTTTGTGTCCTCAAAAATATATACATTCCTATTTCCACCCTCACTTAGGCAGCTGGAAACCAAAGAACAAATGGGAGCTATGTATGGAAAACAAACCTGTCAAGTTGCTTTGAGTAGGAAAAGTTTTATGGGTTTTCTCAATAGCTTTTTTTTTTTTTTTTACTGATTCATAACAAATATGGTCAATTCTGGTCTCATAAACATTTTTCTTCCTTGAGATTACATTTGTCTTTCATAGTAGCAATCTAAGAAGTGAGTAGACCAGCTCTAGTATCCTGAACTAGGTTATGTTTATAAGGTTATTGTCATCAGTTTCTCACAAAAGTTTGCATGAGGAATTCCTCGACCGAGATGAAGTGTAGCTGGCTCTGTATCAGGAGAGCTATAGCAGCTCTGACCATCAAATGTAGAGTATAAATCTTTGGCCACAGCAATATGAGTTTGTTTTCAATCCACCCAATATTCTTTTCATATAATTTTGATCATTAAATAGCAAAATGATATGTCCATTAAGAACTTAACATTTGGAGCCAGAATGCCAGAGTTCACATTTTGTTTCCATTTGTTGGCACATTAGCAATATTTAATCTGTGTCTTTGTTTCCTAATCTTAATAAAAGTAGCCCCTGCTTTATTGATGACAAAGAAAAAGTAATTCTTATATAAAAATAGTCCTTTTTACGTAAGAAATTTCTATAAATGTTATCTAATTAAGTTGCATCATTCGAAAAATAAAAATACTTGGCACAAATAATGTTCTCAACAAATGTTGATAGACATCTCAGAGACCTCCTATTATTGAAAAGTAAATTGTTAGAATGATAATATATTTTCATAGAAAAAGACACAAAAAGAAAACCTCCAAGGAAAATAGTTAAAACCATAGTTATGCCTTGCAGTTAAAGTAATAGGACTGCTGCAGTTTTTTGTTGCTTCTTCCTACTAATAAAGCCTTAGAGAAGGAATTCCTCCTCTTAAATCGATGGGATTGGCCCATCCGATTTACGCTTTTACAGGATTATGTAAAGTATGAGGGACAGAATAGGAAAATACAGTATAATGAGCTACATAAATAGTACTTTACTTGGCAAGAAATAACCAAGCATACTTTAGAAGAAAAATGTTGGGAAAATTTCAAAAACAGGAATAAAACACATATACACACTCACACACACACACACACATACAGAGAGGCATACAAACCAACCATACCTGCCACTTGGAATCACCTATTGGCCAATACGTATTAAGTAAAATTAGAATAAGAAAATGAATTTCTTAAAACTATGTAAACTTGATGAAAAGGGCAGAAAATATTGGAATAAAATTACTTAAAATATAAATATTGAGATGAAATAATTTTCCATAGTCAAGAGGAGCATTACTTTAAAACATGCAATAAATTTGCATTTATGTGGGATTCCACAAGTAAACACCATCCAAGACAAGAAGAAATATGTTTAATCATGTGGTCCAAATACAAATGGTACAAAATGCGGTTTTTCTCTATAAAACTTCACTGCAAATTCTTTTCTCACCTCATTAAAATGAAGCTCACCTCAAAACATGAAATGAAGCGTAATGATCAAATGTAATTCGCACGAGTTCAAAGTTTCTATTTTGAAAGTTGCGCTTTCTGATTAACTGAGAGCCAAGAGAATTAAACAAGAAATTAATGCGGAGTCCAAGCTGAGCCTTTTGGTTTATGCTGAACAATGCTGAGCACCTTTTCAGGCAAAATTAACAACTAATAGTATTTGATGACAAATAGGAAAACTTACAATTTTATCTCCTCAATGTTAAACTTGTTTTAAAAATTTAAAGTCTTTAATAGGTGAAATAGTAGGTTCAACTAATAATGGAAATTGCCTATTGTATTTTCTGTGCGCGGAAATAAAAGCAGCTCTATGTCTCATGTTCAGTTCTGTGTCAGACACTGATCCTATTGTAAAACTTCCAGGAAGATAAGGTGTAAGCAAACAATAACATCTTTTGTAAAAGCACTGAACAGCTGCCAGGTAAAGGTGTAGATCTCTGTTCCTCTGTTAGGAGCTTGTCGCGCTAGTCTGACTAGTGATACAATATCCTGTAGAAGCCACAGGTACGTAAATCAATGAATTGGGCCAAGGAATATAAAAATCTATGAGCTTTGGAATGTTTTCAGATACTTTTTTCATTGCCTTTATTATGAGTTAAATTGTTCCCCACAAAATGCATATTCATATCCTGAACCCCATACCTCACAGCATAAACTTTAGTTTGAAAGTAGGGTGTTTACACACATAGCTAGCTAGAATGAGGTCATTCTGGAGTAAGGTGGACCCTTGATCCAGTAGGATTGATGTGTTGCTGAGCCAAGGACAAACATAGAGATACAAAGAATGAGAAAGTGCCATGTGTGGGAAAGGCAGGGTTTGGGGAGATTCAGCTTCAAGCCAAGGACTACTACAGAGTTCCCCTACCACGCAGAAGTTAGGGAAACTCAAGGAAGGAGTCTCCCCCACAGTTTCAGGAGTATGACAGTGCCTGACACTTGGTTCTGGAACCCTAATCTCAAGAACTATCAGACAGGGGCTGGAGATATAGCTCAGTGTCCCAAGGCCTGCCTGGCACGGGCAAGGTCCTGAGTTCAATTTTAATTATCAGGATCCTCCCCCAAAAAAGGAACTATAAGACAATATGTTTCTGTTTTTTTTTTAAGCTATCCTGTTTGTGGTATTTTATTATGGATCCTTAGGAAACTTGTATTTGAAACTTTAACACTTAGAAGGTGTCAAAGAACATTTTAAGAAATACATGATCATACCCACACTGAAAGAAAACACACACACACACACTCAAAGAAAACCTAGGACTAAAACTGGTGTGAAAGATTGCCAGAGGAGGACAACATGTAGTGACAAGGACAGAATTACAGCAGAACTCTGTACACTTGTTTGATGAATCTATAAACTTGAAGTATATAGGACTTAAAGTTTTAAGTACTTGTTTATAATATGTTCCAACAATTATTAGTACACCTGAGTTACTCAGTAATGAGGTGTTATTTTGCTTATTTTTCATTTAGATTGTTTGATCAGATGGAAGAAAAATTATATTTAATGATGGCACATTTGAAATATTTCCATCTTTGAATAATAGCTAATGCGTGTTGAATTTTCACTCTGACCTATTACTTCTCTAAGAGCTTTGTTCACATTATTGAATTTAATTCCCTCAACAACCCAGGAGATAGGTTTATTAATATCACTCTTATTTGCCTAAAGGCAAACTAAAGTACTAAAAATTCGGACTGCTCTAGGTTACACAACTAACAAATCCCAGAGGTGACATTCAAGGAAAGTCGGTGACAGGCAGAGTTCTTAACACCTTTGTTACTGTGCTTCTACGTGGAAGCAATTTCTCAAAGTCCGCTTTCCAGCCAGTTATTACAAATTGCAAATTATACCAGTGAAGTGGAAAAAAGGCCAACGTGTATTTTTAACTAATAAATGAATAAAATGTGTGTGCTCTAGATCTGAGAGTTGAACCATAAACTAAAGAAATAAAAATCTTTCAGTTTCTCACACCAGAGATAATTATAATAGATGTTGTGACATAGAAATTATTCAAAAGAAAAGGGAAATTGGGGGTGGGGGGAAGGGAAAAGAAAAAAATGAGAAAAGAAGGGTGAAATGGGAACAAAGTTTTGTAAATAAGGAGGGAAAGAGGAGTTGAAGGGGAGAGGGGAATGGGAAGAAGGGAAGATGTATCATATGCAGATACAAATTCCCTATGGTGAATGTGATCACTTTGGTTTTTGGAGTTTTTTGTTTTTTGGTTTTTTTTTTTGCTTTTTTTATACCGGGGATCGAACTCATGACCATGCACTTGCAAGACAGGCGCTTATGCCGCTGAGCTAAATCCCCGGCCCCAATGTGATGACTTTGCATATCTAACTTGTACCAATAAACTTAATAAAAAAAATATTAAGAAAAGCTCTTTGGCTTTTTACACCAAAAAATTATTGAAGGGAAAAGCTAAATGACTTGTATTTCTAAGCACGTTATGTAGGACCAGTTTTCATACATTTCCACTACATTTCTGTTTCCAGCACTGGAACCAAATAAAGTCAAGGTTTACTACTGAATCCCAACTGTAATGATAATGATTTAATTAACTATATTTCAGTTTTTCATTTATAAAATGAAGATGAAATCACCCATGCAGTGTTCTCACAGGCCTAAGATATAAAAAAATATTTTGTGCGCTATGCAACACATAATATATAGTCAGCAACTGGGAGCTATTAATCATTGTGCCACTGACTTAGTATTCAGATCATTAACAATTTTTAAACAGGAATATGTCATTCTATAACCACATCATTCAACACAGATACACATGGTGTAAAAATTAAGAAAGTAGACAAAATGAGAAAGTGATAACTATTTTATTGTTTCAACTGAATTAGCAGATACAAAAAGGATTTTTTTGTAATTTTATGAGTTAAATTAATATATGTACATATTTAACAGCTACTTTATCTCACTTTGTGAAAACTCTTTGTCATCATTTTACCCTTCTTTTAACAAAAAAGTATAAAAATAAAAGCTGTGTATATTTTAAATCTACCTATACTTTAACCAATATATTGACATAATGTTCTATGTGTAGAGTTCTTTTTTGGGGGGGAAATAATGTGTACAGTCTAGTACTATAAGATGACTAAAATGGTCATATGTTTTGATGCACTTTTAAAAAATAACATAAAATAAAACAACATTTCTTCTAATCACTAAGAACTGGAAGTTATGGTCCAGGAAAACCTGAATTGATAAACAGCAGAATTCTGTTCCCCAATAAAAGGGGGTGAACCACTGAGAGAGGAAATAATATGAATCTATCTCAGTGGCACGATACTGAGTGAAAGGCTACTATCTGACTTCATACTTCAAGAACAAGCAGAGCCATATGGATAGAAAGTAAGTCAGTGTTTGCCAGGTGTTGGGTGGGGAAAGAGATCAACTTCAAAGCGGCAGGAAAGAACTTTCGGAAAGTGTGCAGCTGTTCTGTATCATGACATGGTGGTCATTACACATGACTACCTATGTTTGCCAAGCTCAATGAACTTTACATATGAAAGGGATGAACAGTAATAACATTTCAATACACTATCTTTAAGAAAATAGCTTTTTAAAATTTTATGTTAAATATATGTCGTGGTGTGTTTTTATACTCAGAAAAGCAAAACTTCTCTAGCAACCTCAGAACCTCTTGCTGGAAACCTAGTTAGGGCACACTGCCTTTCTGCAATGTCTTCTCTACCAGGACTTTTAAAAAATTATTAACATATTTTAGTTTTAGAGCAGCTTTAGGTTTACAAAAAAGTGATTGGAAAGTTTACAGTTCCAGTATATATCCTCCCTTCATCTCTCCAGTGTTCCTTACTACTAAATCTTCAGTGTAGATCTTTGTGCAGTACTAAGGATGCAATTTAACATATATTTCTGTCCTCTGTATTCTCTGAGAATACGTAACTGGGTGCAGAAGCTTATTTATGCATATGTTCTGTCCCTTTGGCAAAACTGTTGGTGCTCTTTGAACACAGTCATATAACATGTTTCTCATAATTATTTGATGTTAGTAACCACTATTTCTGAAAGCCTATTTACACTGACTTACACTATTAAACTAATTTACCCTAACTTATTATTTATACTAACTTATTATTCTAAATGGTAAGGTACTAATTCTGCCATTTTGCTTACATACATCAGCTTGAATACTTTTATATGAGGAAAACTGATAAGAGCTATACAGTTAATTTGGTAGAGAAGTACTCAACTCTTTTCATAAAATAGAACCAGTATTCAAAATAATGACTTAGTTGTTTGTCTTTTCAAAAAATAACCATAATTGACAGTTTTAACATCATTTGATAGTCATTGATTTTAAAATATTTTGTAAGACCAGGGATTTAGCTCAGTGGTCTAAGCACTTGCCTTGCAAGCGCAAGGTTGTGAGTTCGATCTTCGGTACCTAAATAAATAAATAAAATATTTTGTAAGTTTTAACACATTAATTACAATTTTTATCAGTTATCAAACATAAACTATCCCTGTTTTGGTCAGTGAGTATTTTTAGTAGTGTTTTTTTTTTCACCTTCCTTACCATCTGGTACATCAAGATGCTCTGATATCATTTGTACATCTCCTTATCAGTGCCAACAGAATCAGTTACTTTTCCAAGAATTCTTGGTTTCTCTTAATGGGAAATGTATTTCAAATCTACAGTTTGTGTTCTAAGAATGCTCATTGCAATTCAGTTGGTTCAGGATCTTTAGACATTTCCAGTGGAAAAAAATTAGAAAATATCACATGAGATTATACTCATTTCTAATTCAAATTTGGCACTGTAACATGGAGAGGTACTTGTAGAAATATTATTATTTACTACTAAAAATTTTCTGTATCATGCCAGTGACTTCTCACACCAAGAATCTTTATTGTTGAGAAAAAGGTAAATGACAGAATTAGAATATTCCATATGTGCTCACTTGCTTCAAGTTACCAAAACATATAGAACAGTTAGAATAACAATTCTAATATTTATACTGTTCATTTAGATTAATGGAGACAGTTAACTTTGCATATGCTGCCCTAATAGTTTAAAATTTATTTTATAAATTCATTGCCCCATATATTGTAGTATGTTTTATAATTTCTCCTTTTTGCCCCTCATCCATTTCTTATTCTGCAAATAAGCACATAATAAAATATTGTTAAACACCAGTAACTATTTAATGGCTATTTGGTCACATTGGTTACATGTCAATAATTTTCTAGTGGATTCCTTTAAAAAGTGTCATTATGAGTTACTAGTATTAATAGCAGTTTCTTTTTTTGAAACTAATAAAGATCAGTTTTGCTGAATATAAAAATACATTGTTCCCATTCTCTCTAAGAATCATAAATATATTTCATTGTTTCAGTCATAAAGCATTAATGTGGAAATATCATATTTCTTTATAAATTATATATTTTCTTTATCCACGCACTCAAAGGGTAGTTTGACCATTTTTCTTTAAAGCCTAATAATTTTATTACAGTAATTACTAGTATTGATTTTACCATTTAACTTGTTAATGTGCTGTTTAGAATCTTTCCAGTTTTCTTTTTTCCAGGACAATTTTTTCTCATTTTGTAGTAATTTTTGTTATTATTATTTCCTTTGTTTTTTTCCTCTGATTTTCTTTCTTCATACCTGAATCTTTGCTTACATTCAGTATTTGGAACTTTGTGCCCACTTCAGCAGTACATATAATAAAATAAAATTTGCTTTTTCCTGAACCCATTTTATCATTTTCTTGAAAAATTCTCCTTTTTCCTTTTTTTTTTTTTCCTTTTTATCTCCCTTGGATTTCTTCTGCTATAGTCTTAATTTCTATTTTTAATCTCCTATGAGATTTATCAACTTTGATTTATGTTATCTTATTTTGTAACATCTTTAGCATCTCTTAGCTCTTTTTGATTTATTTTGGGAGACTCCCTTGGAAGTTTGTATTTTCTGTAAGAAGTTAATTCTCTTCTTTAGTATTTTTCTGTTATCGTAATTTAATTGATTTGTATCCTTGATTTTTTGATATTTTATGCAAAGTTCATGTCTCTGAAAGGCAGGTAGCATTTCTAACTTCACAAAGTTACTCTTCCGTTATATCCATGGTGTTAAAATATATAAAATCTGGTTTTCTGAGATTCCCCAGCTCTGTAATCTGCCCATACTATTTTTTGGACCTTTGCTTGCCTCTGTTTAAGCTCTCCCCAGGAGGAGAGACTGAAAGGAATGACTGGTGGCTCAATCCCACAAATTCATGGCAGCCTCACTGCTCCAGATCCCACAGGCCTTACTAAAATACTTGAATTCACACAGTAAGAGTAAGCAAAATCTTTCCTGGTTTCATCCACTCTTCTAAAACTGGACTGTAGTAGAATATAAAAAAAAACAACAGGTAAAAAGAAGATGAAGGAAGAAGATGAAAAACTTTGCAATTTAAAAATTGTATTTTTAAGAATACTTCAGCTTCAGGGTATAATCAAAGTTACCTAAGTTATAATTCTATTGTTGTTTTTTCCATGAAACTCACTCCAAAATGTCATAAAGGTATTAAAGTGGTGATAAGCTTGAAAGTTGGGCCTGTATTTTTCAAATTAAGCTTATGCTTTTCCTCTAATGCTTTAGATTCCCAAATTCCACCCTCAAACTAAAAATGCTATTATCATATCTCTAAAGAAAAAACGCTATTGAGTATCATACCTATAAAATTGCAAATACGTGCAAATGGTTTCCATTGTAACTTGGTCCACTGACAGACGACCCGTATGCACTAGTCAGCTTTCCCACTGACAAATGGACCAACACCCACAATTTAGAGGAGAAAAGATTGATTTCGGCCAACAGTTTCAGAAGGCTCAGCCCTCGTTCAGCGGGCCCCAAGGCAGTAACATCATGGCAGAGGGGCAAGAGGGAGCAAAGAAAGCAATGTGGTTCACGAAAGCCAGAAAGCATCGCAGGGAAAAGCGCCAGAGAGCAAGGGACGAGTGAGCACATGCGGTGCTTCTCTGATCCACCCAGAAACACCCAGAAATGTGCTGAAAATCCCTTGGACAGATTCCTAGCAAGCCAAGTTGAAAATGCATCAACTGCCCACTGACAGATACTAGGAAAATATGTTGGATCATTTATCTTGAGGAAAGCTCTCAAAACACGAATACTGCCAGCTCCTGGACGCAGCATCTCTCACTCTCTGAGCGCCCACACGTCCCCCTGGGTCTCTTGGTGTGTACTTCTTGCTACTTAATAAATATGCTTTTTCCTCTCACCGATGAGTACTATAACTCTTTTCTGTGCCAAGTCCAGGAACTGTTCCATTGTTGGGAGAGTATCGAGGTCTCCTTCCCCTCTCTTGACATACCTCCGTGTAACTGTCTGGTGACAGAATGACAGGTGTGGAGCATCCAGTGAATGGATATTTATTAAACACTTAGGGAATCTGCCTTTGCTCAAGCCTGCCATTTGCCCAATCATTTGCTTTTGCCCTCTTTAGAACAGACATTTAAAACGTAGATATTGTGGTTAGTGTTAGCCTTCATGTTTTTTCTTCATCTTCATCTTCCACTGGTAGCTTGGGGTTACCTTCTTACCCACTTCACTGCAAATATCACTCATCTGCTCAAGTGTTTTTCTAAGTGTAATGCAGGTGTTAACATATGGATTCAGAAAGATAAAAAACACTTCAAATATGGCTTTGCTCTTCCTAGTTCTTTTTTATTTTGATTTTAATGCTGTTCATTTTTTTTGTCCTCTAAATCCTCTTTGGTTTGTATGTTTAATTTCATTGTGTTTTTACAGAGGTTAAAGCAGGTTGACAGGATTTTCATTTAGACAGTTTAGTAAGATAGCAAATTCTATATAAGTGTGGTAGAGCTCAGATTTTTATCTCCTACTAAATGTCTTCATAGCTTTTTCAATTCTAGTTGTGGAGTTATCAAATCACATCTGAATGATTGATTATCAGTGTGGTCCCTATTAAACAAATACATGTTCCTTATTTCATTGTATAACTTCCCCATAATTTTGGAAGCAATTGTTGATATTACAGAAAATTAAACTCCTGTGTATTTTTAAATTCATTCATTGAAACATCTCACACTGAAGCTTTAAGATCAAGTTTTGCAAAATGATTATTGCTGTCATTTTTTACTCTCATATTGATTTCTCAAAAGGTAAACTTGTCATTGGAAGGCATAAAAAACAAATTAAGATCAGAAAATATTTGTGTTAAAATAAATACACAAATGAGGAAAATAATTGTTCATGAAGGAGATTGTAAAATTTCATTTTAATAGTAATACATTAATAGAACATGATAAATCAATAATCCTGTCTTTGCAAAGCTACCACACCCTGAAAACCTTACATCCATTAAATTTAGGACAAAAATTCTTCAAGAGGAAAACTATCCCTACTGGGAAATTTCATTTGTGCTGACCTAAAAAACTCTACAATCTCCATGGGATATCGAATTTATGCAAACATCTATAATGACTCTCATGTGCTTTCTTTATTACTTTTTTGATTTTCAAATCATGTAAGTTTTTGGTTCTTCTTGTTTCCATTTGTTTACTTGGTACCATATGCACAGCATATGGATCCTTAAGAACAAACCTTCAAAAGTTGGCAATCTAGGCTACTATTAAATTTTTCATAAGTGCACTAACAAGATCTCCAGGGTAAATCCTTAAAGCCTGGGAGATTTGGGAGGAGTGGTAAGGTTTGAGCTGCCTTTATTACAATCTTCCATTTGCAAATCTTCTACCTCGTCTACTTATCTATGATCATTTCCACTTGTTTTAGAGAGTACTCCCTTAGTGAGTTTCTCTAAGTTATTTATTATGCATCCTTACTGCCTTATTGATTCCTTGCAAAACTCCATTTTATTATCTGATTTCTGAGAGATAAAGACAAGACAGGGACAGAGACAGAGAGAATAAATGATATGACAACTAGACAAAAAGCCAAAGACTTCCAAGTAGAAGGAAAAATTCAAACTTGAATGTATGTTTAAATCAAATTCTCCAGAGTACAACAAAGTTTAGGTTTTTAAGCAGATTTTTCATTTTATGTTGTACATGGTTAGATTTGTTTAAGTAAATTAGATCCATATTTATTTATACCTCTAAGCTAATCATGTTTGCGTTTCTTAATTTTTTCCAGGAGAATCAAAATAAATTGGCCCAGCTATAATGTTTCTGTTGCTACTTTCCCCCTTTTCTCAATTGGAATTTTCAGTTTAGTATTTAAGTGCCCAAGATAATATATCTTGCCTTACTCAACATCTACAAAGTAAAGGAGAGGTCAAACTGAGAATGCTAAGGACATATTATAAAGTCATTTATTATAGAAACTAAAAAAAAAGCTATTACAGAAACTAACAAAAGCTTTCATTTCATCAATTTCCAGATTTAAGATCCCCATCAAGTACAAACACATATATGGCAATTCTACCCCTGAAAGTACCACTCAACTTTGATGACCCTGATTTGGACTGTCACCAGCATATTGTCAAGGTACTCCTCAAACACTCCCTTCACCTCACCACCCTATCAGAAACCAAATTGTTCTCCTAAGGAACAGTTACCTGCGGTACAGTTAATATGAGATGCCTTTGTTTCTTTCCATACCGATCTGAACATTAGCTAAATTACATAATACACACACTTACTCAACGCACTATACATTTCCATACAATCAGCTCTCTTAATCTTCACAATAAATGTCTGAGGTAGAACATACAATTCACTGGTGAAATTCTGAAATCCCGATAATTTAATTTAGCCAACATCACTGTATCTACTAAAAGGAAGAAGATAACTTGAGTCCAAGTTAAGAACTTAATTGCATAATTCCAGAGAATTTGTTATCGTTTTCTCTGAAAAAGCAAAAATCCTTGAAATCTCAACCACAAGGCCATATCACCTATTTCCCTCCTTTGTTTAAGTCACTTATTGACCTTCTCATCACACCCTTTCACTTACTGAAGTACTAGATTATAATATTTCTACCAACCACAGTAACATCATGCTGGGTGACTTCTATCACCATATAGAGTTCAATTCTGAGCACAGTCAAGAGTCTTTCTCTAGTCTTGTCATTTCTGATAATTGCATACCTCCCGTTCTCTGGGCACAATCTCTTTACTTCCCATCTAGCTTGCTTGAGGAGTCCCATGGCACAATTCATTGATCCCATGGGCATCTTGGCTGTATTACACCTTGAAGCTTTACATTTCTGATTCTACTGATTTCCTACATTTTCTTTGTCAATTCACCCATTCATTCTTCAAGATGATTATTCCATTGTTACCTTTATTCATACTTTCAACACATCTTCATTGTTCAAGTATACTATAACTTGCTTCTTAATTCACAGAGGAAATCAAATCGCATAGATTTCCATCTTCCTACCATAATTTCTGTGAGCAAGTCTGCATTTATTTTTATCTCTGTTTAAAAAAAATAGAACACCCTAGAGTTAACTCTAAGGCTGAGTCCTTTGCTTATGCTGAGACCCTCTTGTCTTCTCAGCCACTGCCCTGAGGCTTCTGTCTCACCAGTGACTCCTGTCTTACCAGTTGCAGCACTTGGCTCTCCGTCCTCATTGGTTTCCCCTCTGTAGCACTGGGCACCGTAAATCAATGCTTCCTTGTTAAAGCATGTCCTTCTCAGACATTCCATTCTGCCAATTTTCCTCTTTCTTTAAACCTTCGCCATCTCTTCTTCTGAATTGTAAAATAAACCAACATATTATGAACAAAAGAGGAAGAAGCAGTAAATATTTCTAAAATCTTATACATTTTACTCCTACTTTGTGCACTTTTTCCCGAGACCTTTATTTTCAAGTGACTAAAGTTAGAGCTGTGGATTTTTTTTTTTTTTTGCTGAAATGTCACCAGAATGTCATATGTACTAAAAAGAGAAAGCTTCCTCATAACCCATGATTAATTTACACTTTACCTGTGAACCAAGTATATATGAATTTTCTCAGAGATTTCAGTGTACTGTTGCCAGACATATAATATTCAGAGTTTAGAATGTATGGCAAAAAAATTTAAAAACCATTTTCATGGAAGTTGTAGGAAAAACAAAGTCATTACTCTTTTGACAACCATGGAAAATTATGTCATTCCATGAATTTAAGCTTCTAAGAATTTAAGTTGGAATCTGTGGGAAATACACAGTGCCTGCTTGTGAATATGGTACAGGAGAAAGGAAAGCAATATAGGAGTACTTATTTCAGGATATTTGAAAAGGTTTTAAACTTACTTAATCTTAGTGGCATGATATACGCCCTGGTTTGCAAAGTGTATTTAAAATATTCTGCACTTATTTCAGAGATTCATTACTGAACATTTTGCATGAATGAATTAAAAACTCATGCTTCTAAGGGCTGCCCTTTCCATTCATGACAGTGTTTTCTATTAAGTTGGCACATCACATTTGAAAAGTAGACTTGAGTTTTACAAGTTGTAAACATAAAAGAGATTTTTCTTTTACTCTCCATCTGCCTTGAACTTGTGTGTTTTTCCCCCTGGGAGCTGGCCTCACACAGAAAGCTGGGCAGGGTGGGGTGAAGTTATGTCAGCAGCTTTGTTTGAGGCCCACACACTGACAGTGTGGTGTGCACTAAACCTGTGTTTAATAGCTCATTTCCCAAGACAGGCTCCAGAGCCAAAGCAACAATAGAGGAGAGCATGCTTATGTCGTAAATGGCTTTGGGCAGATTTCTCTTGGGTAAAACAAGGTCAGCTCGTCACTGCTAACTTTGTTTTCTATTTTCCGGGAAAAGTTTACTAGATGCTAATTTCTTTATACATTGCACAATGATTTGTCCAACCATTGAGAACGGAGCTGTACCATGGAGCTGTGCAGATGCTCTTGCATCAGCTGGGCCAAGGCCATTCTGTTTTCATACAGAAGGTAAAAATAAGAGGCAACCATTGCAGAAAGCTAACACATGCATTGTCTATTATGCCTCATTTGAATTATATTACATCTGCTTAGCAACTGTAGCATTTCTATATTATGCCCATGTATCTCCTTTGTTCTATCTGCTGTCTCCCACAAACCTATCCCACTTAGATTTAACTAATTAAATTAACATGATTGTTCTGGAAAGCCTTTAATTTCTGCCATACAATAAGTAGCTTCATCCAATTAGTTGACAAGACTGTGTCATTTTGGATATGTCTACATATTGAGGTCATACATCCTGTGCCACAGGATAAGTCAGCATACAGGCAGAAGTGTGGCTTCCCTCCAATGTTCATTAGTTAAAGTTTTTTCCCACTTAATAGTAGCTATTTCAAAAGGCAGAACCAAAAAGAAAATTAATATTCTACTCTCCCAGAAAGAAACTATACAGTACTCAAATTAATCCTGAGTATGTCATTTTTCTTGAGCAAGTTGTTAAGACATAATTTTAATACAATTTCTTGATTTAACACTAATTCTACATTTCATAAAACAGGAACATTTCTTTTACGGTCATTTAAAAAAGACTATGTCTTTTATATAATCTAGTATTTTAATCAAAATTCTAATGCAATTTCTTAAACTATTTTATCAAATATTGTAAGATACAGATTCTGGGGATAAGTGTTCTGTGTTTGAAAGATATAGGAAAAGTGCATGTCCGGTGAGTCCCCTCGAGATTCACAATGAGTATAAACATGCTAATGTTCCCTTTTGACCTTTGGAGAAAAAGTTAACTGAAGATTATCAAGAATATAGAACATTTTCTTAGAATACCCACTACCATATGTTGAAATACAATATGGTCAGTGCTCTAATAATACAGGAGTAGCAGCTGAATGGTTCTTTCCTGTTTTGTTTTTACATAAATAGAATAATTAACATCTATTGGCCTCGTAATTTGAGATGAATTTATAAGAAGTATTGTTAAAGTCACAATAATATTTTTATGTGTTTTTTGAGTTTTTTGTTTGTTTGTTTTTTTGTACCAGGGATCAAAGTCAGGACCTTGTACTTGGCAGGCAGACACTCATGCCCCTGGCCCTATTTTTACTTTTTTAAACTTTTTACTATTGCCTGTTTGTAGTACATAACATTACTTTCATTGTCAAGAATTAATACATGTAAATGAAACATCCTGATTCTTTTTTATTCTTTCTCCCCTCCTTTCAACTGTTGGCCCCCTTTCTTTTTCCAAAGAGCTATAGAAACAACTAATTGGAGATTAAACTTGTCAATAGTAAACATTGTCTTGTATAAAATAGAAAATATTTTAAAATGTGTCTAATCATATAATTACTTAATATGCAAAGCAGCTGAGCCAGAGCTCAACCTCAAATTTGGGGCTAGAGCAAGGCCAGCCCCGAGAACACAGAGTCACCGATGAGCCATGTGAACAAGGTGCTGACTAGAGCAAGCTCAGTTCAGCAAGTGTCTGTCTGGGCGTCCTCCCTTTGAACTACAGCAGAGATAGCTCTGAGAATGTTTCGCTTTCAGTATTCTCAGCAAAACACCGAGACCTTGCACTTTTAACTCTGTCACATGCTGCCTCCCTTTTTACTTTGTATAAATGAAGATGCAGACTGTGCTGGGTTATTACTGCCTCTCCATCAACTTGTTCAAGAAAAATATCATACTCAGGATTAATTGGAGTACCGTATAGTTTCTTTCTTGGAGATTAGAATATTAATTTTTTTCTTCAGTTCTACCTTTTGAAATAGCCGCTATTAGTGAACAAAAAAGAACTTTAAAGAATGAAAATTCTGAAAAAAAAATAAAAGCTTCCCCTCTATTTTCTAAGGATGAGTCCAAGGGCATATAGATTTCATTTGTCATGTCTCCTGCTGTTGTCTAAATGTACCCCCTCCATATTTTAACATGAATAGATTTTAAATTTACAAAGTACTATGTGAAACTCAATGACCAATGCAGTGATTTTGTAAGACAGAGCTTTTAAGATGTGAGTAGATAATGAGGATCCCCTACTTCAAGAGTAAGTCTGAGACTGCTATGAAACAACCTTTAGAGATTTTGACCTTCTGCCTTACACTGTGGGAAGATACAGTGTTTGCCATTTATAGAGGATAAAGTCTTTGCCAGACAACTAAAACTGCTGTGCCAGAATTTCTTAATCTTAAGAACTGTGAGAAAGAAATTTCAGCTTTTAATAATCCCAGTTGAGCAATTCTGCTTTAGCAGCACAAAAAGGACTAAGATACCTCCTTACCATGATGTAGCTCCCATAGAATTTTTATATTTTGAAAAAATGAGTTAGATCAATGCTTATGCTATACAAACTGTAGCCTTCTTTTTCTCCTAAAACTCAGTTGAAAGCTTCTTTCCCCTGGCATCCTTTGTTGGAATATTGGCCAAGGTCATAGAAGACATCCTATCTGAGGTTTTTTTAATTTTTTTTTGTCTTGCTATCTTTTACTTTTCTTTAATTTATTTTTTTAATTTAAAGAGAGGGAGAAAAAAAGCAAAACAGAAAAAGGGGTAGAAACAATACAGAATTTCAAAAAAAATAAACACTAAGAAATCACTACTTGATACATTACATATTGTCTTCTTGGATATAGTTGTTCAAATTACAAAATTGAAGCATACAAAGTGAACATTCAAACAGTGAGGCTGCAAACAGTTCTGTTCAATGATCCAACAAAAACTTAGCAACATGGTTATCAATCCTACACACTTAAATATACATGCAGTTATATCCTTTACAGAACTTTCTTTTCCTCCTTTTGCTTTTTAAATCCATTATCTGTTTAGTTATATTACGTTTCAGGTTGCTCAGTACCTTACTGATCTGTTTTGTTGTTATTAATTTTTTTATTTTTCTTATTTAATATTCTTTTTTATTTTATTTATTTTATTTTGAAGGTAGTAAAATATAGCAGAACAAGACAGGGAAAAGCCAACTGAGGCAGTGCATTGAAATTGGTACAGAACCTGGCAGCAGGTTACCAGGATAACAGCAATAGGTACAATAGTATATCTGTTTTTGTTCCTTCAATCAAGTAGAGCACTATCAAAGGAAATATAAATTATAAAAACAGAATGGTGAATAGAGCAATTATATTGATCTATAAAAATTATAAAATTATAATTATAAAAACAGAATGTTGAATAGAGCAATGCTATTGATCAGAACAGAGTAAAACAAAGTTAAAAATATTTGCCTTCAAAGAGATGGCAGAAGAAAATCCCCCTTATTTGCTATATTGCATATAGTCAAACTCGCAAGAGATGCTCAGATCTCTGGCTCTCACTTGCTGGGGGGGCGGTGAGATGGATGTTTGATTTTTAGCCTGCACGCCGGTAGGCTCACAGTCCCCTACCAGAGCAGTGAGCTGGGTGCCTGTTTTCCCAGGGCCCCAAATTCCAACATGGTGCGGATCTCAGGAAATGCTGATATGGTTCTTGCCTTGGGGAGGCAGCGGTTTGGGAGGTCACAGCCACTTACCAGAGCAGCATGCTGGCTACCTGTTTTCCCAGTGCCCCAAGTTCCAACATCCCTATCTGAGTTTTAACACAATCACTATATGAATTTCCCTTTAGTTCTTTATATCATGTCACTGGAATTTGGAAGAGGACAAGGTATAAGCAAATCTTGCTTATAGAATCATGCCATAACATTTTGAGCCAGATATTCATTCCATGTTTTGGTTTAACAAATGAATGGTTTAATTTTGCTTATGCTCAGGAATTGAAAATAATCACAATTCTGAAACATCTTTCATCTGTTATCAGTGAAATCAAAGGTTACAGTAAGATTCAGCCTATGAATATGAAAAGTGATAGCATGAATTACCTTGAAAAACTTTAAAAAAATAAATATTTTACAACATATATACTTAGTCTGTATCACGTTTGTCATAACAAATCTGAAAGTTTTAGAAACATGTAGTATAAATGTAAAAGTTCCTCCCCTTTAATACTCCAACTCATGGAAAATAGCCATTCAACAGTTCAGTGAATATTATTCATGACTTTATTGATGATTTTATTGAACTTTTACAATTAACCACTCAAGTTTTTCTTTTTTTTAAAGTTATCATCTTCTACATGTAAGTAACTATAATAAAGAAGAGTATAAAAATTTAGCTCCATTGTATAGCTTTCTTGTACATTCAAATACATGAAAGATTTTTTTGTGGTAGTAAAAAGCATTCTAAAATAAAATAAGCATTCTTTGTTATTTAGCCTGTCTGACTTTCACACTTTTTGAATAAGCTTTTTGTCTATTCATACTCTGTAGTGCATTTTAAGTAATTTGCTTTAAAAATATCTAAAAAAGCATCCCACTTTATCTTTAGGTAAGTATCTCTGTTGAAAATTTAGAAATAAAATTTAGGTTAACTGACATCTAATATTTGAATAATCATACAAAATTGTTGAACTTGTACCACCCCCAATATACCAATTTATAATCCTGCCAACAATTGGTACCTCTTTTTCCATATGGTCACCCACCATGGTTGTTTCTAATCAATTCTGCCTTCAGCATCAATCAAAATATTGTTATGGTACCCCAAATCATTATAAAGTTCCAGAAGTTTCATCCCTTATTTTCACCATGAAAGAGGAGAGTAATAGTTAAAGGTTAATAATGGAAGTTACCACATGCATTAGCTTTTCCATTATTGTAACTAAAATAATCAAGTTCTAAAAATAAAGAGGTTATTTTTCCCTATACTACTCAATGCTTAATAGAGTCAAATATAGAAGAGTACAAAACATCTGTCTGTGTGCAGGAGACCCAAAGGAACCAGTCAAAGGCTTCAAGCCCACAGAAATGTCCAGGCAAGTCTTTATCAAGGATCTGCACTGAAAAGGTAGGGCCAGTGGCAAAAGATAGACAGTCTGTGCTGGCCGGGTGAAGGATCTGTGCCAGCAGGCACAGAGATCTGTACTGGAAGCCAGGAGACAACACCAAAAATGAGGATGAGGACTGAAGCTCTCTAGAAGAAAAGAGAGAGAGAGTAAAAAAAGTTCCTTTGAAGAAAAACTTCTGAAAATCAGCTTCTTTGGGAAAATCAGCAGCATGCAATCTTCTCCTCCTATTCTCCTTTTATATCACTCAACAACAATCCTCAAGTGGGCCTTCCATGTCCAGAACCACACTGACTCTGCAGCTGGGCAATCCCACTCGAATTGACCATTAATTAATTCACCACAGCCTTATAATTTTAGAGGTTTTAGTTCATGGTCAATTGTCTGTGCTGCTTCTGGGCTTTTTGTAAAAGAGCATGGGAAAACTGCTCACTTCACCACAAGACGGTAGAAGAGGGGAAGAGGAATTGGCTGGTATCTCAATGTGCCTTTCGAGGGCCCTCTCTTAATAACCTAAGATGCCCTCATTAAGGTTCCATTACCACTTAAGATGCCAAGCAGGGAACTAAACCTTTAACACACGAGCCTTTTGGGGACATTCTAGATCCAAACTCTAGTACAGTACTTCCCTATTAATACAATCTGTGAAAAATGGTATCTCTGTTATGATTTTAGTTCTGTTTTTCTGACAGTCCTTCTATTATATTGTTGCCTTTTAAGTTAGGCACTGATTAATGTTTCTCAGTGATTTATAGGAGCTCATAAATTGACATGAGTAATAGCCTTTCTTTCTGTACATTAGAAACATTTTCTCTCAGGCTTTCTGGTTTTAATTATAATTGTAACATTTTTAGTGAGTGACTCTACCTGTTAAATTAGCAACACACTATACAATTTGAGCTCTTTCCTTTTCATTAACCAAACCACTTTCAGGATATGGGGCTAAAGAGACATACTCTTAGAAAAGTCATGTTTGGCTATATTTAATATGTACAAAAGTGAAGCGCATGATAATGATACTACCTCCTAGCTTCCGGATTATTTTTTCAACCTTCACACCTGTGGTTTTATTTTTGACAAAGCTCAGTATGTGAGATGATGTTTGTGACTGGGTACAGTCATCCTAAGCTATAAATAGTACAAGAGATTTAATCAAGAAGGCCAGATTTGAAAGCCCAGTGAACAAGAATGATATGATGATATGCAGATCTGAACAAACTTCAGAGAGCTATCAATGCAGTCACAGTAATCTTTGGAAAATGTACACGAAGAATGCAAATACATATGGAGGGAAATACATTCAAAATTTGCTGAACTAGCACAAGGAATAGGTAAACAGTGAATATTTGCATCAATAAATTTGACTCATTGTACAGAAAAATCCGTGTACAAGTGGTAGATTCAAGTGTTAATCAGACCACAAGACAAGGCTCCTTTTGACAGTCTTTATTTTATGCATCCCGCTGCGAGTGGATGGAAAGTGTATCCACAGGGCCATGTTTGATGGCGTGGGTGGTCTCAACATACAAGTCATTCAAAATGGTTCACTTCCTCTATACACTTTCCCATTTTTTCACTCTTTGGAAAAAACCTTTCTGCAGATCAAGCAATGACGTTGCCTTTCCAAATGAGCATTCTCATCTCTTGGCTGTTAGAGAATATCCTGAAGGAGAAACGTCTCAGCACAACGCCCCAGCAGCCACCGGCGCACAGTTGTTCCTCTAGGACCTGTGCGACAAAGCATCATGCAGCCAACCCACTCTTTTGTATACTCAGAACTGAAAATGACCTGTCAGAGACCCCGAAAGATAACAACTGCGTGATGTAACCACGGCTGCACTATCATCACTTCCACTGTAGAAAACACATTGCTCTAGGTGACAGTTGCACAGTGCTCCAGGCTGATACTTGGACTAAAAGCAACATTTTAAAGCCGTGTCACAAAAATTAGGGTTCTGCCATTGTAAACAAAGCAGAAATCCAGTAGCTTTAGGACTAAGGTAGTCATTTAATTTCATATGGCTTTTCTGTTTTTAGATTATCTTTTTCAAGGTGAGAGCCCAAGATGAATATGTACACTACATTTTACTGAATCCACTGTTTATTGTCACCGTGTGGTGCCGGCCATGTCCTGATATGAGGACAATATCTTAATATAAAAGAATGAGTCCAAAACTTACTGAGATGACAGCCGTAGCAGAATGTAGTTTACATTAGAAGGTTTCCCACAGATTCAAGTTCTTTTCTTAGAATCATTGGAAACTCATTGCTGATTTTGAAGAAGTTTTTTCTCCTTTGTATACATCAATGTCTCCTAAGAATAACCTAATTGGCCAGTAGACTGAACTGTAAATAGCATAAGAGACCTAATTAGGAAAACCAGACTTGAAATCCTACTAAACAAGGATAATATGGTATAGACGTCTGTTCTGAACAAACTTCAGAAGAGACCAGCAAAAAAATGGAAAGTTCTTTAATGTTTGTTGTTTCCCACATTACTGTTCTACCACACTGCCATGGTGGGCTATAATCACTTCATGGTGCTGCCCGTTAACCTAATCCTCTTTGGGGCCATTCGTTCTATTTACTTCAGGGGTCATCAGGGTTGTGTAAGTATTTGAAAAGGACCAGAGGAAATGAAATAGGGAATGCTCAGGGATAGGCTGAACTATACCAGTGCATACCTTCACTTACGAAAAACATTCACATTGAAATGTAATAATAATGTTAAAATTTTCAAAATATATGTGAATATTTGACAGCTTGCTTTTCTTATTTTAAAACCTTAGTCTCTGTACTTTTCTTCCTGTCTGTTTTGTGATGCATATAAAATATATATGTAATACTTTGAAAATTAATTTAATAACATTGTCAAAGTATTTCTTATTGAATTGCTTTATTTTTTCCCCATACCAGATGTTACCCACAAGACCTTGATTTTCCAAAATCTGGTCCACATCATCAGGCCTTGCCTCTAATCAATGTAAGTATTGAAAACAGTTTGAGTTCATTCTGGTGTCAAGACAGCCTTTCATCATATCCCTTACCAGATGGAACTGTGACTTAGAGGAATACTGTAGATGTGCTGAGGGAAAGTTGGAAGGAAACAGCTACTGGATGGTTGAAGTGGTTTTTCTTCCCTGTAATGGGGTAAAACAGCTGATTTTTGTGCTACAATCAACATGGATCCCTAAGTGAAGTTATTTATGACCTAGCCCTGTCCAGGACAGCTCACCATCATCTATATGATGTTCTGTTCCCCATCAAAGCACAAGCAGCACAGAGATAGAGCTGCTCTCAATTCCACCTGGAGTAGCGCTTTCCCCTCCGCAGTGCACTGAATGTTGGTGTACCTGTAAAATACATATACTTTTCTTGAAACCCTAACACTGTACCATCATATAGAGAGGTAGGGCCAATAAAAGGTAATTAAATCACGAAGATGTAGCTCTCATGAATGGTATTAGTGCTCTTGTAAAAGGAGGCCAGAGTTACCTGTCTTTCTGCCATGTGGGTACACAAAATGATGTCCACTCTTGTTAACCCTGAAGAGGGCCCTCATCAGAATCTGATCATGCAGGCACCCTGATCTTGGACTTCCAGCCTCCAGAACTGTGAGAAATAAATTTCTGTTGTTTCTATGCTACCCACTCTATGCTAATTTTTAACGGTAGCCCGAATTAAGGTAGCCTTCACTGGACTAGAGCCTTCTGAACAGTCCTTGTGTGGACTGCACATCCTACCTTAGCTGCTGCATATGTGGAACTAGCTCTAGTTCAGCTATCAAAAGTCAGATTTGAATACTCACTACTGCCACCAAGATCCTCCCCTATACACAACCCCCACTTGTAGAACTTTAAGTATAGTACAAGTTGCCCATTCAATTTGTTTTAGGGCATTCTCTGCCTCAAAGGCTAGAAATGGGCCTTAAGCTCCAGTTCTGTCCATTTTTGGAAAAAGCACTGTTCTTCCACATTGCTCAAATTAGTTAATCTCTTCTCTTATTTAATACTAAGTAATGGATTCTTGGGTGTCGGTTGCTGCTTCTCCTGGCCACGTGGGGGCAAGCAGAACAGACACTGTCCCATTCCAAGGGAGCTCTTTTTACTAGAAGCAACTCCTCATGTTTTCCAAGACTCTTCATCTTTAATATCTCTATGTCTGTCACTTAATATTCTCTTTATCATTTTCATTTTATTATTCTAAGCCATTTTCTCTAAACTAGACAAGTTATTCATTTCCCTAACATGTGATTTCTTTTTAGAAATGATGTTTCTCACTTAAAGAAACTATTTAGGTTATTTCCCATAAAAAATATCGGTATGGAAAAAGGTACCTATCTCACTGCAAAGTAAATTTATAACAACACTCAACCCAAATGAGCTTGTATTAATAAGATTACCATCGTGAGAATTTGGCACAGAGAGCTGACATGAAAAAAGACTTTGAGGTAAGATGGAAAAATAGTGACACAAATAACCAGGAAAGGCTGTGCAAGCAGGATAATGGTTTTCCTGTGTCTTGTAGGCCTCCAAGTCTCGATAGCATGGCAAAGAGACCTCTGAAGTGTGTACTTGTGATAATTAAATGAATAGAGCTCAAATAGTCTTGGTTAGAGCACCACAGAGACCTGCAATTCGGGAGGAAGATGAAAATCATTCATCTACTGGTGAAAAATCTGACAGATTTAGTGAGAAACAAGGCATCAATTAGAAACTGAGGGAGACATAATTCCTGCAATTTGACAATCATGGACCTCTAAGTTAAAACACATTTTTAATGATAAAGTATAAATTAGTTCTGTTTCTATGTGTTCTGAAAAACATGCAATGAAGGAATCTGATAAACCATTCATCCTGACTCAACATAGATCTCAAATTAGATAATGATACTAGCAAATATTTCTTTTGTTTTATTTTTCACTGAGGAGCTAACCAGGTGAACTCTCAAGTAAGTAAAATTGTTTTCCTTCTCAATAAATATCAGGTCTTTAAACTGATTTTGTGTATAACAGATGTAATTTTGGGCATTTATAGATGGAAAAAATCCTTCTATCACTAAATGATTGTTAGCATAGCGAGAATGTCAGTAGGTAGCTGCAAATCTAATTTACATCTCAACACTTTCCCCAGTGATGATCTATAGAGCCTTAAATCCTGAGGAGAATGAAATGGAACAGGGTAGTAAACCCAAGGAAGAGATGGGGAGATCTGAATATTACTTCTGGTCACCAGTAGCCCTAAGACATAATGTAACATCTTCCAATCTCACTTAACTTTAAAGAGCTTAAAAATATCTCATTTCTTGCAATAGAAACAGATAGGCGTATCAAGGTCTGCCACAATTTGAACGCTTTATGCAGCCTCCTATTCCCACATGGTTTGCACATTCTTTCACTGTTTTTTTCATGTATTTTATAAAATGGCAAAAGGAATACAACACCAAATATGTAGTTGCTTTAGGAAAAAGTCATTAATTCTTCCTGCTTCTTAATATCATCAGGTCCTAAGTATACATTCCCTGTGCATTTCAGAATAAACAAATGCTTTATTGTTTCACAACCAAGAATATACATGAAAACTTTTGTGGTTTTTTCCCATTATAGTTGAAGTCTGTGAAATCATATCAACAAATGCTGTTTGAATAAATATAGTTGTCTCATATAAATAAAGGCAATGCAATTTGAATTTGTCAAAGTTTAATAAGTTGCCAGTTCTTAAAAATTAACTTTATTGTCTTTTAGTATTTTTTTAAAAAAACCACCAAGCTTTAAATCATTATTTTATAATTTAATCTGTTTTTCATAAGACTATCTTCCTGGCAAATAAAATATCTACATATTTTGCAATTTTTTTAGGCTAAAAATGATGGGAATTCTCTTTTGTCTAGTGTGCAAGTTACTTGACTTTGCTATGACAAAGGCCAGGACTTTGGATGTCATATTCCCACATTTCTATTTCTTAGAAGTTCTACTATTAAACAATTGTCAACCACAAGATACCAGTGAGACATGTGATGCATGCAGAAAGTGGTACTCTATATTTTCTCCTTGTACCCATCCATTATTGCTTATTTTTGCTAAGAAAAAAAAATCTACAAACATATTATGTAATTTTGATTATTTTTGATTATTTGCCCATGACCTACTGGGGTGATATTTGTTTTGCTTTGTAATTTATTTATTTACTTAGTTTGGGGGTTTTGCTTTTGTTTTCAATTTTTAATTGTAGGAGAAAAAGAATAGAGCCCAAGGCAGAAAAACTGGCTGTGTTTTGTAGTACTGAAGTCTTCCCTACCCTATTTCACTAACTTAGAACTTGAAATCACTGGTGCTTCTTCTACCTCTTCTGCTCTGGAAGGAACATGAGCTCTTTAGTCAAAATGGCTGAAATGTTTCGTAAGGCACTTTCTATCTATTTCCTTTCTATAGATAGCCAACATAGACATTGTTGGCTGTAGTTCTATGTACTCTCCTATAGGCAACGTTCTTGAAATATTCACTGAACCACAAAAGTATTGTTGCCTAGTACTCACAACCTGATGTTAAAAATTTGCACACCTGAAAGAAATAGTCTGTCCATGGAGCCAAATCAAAGCACCAGAAGAGTCAGAACCAGCACCATGTGCAGGCTGCCTCTAGACTGGAACAGACAGACCCCAGCCTCTCCTCATGAGTCAGAACCATTTGCAGACTAGGGATAGATAAAACAAGGCCACATCAGCAAGCAGGCCCAGTTTGGGTACCAAACTCATGCACGAGCTGCCACCAGACTGACACAGCTAGACCCCTAGCCATAAGTGACTGGCTTATCCAGAGAAACACAGGCTGTGATGATAATTATGGAGGTGAAATGCAACTGGATGCCTGTGGTGCTTTGTTGTTTCACTAACATAGCAGGTCTAGCTAGGGCCAGTGGTTTGATCATGGGTTCGGAGGATAGTGGTACACAGTATGACATCTAGGGTGGGTCTCTTTCTGAGGGTTGTGGACATTGTTGATTCCCTAAGGTCTTGTTTTGGAAATCCTGTGTCATTTCCATTGTTTTGTTGGGTTGTGTTTGGTTCTTTTTTTGTTTTACTTGATTACGTCCAATCCAATGGCAGTAGCAGCTATGGCAAGAATGGCAAGATACATTATGTTAGAAATTTTGGATTTACCATTGGCTTGTTTTGAAGTTCTTTATTGAATTCATTGTTTTGTTTTTATTGTTTCTATTCTATTCTGTTGTTTGACTTTTACTCTATCTGAAGTTATCTGCAGCTATTTTGAAGACATCAAGAGGCATTATGGTAACTATTGTTGATTTCATAATGTTTTGAAGTCCTGTATCTCTTACACTGGTTTGTTTTGATTGGTTTATTCTGTTTTATCTCTTTAAAATAAAAAGAAAATTTTAAATGTACCAGAAAAGCTGGTGTTACCAAAGGGAACTACACCATTTCTCCAAGGGGCCCAGTGACACAGTTGCTGGAAATGGTACATGGCAAGATGGGCTGATCCACAATGGGTCCATAATAGGTCTTAAAAGCATTGTATGACTTCTCCAAAGTGCTTAAGAAGAGAAAGAGAGACAGACAGACAGACAGAGCACTGTAGGTAGCCAAGCATATCATGAGGATTTTAGATCTTACTTTCTCTAAAGCAAGAAACAAGTATGTACCATGAGCACAGAGGACTTCAGTAAACCACCACAAATAGAAACATCTCTGAGGCAGATTAGGTATTTTCTCCTCTTGAGAACAAGGGAAGAAAGAATCAATTAAATACTGCAGAACCAATGGAAGGGACTCTCATGTTATCTC
The DNA here is from genome assembly GCA_004027455.1 of Hydrochoerus hydrochaeris. Taxonomy (NCBI): domain Eukaryota; kingdom Metazoa; phylum Chordata; class Mammalia; order Rodentia; family Hydrochaeridae; genus Hydrochoerus; species Hydrochoerus hydrochaeris. The sequence continues at coordinate 304,280 of PVLA01000111.1, forward strand.
TAGAATCTTTCTTATAAATGTTATTTTATTTGAGAAAATATGCACTGTGGTTTGGATACAGATTTTGTTCCCTCCTTGAACCTTACAAACTATTACCAACAGAAAAAAATTTCCTAACCCAAAAGGTTTTGCCAAAAATAAAATGAAGTGAGCATGTTGCAAAATTCTATCATCTGCTACACTAATAATTTTTAATGAAAACCTTTCTGTTGATAAATGGTAGTTCTCCTGGTTACTTGACCATCAAACATAAATTCACAGTTAGAAAAAAAATAGATGAACTATATTACTTGACTTAGTACTTTAAATTTTAAATAACTCTAAATCACTTAATACTGAACTCTGTCCTAACTTCATGTTGGAGAATCAGCCCTGTATTGGATTAGAACCAAGTTTCTAATCTCTAGGGGAGAGACAGACACCAAATTCATTGAAAAAATGCATGGAAACATAATTCTGAGTTGTATTTGTAATAACTGTTCATGTAAATTTAAGAGCCAGCAAACAGATGGAAATAGTAACATTTCAAGCACTAAATTTGCAATTTTTCAGTTGTCCCGTCCATTAATACAGTAGCAAGCACTAAGTATATGTATTGTACTCTACATTGTAAAGCTCCAAAATAATTGCTTAAAACTGGATGAGCAAAATCAATTATAATATGTACTTACTTAGAGCAGTGCTCCAACTGTAATATTCTACAGCAGTGTTAGAGAGAAACCCTTACCAGCTGTGGCCCTGCCTGCCATTTCCTGCGTCCTGGGAGTCTTCAACTCATGCAGCTTCCCTGTTCTCCTTAATCTGTCTTCACTGCCTTTCTTGAATTATAGCCTAGCACCCACCCTCAGCACTTGGAATCACAATGTTGCATCCTTCTGAGATGGCTCACTTGCTTCCGCTTAGGAAACTATTCAATTTCAGGTTATAATGTAAAACTTCCTCAAATTCCATGACCACTCAAAACTGAAAAATTCATTTCTTTAAACTTTATCTCATTATGTAGGAGGCACAGACAGGGATTTGATACTATCTATTATTTATTCTTCTTTGGTTGCATATAAGCTGTTAGTTTTCTGATCCTTTATCCTTATTATTTTCTTTTGTTTCATAAACTCCCAGTGTATAATCCTCATGTCCTTAATTTCATTTAGTTATTTGTGTTATGTTGCAGCGGGCCTAACAGATATTAATTTCCCAATAAGTTGTTGTTGGTTTTGTAATAAAATATATTTCTAATAAACTTGGGAGCCTGTTGTTTTTGTACAGAAATTTAATCAAAGGTACTGCTTTGAAGAAAATGTCAAAAGATCTGTTTTATTAGTACATCATTTATTTTGTAAGTCCAGCCAAATAATGTGTAATATTTATACAACAGTGTCTTATTTGGTTGATATAGTATGCCACTGAAGAGGTTTTTAATAATATGCATGACTTATTTGAGGACAATTAATTTTGGGAAACAAAATTTGTGAGTATACATTCAAAGCCATTAGAGAAGAATAAAACTATGATGTTAAAAATCACACATTGCTGGCCAAGAAAAAGTCTCAAAAATTATTACTGCCAGTTTCCACTAAAGTTGTAGAAAGTAGTGTCAGTTTCCTAAAGATTACTGGTAACAAAGTGCATTTCCCACATAGTGTATCTAAGGAAGACTGTGAAACACACAACCAGTTTTTAAGAGTTGAAGAATGTTCTTAATGGGAGAAAACAACTAAATACACAACTCAAATACCAGGCAATTTTGAGGCTGTGTAAATTGTAAACTTTTATTTTCTATCACAGTGGGAAATATGGTTCATATTTATTTATAAATATGAAATTAACTCACATGAGTACTTCAATCACCAGTAATAATGTTAATACTTCTCTTACTGGAGTTTTGTTATCTCAAAAATATTTTGCCTCAAGTTTCATGCAAATTATCTCATTTTACTCTTCTTTAATTTGAGGGGGAAATGTTATCATTAATTCTATTAATAAATAACAAAATTAAAACCTAAGTAGTAAACTAGATTAAATTTCAGCCTGTCTGTCTTTGCACTACTTGATTGTTCATCAAGCTGTAGGTGATTTTGAAGTTTTCTTTTGCTGAGAGTTAAAAATTCATAATTCAAAATCATTGATGATATAGTAAATTGATAACTGGTGGTAGTGTGTCATTCAGAAGCTACAATTAATACTGAATGTTTCAGTATTGTGATGCACTTCTTAAGCATTTTATCTGCTTAAGATATTTTCATTTAATTTAAAAATTCTAGGCTTTGCAGATGTTTCTGTCTCCCCATGATTCACTATGTCTCCTTTGAGTTGTTTGCAAAGTTCCAAAGAGCAAAAAACTTTTGTGCATGGTTTTGGAGAGAAAAGACTTAGTTCTAAGTGTTCTTATTTCACAAAATTATGCCAGGATTTATGTGCTAGGGTGGTGACTTCACACGCCAAGATGGCACTGGTGGCAAGTCCATCTTTAGGAAGAAATGCGTTGAGGAGAACTTCATCCTGAAGTGTATGGATCTTGTCATCTCATCCAGGGTGAATGCAGGACCAAACACAAACAGTACCAGTCTTTCCTCTGCACTGCCCAGGCCAAGGGGTTGATGGCAAGCACATGGTCTTCACCAAGGTGAAAACGGGGAAACAGCATGGAGGCCATGGAGCACTTTGGGTCCAGGAATGAATGGCAAAACCAGCAAGAAGCTCACTGTCATCACTGTGGACGGTGTCAATGCTTCTGACTTGTGTGTACTGTCACTACCAGAACCTCCCTCTGTCGATATGGCAAGAACTCTGCACCCCATCTGCTAGAAACACCTCACGCTCTCTACTCTTACTGCAGTTCTTTGAGTTCCATATTTTCCTTATTCCTCTCCAAACATAGCTGGATTGTAGAACTCAGTTTAATGTTATGAATAAAGATTTAATAATGTTAAAAAAAATCTGTATTTACTTTTCAGTCACTGGCCAAATGAAATAGCATAGAGCAATAATGGAATATTTCACTTACAGAACTAGTTGTTGGAATTGTCTTGTTTTTGTTTTGGACAAGAAACATTTTCTTTTACTGACAATGTATGATCAGGAATCATCTGTTGACAAAGGAATTATATATTAATAGTTGCATACAAACTGAAAAAATTGGGGAAAAGAGACTGTGTGGCATAGCCTATATGAGCGAGAAACATAGGCTCTCAATTTCAAACATTTACATTGATATAAAAAGAGCATCTGAAAGAAAAATAGGCCACATAAATTCACATATATTCTACACTAGTTTTATCCTGCATAAAAATCCACCAGAGTTAATCTCTCAAAATATAAAAAGAAAAATTTAAATAAATGAGACATCAAGTTTTGTTACTTCTTAAATTTTAAGGAATTTGCTGCCTTGTGAAAGAAATGAATATATTGAAAACTATTCAAGTTTAATTGTGTTGGTATCATTTGTTGTAAAAATGGTGGGTATTACATTGTATTAGACATCTCTGGTTCACATGAGAGATGTTACAAACTAAAAACTTACAAAAGTGGAAAATTAAATGACATACTATGTCATTTTGCAAAATAAAAGCTAAAATAAAATCTCTTTAAACTCTAAGTCAATTTCTTCAAACTCTCATGAAGTCAATATAATACATTTTTAAAGATAAATTTTTCCTTGTCAGCCTCTTTCCTTGTCATGCATTATTTTGTCAAGAAATTTACATTTTGGAAAATGGCCCACTGTTAAAGAACTGCTCTCACTGGAATATTAATATTGGACAGAATTGCACAACAAAATACAAATCTTCTGTTCTTCCCACCCCCAGCCTCTGTAAATTGAGTGGTACAGGAAGTGTGAACTCCTAACTGAGGTAGAGTCTAGGAATTATTGTCTAGATAAGGCCTTCATAGGTACTGAAATTTCACATATTGTTCAGAAGATTTCAATTGGTTTCTGGCTTTTTTATTCAGTAAATGCACCATTGGAACCTACAAACCCAACCATTAAAGAAGAGGGTGAAAATCTGATGTTCAAGAATTAAAGCTCCTTAAATTTTTAACACTGAAAATAAACAGTCAAATAGAAGGGTCTCTCATTTGAAAATGCTTTTAATGGTTGAAATTCTATATGCTTCAAATTCTAATATTTAAAAATAATGATAAAGCAAAAGTCTATAAATAGGAAGAATTTTATATTGAGAACTATGGAATTTTGAGTTACTTAGAAATGTAGAAACATCTTAAAAATTGATATAATTCCTAGAAGAAATGCAATTCAGAAAAATTACTTTTGATATAGGCAGCTTTACAGGAAAAAGGATTTATCTTACAAATATTGAGAGGTAACAGAAAAACTGGAGAAATGATGCTTTGAAGAGACAAAACAGTCATTTAAGTATGAAGAATATAACAAAAAGAACCAAGTAAATCTTGAGAGTTTTACTATAAATCTCATCACTAGTTTTAGGATGATGGCTTCTTAAACAATTATTTTTACAATATTACTGTAACTCAAATAACATCATTTGTTCACCAAACATTTGTTAAACTATAGAAATAGGTACTGTTCTAAGTGCTAAGAGTAGGGCAGTGAAAAAATATACACTGCTGATATCATGAATCTCATATTCTAGCTTAATTTATGTGCATAATTTCAGGTGCAAGGTAGTTAAATTTCAGAAAATTTCTTCATTCATAAAAAGTTATTTCATCAGCAAAAAGCATCAACTAATACTAATCTGTACTTTTAGGTTTTCCACAATTTTAAAAAATTATTTTTTTTCTTCTTATCAAAATTTCTTAAACACAAGCAATGTTCTGATCTCTGATTTTATAAACCCTTCATTCTTGGATCTGTTTTTCAACTCATCCTGTTTTATAGCTCAGATGAATTTTTAGTTTCTTCCTCCTCTACTTCCTTTGTTTCACTTTTGCTTTTGGAATGATGAATATTTTTTAAAGTGATATAATACTGGATCTCCTTCATTCTCAAAGCTTTTTTATTCAAATATTGCATGACAGGAATTTTTTCCTAAGAGTATTTACTAAGAGATATTGCTTGACTGTTTCCTATGTTTCAGAATATGCATTAATATTTGAGTGGCAAACTCACTGCCTACTGCACTCTACAACCACAAACTTTTCCTCAAGAATTTATTCCTCAAAAATTTATCGTCAAGTATAGTATTGATTAAGGACGTACTGTGTGTCATGAACTGCTACAGGTGCTGTATACATAGCAATGAACAATTCAGATCTAGTCCTCAATCCCATAGATCTTATCTAGGTGACTAAACAAATACCTTTATTTTCTTTTGCTATTGATGGTTATTGTGAACATGTTTGACACCAAATAATTTTTTTTCTTTTTCAAGTTTCTTTCTTTTTTCAGATTGCATGCCTGCATAATTATATTATTAGAATCTTTACAAAATGTCATAGTTTTACTGAGACAAATTCAGTGTGCAACCTTTCAATTTGCAGTTTTAGTCATTCCTTTATTTCAGAAAATATTTTTCCCTTTAATGTGGGTTGTCTATTTTAAACAGACTAATTCTCTTCATGTCAGATAATTTTAACCATCTTCTCTGTTATAGTCTCTGTTTTAACATTTTTATCAATTCCCTCAGCCTTTACTGTGGTTATCTCAATTTTTTTTTCCATTCCAACAACTTAACATTTAGTTAAGCCTATTCTGATCTTTGGGATGTTATTGTATCTATAGGCTGCTATTTTGGTAGTATGGTATTTTGTTAGATTATTTTTTGGGAAGCCCTGTTTAGAATCTTTAATTACTTAGAATGCAACAGAACTTTATTTTATGAGATTTCATTTTTAGACTGTTTATAATCTTCTCAGCATACAATGATTTGAGGAGAAAGCATTATGTTATATTTATAGGGAGAAATGAGCCAAAATAGTGTGATTCTTGGTACTTTTCAGTCTCTGTTCTCCTGCTTTACCACTAAACAACTCTCTTTCATGGGTCATTCCATCCAGCAAAAGGTGCATCTTGTTTGTAAATTGTGGGATACCTACTTCAAGGGGTCCTCTTTTTTGCATCTCTGAAGCAAATATTTCTTCTTGTATATTTTTTTATATAAGAAGCCAGATCTTCTTAGATACTAAAAGGCATATGTCTGCAAATACTCTTTTCATCTATTTCTGCAAACTAACATGTCTACTAACAAACAGAAGAGGAATTGGGTAAATATAAATCTCAAATCAATCTGCCTCGGTCTAAAATTAGTAATGTTGTCAACAATTCTTATATCTAGTTGCCAAAACTGCCTGGCACAGTGGTGCTAAGAAGGTGAGGAACTATTCATGGGTCCTGTAACCATCTTTCCCATCAGTGTTCTAGATTTTGTATTAATACCTTTGAATCTAAATTGGGATACTAAACAATATAAACAAAAATACCTAATCGGAAAAAAAAAAAGTTGAGTAAATTTAGAATTACCTGCAGTTTATTCCTGCCTTGTATTTTGTGACTTGTATGAAACTTCAATTCTAAGCTGGAAGTCAGTATATTTATAGCCTGTTATATGCTGTAAGGATCAACTACAACAACAAAACTCTACAGAGGCACAGAATCGGGATGTCCTTTAAGTTTTAAATAGAATTTTGTACAAATACTCCTAGGGAGCTCACCAAGTGACTTACACAGGGACAAAGATGGAAGTTGCTAAAGACTATAAGAGGCATAGAAGCATAATAATTATCCAAAGTGGTTATTGGGAACCAACACAGCTGATAATTAGGAAAGTGACTGAGAGTTGCTGCTTCCTCTAGTAAATCCTGGAGATGAAGGACAAACAACAGCCAATATTTGAAACAGTTGTTAAAAGTAGCCTCCTGCTGAGATGATGTCAAGAATCATCAATTTACCATCATCCAGGAACAGGTGGAGACAAGACATCCAGGGAATGTAAACTGTTGATTTGTTTTCAAAACACTCCTTATTCAAGAGAGAAAACAAGTTCTTTCCTTCATGTAATTTGTTGTTTTGTAATCCTGGGTGTGGTCTCAACTGAATTACAGGTATTTCAATTGTAAACTCATTCATTACATCCCAATACAGTACATACCTAGGAAAACAAAGCTACCTTGAAATAAAGGAGAAAAGGGAGTAAATCTGCCACGCGGGGAGCAGCTGGGCCTCAGCCGAGCTGGAGGCAGGGCGCACTCCTTGGCACAGAGCAAGGCCAGTCCAGCAGGAGTCCGGCCTCAGTGTTCCTCCCTGTTAACTGCAGCGCAGAGAGCTCTGAGACTGATTCATTTTCAGTGATCTCAGAAAAACAAAGGCCCCCCAGTGGTGCCCCCCTACCCCGCTTTTTACTGTGTATGGATAAAGTCACAGACTTCACTGGTAGTCACTCTGCCTCTCCATCCAAGAGGTCAGGTGCCACCCAGCCCCAGCTTTTTCTATGTGGCTAGTTTTTGCTGTCGTCGCTATTGTTTTTAATCTCCTGTCATCCCCTCTCAGGACCCTGCTGGCTGCACAGGTCGCGGCACTGCCTGCCTCCTGTCCATCTGGAATTCACCTCACATCAGTGCTGCGGTGACCAACAGGGGCATAAAAACTGCACCTCAGGCCCTTGTGAGTGGATCCAACCGTAAGTAGACAGCGGCGGTGCGCTGACCCGCGGCCCACCTTGGAGAGCTGACATAGGACAGGAACTGTTCCCTAATGTGCTCACTCCCCAATCCGTCAATGACTTGAATTCCTTCCCCATATCTAGTCAAATGCTAGGTTATAGGAAAGAAGAAGACTTGAGGCTGGTTCCCTATAATTTCCTACAGAAAGAATTTGAATGAGCTAAGCTGTTAAAAATTATATTTGTGGTCTATCTTAATCATTGTCATCATGTAAGGAACGCCAACAGGAAGGGGAGAAATTTCATTTCATGAGGTAAAATAGAAGATTCGGTGTAACTTTGATTAAAATTGTAACAACCCGCTTTTCATGCCATGTAAATCTAATGGAATATCTTGTGTCTATAGATCAGGTTCAGTGAGGCTGCAGGTAGTGTTTTGTGGACCAGACGGCCTCATTCTAACTGCAGCCCTTTGTCTTGCTGCTCATGCAACACTAAGCAGTTTACCTCACGAGTGATGTCAGCACAGTCCTGCCCCTGGCCTCCTAGCATGAAGGTTAAGTAAATTAACTTTATGTAAAATAAAGAGACAACCTCTGATAATCTCAATTATCTCTCTCTGTCTCTCTCTCTCTCTCTCTCTCTCTCTCTCTCTCTCTCTCCCCCATCTCTATCTCTCCCCTGCCCTTCTTTCAGGATCTTACACCAAACCCAAGGCCACACACATACTAGGCACACTAGTCATTTTCTACCACTGAGCTATAACACTAGGAAAAAGAAAAAACTGTCTCTTAAACTAGAAAGATAGAGTTTTGTAGATTATATAAGCTTAAAATATCTAACCACTTTCAATAAACACTTTCATAAAAAATATGAATTAAATATTGTTGATCAAGAATAACTTCACAATTCTTACTAAAATATTCTAAGAATTTTAAAATCATTTAAAAAGTAAACTTTGGTGATTGGCTTAAGCAATCTATTTACTCCATTTCTCGTATTTACTTCATATTCTCATTTACTCCATTTCAAGAAAGTATTTGTGTAATATCATTAGCAGGTAACAGAAATGCAAACAATTACATGGAAGCTGCTGGGGCTTGAGAGGGGACCCCAAGCTCCTCTTGCAAAGCGACCTCTTTTCCTGCTTCTCCTCACTCACTGCTGCCTTCAGCTGCTTGGCCTTGGCTCCGATGCTTTTCAAGGTTAAGTTGCTTCCTTGCCGCAGTAATTATACTGGTTGTTTTTCAGGGCCTTTTTTTCCCTTAATCTTTTGCAATATTAAAAACAGCTGGACTGAAATTGTCTTATAACAAGAAACAGCACTCAGTGGAAAATTGTGTGATAACAAACTCAGTGTTTCTCTTTTCCTATTTCACTCAGAATCATTATATGGGCCATTATAAGAACAAGTGGGAGAAAAAAAACTAGAAAACACTGGGATCTTGGCTTCCAATCCTATTCTAGATCACAATAGCATCTGTTTCATGGTAAAAACTCTGTTTTATAAACTCTAAGAAATAAATAGGAAGAGAAATTTTAACCCAAACTCTTTTATATTTTCCAGGTCTAATACATGGTAAACATCTATAATTAGTTGAAGCAATCCTTTCACACTTTTTAAATTTTTACTTTCTTTTTTTCCCCTAGAATTCTGTCATGTATGATGTCATCACCAACTTCCAGTTAAACAATACCTCAATTGAAATAAAAACAATGATTCCAATTATGGAAGGTATATCTAACAATTTTAAATTCATCCGATCTTTTTCTTGCAAATGTTCTTCAGAATATTCAAGGTGAAATTTCAACAGTGAAAGTGACAAAACTAATATATTTTTATTTAAATTAAGCACATGGTTTGCAAACCATGTGAAAATCTTCTGTCAAGTTATTTTAGTTATATAGTTAAGTTACAAAGAGGCAGAGTAATAGTAAAAGCAAGATAATTAAATGTGTAGAGTTAGATCATGTCAATGAAATATCATTTTCTCTTTAATGTATGTATTTTATATTGATGTATACATGTATTTGTTTGCATCAGTAACTTATTATTATAGAAGTTTGTTACAAATGAGAAAATAATTTTGGGAAACATACTGCAGTAAGATGCCAACTTACAGAAGAGTTCTGTTCCCAGAGGACATTCACAAATCAGATTCATTCATAAACTCTACAAAGTGAGTCTTACATATCTTTGACATAAACATAAATTGCATATTCATTCCTTTGTGCCTCCTAGGAGTCCTCTCCACATCACCACGGCTTCTCCTCTTGCTTGCGGGCATCCTGGGCTCTGACTGAGCACTGCACTGCTGTACACTGTCGCACCGGACAGCGATCACACAGCAGCACCACTGTGAGTGCCTGGCAGACGCGTGGGCTACATCCACGCTTTGTTCATATCGACGAATGTTCATAAGGGAGGTTCATTTCTACCTAGGAAAGTTTGCAACCCAAGTGTTCATCAGTGGAGACTTACTGTATATATGCCACAAATGTTCTTGATTAATGCATAGCATGATTAGCATAATTTCCATCGGTTCTCTCCAATGAAAATAATGAAAAGAAAAATAAAGAATGTGATTATATGTGTCAAGGAAATAAATACACAACGATGGTGTGCAAGCTATAAAATAGAAAGAAGCAAAGATGCCTGCACACCTTTCTCTTGAGTGCGTGCTGAAGCTGGCGATTAAATCTTGGTGAATGCAGCATGGCAAGGGTGATGGGCTCTCACTTCAAAGACTGGAAATCACATTGCGATTGTTTTCTCAGCGTCTTCACCCTCTCAGAGACACGCCAGCTGACATGTTGAGAGCTACTTGGTGCAAAGACACACACAGCTGGAAACGGAAGGAGGCCTCTGGCCAGCATTCGCAGAACAGCAGGATTTTGCCAAACGTGAGCGATTCTAGGAGCATGGTTTCACCCAATTCCACTTGCATGGGAGATTACAGCCCGAAACGTCCTGAGAGACCCGGAGGCAGAGCCATGCAGTAAGATTTGCTGTGAAACGATGTTTGCTGATTTAAGATCCTTCGTGTTAGGGTATGCTATAACACAGCAGTGGCTGACAAATGTGCACAGCAAGTGTAAACAGATTGGTAGGCTAGGCAGGTATTTGATTAGAACATATCCTCATTCTGTTTCACAAATTCATCTCTCTTAAACAAATACTCTTGCATTTACTATGTTAGCAGTTGCTCAACTAGGCCTTCTTTAAAGGATTTTTAAAAACCTTTTATTTTTCCAATCTTTTTGTCAGTGCATGTTTGCAGTACATAATGATGATGTTCATTGTATCTTAATAATTTTTATTTCCTCCCCATACATTTACCTCTTAGTTCCCTTTGCATTTGCAAAAGATCTGTCTCCCTATTTCTTATTATCTACCTTTTATTTCACTATTTATACATTGGAGTTTTTATAGTAGGGAAACCATGTGATACTTAAGCTTGTGTGTCTGATTTATTTCACTTAGCATTATGGCATCAAGGGGTATTTGTTTTCCTACATATTTATCCTTCTTTATGGCAGGGTGGTACTAGATGGTGTATAAATACCACATTTTCTTAATCCATTTGCTGCTGCTGATGGACATACAGGCTATTTCCAAGATTTAGTTATTATGAGTTATGCTGCTTTAAACATAGTTACACAGGCATGCATATTGTCTGAAGTCTTTCAGGAAGATATGTAGAAGAAGAATAGCTGATCAAATAGAGATATTTGTTTTGTTTTGTTTTTTGAGTAATCTCCATGTTGATATCCAGAATGGTTGTACAGTTTCCATTACTATTGACAGTGCACAAGGATTCATTTTTTTCCTCACAATTCTAGCAGGATTTGTTATTTTTGATGTCTTTGATGGTAGTCTTTTTTTGTGGAGTAAGATAAAATCCCAATGTTGTTACAGTTTGCAATTTTCTTATGGCAAGAAATATGGAACACTTTTTCATGTATTTACTGGCCATTTATGTTTTGTTTTTTGAATAATGTCTTTTTATTTAATTTTCCATTTTTATTGGCTCTTTTATTTTGGGGGACTTTTTTTTAATTGGTTGCATATTCCACGTATTAGCCCTCTTACGAGTGTCAAGCAAAATGTTGTTCCCACTCCATTGGTTGTTTTCTTCACTGTGCAGAATGTATTTAACTTAATACAATGCTATTTGTTTATTCCTCATTTTATTTTTTGTGTATTCAAGATTCTGCTTAGGAGGTCCTTGCCACTGCCTGTGTCTGCAAGAATTTTACCTGTTTTATCCTCAGGCAGACTAAGTGTTTCAGTTTTAATATCTATGTCTTTAATTCATTTTTATTTTATTTCAATGCATGATGATAGATGTGTCTCTAAATTCAGTTTTCTGCATGTGTTTAACCAGTGTTCACAGTATCATTTATGAATGAGATTATCTTTCTGTGTATGCTTTCTGCCCCTTTGTCAAAAATCAGATGACTTGGTATGCCTGGGATTGTCCCTACATCTTCTTTTCTGTTTCATTGATTCACATGTCTGCTTTTGTTTCTGTACCATGATGTTTTTATCACAGTAGCTTTGTAATATAACTTGAAATCTGGAATCACAACATCTCCTGATTTGCTTTGCTTTTGTTGCCTGTAATTCCTTTTGCTATTGATTCTGGGTCTTTTCTGGTTCCACATAAATTTTGGATATTTTTTCTAATTGTGTAAGAAATGCAGTTGGTATTTTAATTGGAATTGCTTCAAATCTATATATCAGTTTAGTAGTGTGGCCATTTTGACAATATTGGGTTTACTTTTCCTTTAATAGGGGATAACTCCATTTTATGATGCCTTCTTTGAGGTCCTTTTATACTGTACTTTTGTTTAACTAACGGGGTCTTTCACTTGTTTGATTAAGTCATTTCCAAATATTTAATTTTCTTGAGACTATTGTGAATGGTGTTGTTTATTGCTGTTTTTCAAAACTGCATTGTTGCAAAGTTCAGGCAAAAGAGTACAGGATTTCTGAGATTAGCATCAAAAAGAAGCCAAGTGTTTTACATCGATAATAGGAAAGATGGTTGAAGACATAGTAAGAATTTGCCAAACTTCAAACTTCACAGAATCAAAGGTTCAAAAGTGTAAATACTTTTGAAAAACATTGCTTTGAGAAAAGACTTCAGAGCCACAGAGAGAAAGGTTTCCCTAAGCACAGCCATCTAGGCACTCAAAATCCACTGCAACTCTGGGGACCAGACTACTGCTCATGTCAGTGCCAAACTTTGTCAACACCCATATGGTCCTGGTTTCTCAGGCATCCAGAATGCATGACTCATGGCACCCCATGCTTCTACCTACATTTCTGAGAAAGACCTTAAAGGTTGGACGGTGTATCCAGGGCGGGGCAATGCATGAAACTGTGAGAGGGATGCCAAAGGTGCAGTGAAGACCCCTGTATTGTGAAATATCTGCTGAGAAGAGCTTCAGGCAGTGAGCAGAACCCCCAGAGAAGAGAAGCCATGTGGATGCAATAGGTAATGCCATTGGAGTGGAGCTGTCCAATCCCCCTAGAGCTTACATTTTACCACAACCTACCCTTACCGCTGGACTGAACTATAGAATTTAATGTTGCCCTACTGAGTTGCAGACTTGCCATTGTCCTATTTTTTTTTTCTGTTTCACTATTCCTCCCTTCTTGGAAGTGGAATTTTTCCCTAGCTCTATTGTATGTTGGAAGTATTTAACCTGTGGCTTTTGGTTTTTGGATTTTTTTTTTACATAGCAAAGAGTTGCCTTGTGTGTCAGACTTTGTACTTGAACTGTCAGCAGTGCTGGAACTGTTAAGATTTTTGTAACTTTTAAGGATGGACTCAATATCCTTTACATAATAAGTTTCACCTGAGCCTTTTTGGGGTCATGTATAGAATGTTATTTTTCACTCTAAAATGACTCCCAAAGTCTTACAAGCAGGGGTGGAGCTCTTGGAATGTAAATTGATCATGGTGGTACTGTAAGTAACACAGGACTAATCCACTGATGAATTCATAGCTGTGTGTGAAGTAGAGCCTGGTCAGAAGAGATGGGTACCTGATAGCATTCTCAGCTCCTCCCTTCTCTCTGGTTCTTGATCATCATGATAAAAGTGGCTGTGCTTCTCCACATCCTTCTGCTATGATGTTTTTCTCTTAGAACCAACTGATCATAAGACTGAAACTATGAGCAAATTAAAACTCCCTCTCCTCTTTTACATTGTGGCTGTTAGTTATTGTGTGTTTGCAACAAATAAGGTAATTAATATTGATGGCTTCTTTAAAATGAGGAAAGAGTACAAAAGTTTTTGATTCAAAGAAAGGAGATTCTCAATCAATGAGAAATATTGTCTTCAAGTACTAGATATGTTTCAAGCAGTTATCTTAAAAATCTGCACTAAGTTATAGTCCTGCCAGCAGTCTATATAAATCCTGAGACAGAATAAACATCTGACTTTCACTGTTTTCTGCGATGACTGGAGAAGGACATGGTTTGACCAACATCTCTTGCACTCCTCTCCCTTCCCTTTGATCCTCTGAGCATGGAGTGGGATTTGTTTCCTCAGAGTCCTCCCATAGTTCCAAGCGTTATTTAGAAACTTTTCTCTGAGCTGTCCTAACGAGAGGTGCAGCTCAGCTGCCAATCACGGTTTTCGTTCCCAACTTCTCCCACTCAGTATGCTCCCACCACCTCTCTGAAGAAATAGGCAGGAAACTATTCCTAATGTGGCATGGATCAGGGAGGGTTCTGCCCATTAACATCCCCATTGTCTAGTGACACTAAGATAAATACAGCGAGTGCTCCTGAAGATTCCCCAGTCTCCACCCTACCATGTTTGCGGAGATAGGAGAGCTGATAATCAAGTAGCCCCATCTCCTGATGTTGAGCTGCAACTATTCTGGATACCCACACTTTCGATGTTTGCCCTGAGCACACAGGTCTGAATTTGAACTAATAGAATTTGTCAATAGAATTTTGACAAATCTGTAGACTCAAACTAGAAGGTTTGAGTTTATACCAATTTGGACCAATTATTAGGTTTGAATTTTGATCATTAAGAGCCTTTAATTTAAACCTATAGAGGCTCAATTTTGAGCCGACCACAAGCCTCCTACTGAGTACAAGAAGCAATTTGCTCACATTCCCTGTGTTGTTCTAGGATCTCTCCCTGTGGTGCGCTGGACCCCTGTGCTGAAACATAGCTTCCCTCTGGTGGTTCAATAACTCAATGCATGAATTACTTCTCAGGTAATGTGAGCTCATCATGTCCTGTAAATCAACTCAGCATCCTGAGTACCATAAACAGAGTAATCTCTTACAAAGAGCAGTAAACAGTGAAGATTGTTAGTCCTGATGTGCTCTAGAGACCAGCAGTAAAAGACATCCAGCAACCAGCACTGCTGACTGAAGGCATCCAGCAATAATGTGTATTGACTAGGATTAAAGCCCAGAGTATAACAAAAAAGCTGAAGTCCATGGACATACAAAACCTAAAGTCTAGCAGAATTGCCCTTTGCTGATTTGTGATTTCTATCTGGTTCAAGCAGAGGTAGTCTCTACTGATTGGCAACATTTTTCTGCTGTACAGTTTTAAAAATATTTGTCATTCAAGACTAACTTTTATAAATTCATGGTATAAGAGTTTTTTAAATTTAAATTTCTCAAATAAGTACAATAATCAAGCAGGCTTTTTTATTGACCAGATTTCCTCTTTGGTCTGCCTGTAAGTATTCTCTTCTTCCCTGTATATAGCCTTTAGGCATTTATATATTACATGGACTAGTTTCCTTTTGGTATATATTACTTTGAGATTTAAATGACAATAGGAAATGTCTTCAACTTTTCATTGTTTCTGCCAAAACAATAATAGTCATTTATTTATCACCTTGTCTTGTAGACTGTATATAAACAGGCAGTGATTCATATTTGTCGCATGAAGTACCATTTGTCAACTTCAGATGTATGGGGTTGTTTGTATTTTTAAAATGTCAATATAATCAGATTTCAAATCCCTTGTGAAGCATATCTATTGCAAATACTTTTAAAATCTTTCTATTGAGATCTTAGTATCTTCACTTATTATCATGTATTAGTTTTTTATGATTTTCATAATTTTAAGTATTTTGAGTCTCTGCTTTTACATTCCTCTGAATTTATACTTCAGATTTTCTATGTGCATATTTTTTATCTTTGTAGAACCACTTATTTTTACCAAGTGATGTATAATTTACCATAGAAAGCCCCATTATATTTGGTTTAGAACCTGCTGGATCTGATTATTTTCTCATTTTCACCTTTTCTGATGCTGTATTTTATAAATATCTCTTCTAAAATCTCATGGATACATTTTTTTATTGAGTCTGAATACAATATTTTAAATGGGAGTTTTAGAGCACTTTCATTTATTGTGGTTATCAGCATATTGACTTATTTATGTGCTTCACGTGTCTATGAAAATTAAATGAATTGACATGTTAAGCATTCAGCAAAAGGCCTAAGAGGTATGTTTTAAATTTTAAATGTTGCTGTTCATATCATCTTTTTTGTTTTTTAATTAAGATGTATTAATAGGGAATTCTTCGGTTTTTTCACCTAAAATTAGTTTTGTTTAGTTTGCAAATAGTAGTTTACCAGGATGTAAAAATTTAGATTGATGATCACTTAATGTAAATGCATTGAAGACAATATAACTACATTCTTTTAATTACTTTCAAAATCTTTCTGTTTAACTGCATGTTAAGCAATTATAGTGTCTTATAATGGGTTTGGCTTTATGTTCATTTTGTCCATGAATGTATTATGTTCCAAAAAAATATCTTCCAAAAGTCCTACAACATTTCACATAATTATTTCAAGTATTTTATTTTACTTCATTCTTCATATTTTCTTCCTATTTTCTTCCTAGTAACACTGAATATTTGCATTCTATTTTACATCTCTGGAAATGTCACGGTTTATATATATTTCTGTTGTGCTTTATAATTTTATGTTCTCTCAGTTCATAAATTGTAATCATCTGTATCTAATATCAATTTTTAGTTAAATTACATGCCTAATTTATTCTTTTTAAAGTTCTTACTCATGCTGGTTGTGGCCATGTATATGTGCCTATAGTTCCAGTTACTCAGGAAGCAGAGGGTTCAAGGCCATCCTGGGAAACTTACAACATTTCGAAATAAAAAAATAAAATGTGATGAGGCTGCAACTCAGTAGTACAATTCCTGTTCATCCCCATAACTGAAAAAAAAGCTACTCAAAATTTTAATGGTGTAACTTATTTATGTATTTTTTTGCCTTTCTTTATTCGTTTAAATATACTTTCTTTTTTACTTCAAATATTACTGTAGTAGTCAGAGTTCTTATGGGCAAATTCTGCTTCCTTTTTGGATTATTCTCCCATGAATATTTTATAAATTTTACTTTTACTTTATTGCCTACAAAATATTATCTATTTAAGTTTTCTATGTCGCAGATATATTGTGTTTTCAGAGTACTTTGGCAGGCTACTGAAACAACTAGGGATCTCAGAGTCTTTACAAACACTGAAAAACTACTTGAGTCTGAGAGTTCAGTGGTAGAGTGCTTGCCTAGTATGCAGCATGCCCAGGTTTGAGCCACAGAACTGAGTTGGTTGAAAGGGAAGCAAATGGTCTTATGACCATGAGAGATTATATTGACCTGCTTTACACTACAAATGAACTTTTGCCACTTTTGCTCCTTTATTAGTTGGTACTATTTGTAAATATATTGTTTTTAAAAGCCCCATTGCCTATCTTGAAAATGAGTAAGTTAGATTTATATCTTGATTTATATCTTATTTATATTGATTTATTTATAAATAAATTGATTTATTTATAAATCAATTTATTTATTTATATCTTATTTATCTTGATTTATATCTTGATTTATATTTATATCTTATATACAGTTAATGCAAAAAGAGTTTATCTTATAGAAAAATTGTATTTTAAAAAATACACAAATATGGAATCAAGGTTAATTTTTATTTCAAGATGAAACTACACTATTTTTTTTAAAATGTCCTTCACAGAGTAGTTAAATACATATGTAAGTTTTATAATTGCAATTTTGATTTTAGGAGGTTTTTTAAATAAATAAATTCTTATTAATTAAAACAATTTAAGCTTCAAACAAGCAAAGATTGTGAATTTTTTTGCCTTAAATTCACATACCTTGGAAGTACTTGGCATATTAAGCAAACATTTGTTCAATGAATAAATAAATGCAAGTGTGGGAAAAATATATGAATGTACTATGCCTTTTGTTTTAAAAATGACAAATCATATTTTGAAGTATCCATTAATCCCAGGAAATTTAAACAGTTGATTTCAACACATTTATTATATCCCTGGGAAAACTTTTTCTTCATTTTACCTTAAATTTTAATTATCATCCTCTAAATAATGCAGGGGTTTTTTTTAGGGTAGATTTACATTCTTAAGTCTTTTTATCTGTAATCTTTTTATTTTCTTTGTCTTTTCTGGATAATCTTCCTATTTCAATAATCTTAATACCATTCATTGATTCTAACATAAAAATATCAGATTCACTTTTACATTTTGATTGACAATTGACTAAATTTTTATAGTTGCTCTTAAACTTAACAGAGCATTTAACGAATATGGAATTGGTTGGCTCTTATGTTTCTTTTATTAAGTGACTAATATAATCATGCTATCATATTATTTTAAAAATAAACACAATTAAAGTTTTTTAATTGTAATTTGCAAAATACACTAAAATACTGGGCATATGTTTAAACTAGTTTAAGTCAGTTTGAGTAAGGTTAGTATTTCATATGCAAATTGCTCTGAAAATTTGATAAGTCGGTCAAGGAAATGCTATATAACAAAATTTCCATCTATACAGCCAATAGAGATAGAACAGGGTAAAGTCAGGACTGGTGAAGTCATTTGCCTCTTTTCATATAGAAATTACACAAAATAACATAAATATTTTCACTTTTTTTCTCTTTAACTTCTACCCTGGCAGCAAAGCAGGACAAGAATCACTGCCAGAAACTGTAACCTGTAGCACCTCGACTGTGCATTTGTTTCTCGTATCTTTTCAACTGTATTTTTAATCCAAATAGATTTTTACTAGCAAGTCCACTAATGTTAGAAGGTGATATTTATTTTGCCCACTTTTTATTTAAAATATTGCAAGAAAGTGAGCCTTGGTATCATGAAATGTGCTCAGGGTCCTACTAACGGCATGACTGAACCAGAGTCACGTCAATAGCACAGGTCAGGCTCAATAAACAGGAAGTCAGTGAAAGATGGGTGGGTTGAAGGCTGCACAGTGAGAACAGTAGATGTCAAAAAACTTTTGGAGACAATCTGTGCTATTTCATATTGTATCTGAGCCAACCTTTCCATCACTTGTTTCCTGAGCTAATAACATTTCTAAATTTTGCAACAATAGTACTGAAAGCCCAAAAGCTAAACATGCTTTGGCAACCACTTACTCTGCATTAAAGCATAAAAAGCTTCAATTCATTTACAGATTTTTAAAAATTTAATGATTTTATATATGGCTGAAAACCTGATATCTTGATAATAGAAAGCAAGTCTAAGGTACTTAAAAACAGACTGAACAAAATCTGATACTATGACATACTAAAATTAGTCCTAGATAACAAGTCAGCTGATAGAGATATGTATGGAATATTCAGGGACTTTGGAAACAAAAGCATTGTTTCTCACTCATTGTTTGTAAAAATTGTTCTGTGTAATTGTTAGGCCATGATCTCCTGAATAAACTTTATTTCTGAAAGTAATTTTAAATATAATTTAATAAAACCTTATTATGTGAGAACTTTTTTTTTCTGTACATTGTGTTGTATGGGAGTTAGAACTTTGGAAAATATAAATCACAACCAATATACTGATTAGGGATTTAAAATAATTTACAAAATTAATTTAATAAAATGCCTAAAACAATAACTAACAGTTATTAACAAAACAACAATGAAGCTGTCTATATTTTCATTTGACAACACATTTAAGGCAAATATTAATATAAAAATAATAGTCAATAAACTAATACCTCACACAAGATACAATAAAAATTAATGTCCACATTGAAGATCAAAAGTTATAACATTCTGCCTTCTAAAAACCTTCTACAATTTTCTGGTTGTCAAAAAAAATCTGTTTGTGTTGAGCATAGCTCACTGCAGCCTAATAAGATGTCAACTGGAATATCCAGACTATTTCTTAAACTAGGACACTACATTTTTCCTACCATGCCAGGTAAAATAATTTAATATATTTATTTTAACAAAAGTTTCATATGAACTCCAAACTACAGTTTGTGTGGGTGTGTCTTTAACTCTTAATATTAACTCTGATTCTTACAGGTATCTACAATTGACATTCTAATTCTCATGCTGTTCCAAAACGGAACAATATATTTATCCTGAAAGTGTTATTGTGATTCACCCCTAAAATTTACTTTATATGGTAAAGTTTAGTCATTAAAATCCCACTACTTAAGTGCATATATATATGTCAAGATCGATTCCACTATATTTTGTAGAACAAGTGCAGACATTGATACTACACAAGTTGTGTGTACACATCTAACTTTGTACTGTGACCCTGTTATTTAAAGGTTCTGTGCCTTAGTTCCTGAACTGCAAAATGTGAACCTTCTCACAGCTTTCAAAGGGTAGCACAGTTTAAAAGAGCCAGTACACATGCCTAGCGCAGAGCTCAGAACAGCGCAGAGCGCTTCCAGTGTGAATGCCTTTTTCTCTCTTCATCATTCCTGGCATATCTTGGTTAACTGGAGATTAGTGAAGAAATATGTTAGAAGTTACTGGAATAAATCAGATCCACTAAAAGACTTATTTACATTGCAGGCAATAGTCAAAACATTTTCAAATTAACATTCAATGAGATCAAAACATTGGTTTCAAAAATGTATTTACACTTTACAGATCATATGCAGGGAAAGACTTTTCAGGTCAAAGGTGAGAAAAAGAACAAATAATCTGTGTCTGTGTGTAGAGTTTAATTTTCTAAAAACAAAGAAATATACCGATTTTATTAAATGTTCAGTGTTCATGGACAGGTAACAGAAACAAAGCTACTTCACATAGCAATTGACATCAGCATCAAAAAAATATTAAAATATAGATTCTCTAAAGGAAAGAGTCTTTCTTTAATGGGGTTGATAATACTTAGTAGTTCCCATTATTTGTCCATGAAAGCTAAGAAAGGTGCTATTTCAAGCAGGATTCTAGTAGAACTTGGCACATAAGTTTTGACTTTTTAAGCAACCATTACTCTTCACTTTCTTGTAGGTTCACTCACTCAGACAATCTCACATATACATACAGAAATATTAAAAACATACATGGCTGTAAAGCAGGAAATTCATCCTAAAATTACAGTTTCTACAACAAAAGCAGGTCACCATGTTTATGTCCAATGTCTCAGTCAGGGAAATGGGTTTTCCTCATGGAGCTGCTGATTAACATACACTACTATGTCCAATATTTCAAAAGGTGTGTTTCTAGGAAGAGCTGTTTGATCATGTGCAGGAATTCTAAGGCAATATAAGTAGTTGTTCCACAGGAAATATATGTATCTGCCTTTGCAATGATATACTCGATATATTTCAGAAGTCTTTAATGCTACCAGCCAGACATATGGAGACATTCATAGTCTACAGTTGGCTCAAAGGTCAAAAAATTATTTTAAAAAAAGTTTATGGAATAGCACCATAGGAAGTCTTTCTGAAAAAAAAAAAAACAACTTTTTTTCAACATTGCATTTTTTGAACTGAATTCCAGGAAGCAAATAAAGATTTTTAAATTCTCACAAGGGCCACTTCCACTTCATTCCATTAAAAAAAAAAAACACTAACCATGACATCAACAATAATAACTACAACAATAATACATCATCAACAAAAGAAAGACAATAGCAGCAGTAGTAATTTGAGTGTGAATCATCCAGGCAGCCATTCAGAGGAGCTTGTGCATACCATGCAGGAGTTTTCTCAGAAGGATTGTAAGACATCACAGGGTTCTTAGGTTTGGTGTGAAAAGGCAGCACTCCATAGAAGGAACTGAGTTTACCAATTAACTGGGCATTTTCCGGTAATTAAATAAGTGATGGCTAGACTTTAACTGCATTAGTAGATACTATTGACACTTTGAACTTGTCAAAATGTAAGTACAATAAAGTGGTCTCAATATTATTTGCATTTTAAAGAGGTTAAGTTGGCCTACAAGTGAAAATAATGAAGCGGAAATATTCCAGTTTCCAGACATTGCACACACGTGCACACACATGCACGCACACACACACACACACACGTGCACACACAGGGTAAAAACTACCCTCCAAAGACTCCCACTTCACATCACCCTACATGAATCTGGCTTACATTGTATCATTGATACAAAGTCAAGGGAAATATGCTAAAGGTAAAGGGTTTTCCAATTTACGACCTGCAAGATCATTGTATGTCCCAAATCTTGAAAAATAGTCAAAAGGAACACCCTGCAGGGTAATGGCCCCAGAGGTGAACGGTCTGAGTCATGAGGCATCTGTTTCAAGCTGTGACCAAAAGCTGATGGGGTCTTTCTTGAACAGGAGGCGCCCATCCACCAGATTTCTTAATGCATCAAGCAGAGTTCAAATATTCTTGCAATGCTGGTCACCGTTAGCTGGCAATTCCTCTTTCAGTACAATTAGTGTAATTTGATCTTACAGTCTTCTTTTGTTCAAACTCACTATATAAAACATTTGTGCTAATGTCCTCAGTTTAAAAAAAAATACGTCTTGTCTCCACTGTGCACATTCCTTTATGTTCTGATGGAGGTTCAGATGCTATTTTTTGGTATGCATGCTTTCTGGATATCTGATGCTCTTGTATCTCATATAAAATCCTTTCTTATTGATTGTGTCATCAGTGTGAAAATGAATTAAAACTGCATCCCCAATGGAATAGATTTCTTCTGCTGGCTGAAGGAAAAAAAAAATAACAGAATGAATTATGTTTTCTTCAATGCAATATATATTTGAGAATATTTTTCTTTGACATACAGCCTTCAAAAGCAGATGTGATAGATGCCTTCCTTTCACAGATGAGGACTTTTCACATTCAGAAAACAAGCAGCACATGCCTACTGACCACGTGGTGGGTGCTGTAGGTGGGTTTTAAACATCCATTAGTCTACTTCTAAGTTCTGAATGCGTTCTAGAATTTAGTATTTTTTTCCAATCCACTCTCAGTCCAGGTTCTTTTGATATACAGGAAAGTAAAGTTAGATTCGGAAACGATAGAGTAAATTTTGTTTTAGAAGTGACTCTGAGACAGAGTCACTGGCAGAACCTAACTTTGCCATTGCTGTTGTTGCAGTAGATATTAAAACTAGTGTCTTGCTGCTGAGCTACATCTTCAGTCTTTTCATTTTGTGTGAAAAGATCTTACTCAGTTGCCCAGGCTGGCCTCTAAGCTGACAGTCCTCCTATGTCAGCCTCCTGAGTCATAAAGATCACAGGCATGTGCCACTGCACTCAGTTGCTACTTTTTGTTTTAATAACCTCAGTGTTAAGAAACGTCTTTGCTTCACTTCAGTTGTTACTTAGCACTACTTCGACAGTATTATTTAAATGAATATTCGTGGACTTCAAAAAATTGGGAATCATATTTTCACAACAAAATATATTCAGAAAACTACTTATTAATGTACTGAGTTGTAGGGAAAACTACAAGAAAATGTGAGACTCATCTTGCTCTTATCTGTCATGATGACCTCTCCTGACCTGTTCAGGACTCTTTTACCTGTACATGTGACACTGTGCAATAGAGTACTACTTCCCCAGCACTGGCCGAGCCCAAACACTGATGGCTAAGCCCATGACTCTCACCAAAATATTTGCACAAAAGGTGATGTGAATTAGATGACATGCTTTTACCTGTATGTTTTCATTTAGGAAAGTGACAAAAACTGTTAAGGGTATGCATTTAAGTAGTCTGCTTTTAGGTTATAAATTGAACAATTATTGTATGTTATAAAGAACATGAAAAATGATAAGAAGCTGTAAGTAGCAAATTCATTTGCTCATCTAAAGTTATCAGACAAATCCATTAGAGAAAGAGATGTGGGAAGGGTAGAAGAATCATCAGGTCATTAATAAACAATGTAAATTATTTTGAAAGATATTATCAATTTATGAACGGTACACCTACCCATCATTAACTAATCGGAATTTTAAGGTGTGTGAGGATATCCTGTTGGTAGTGTATTTACTTACCCCAGATCCACAGAATCGACCGAGCCCCACTGCTGTTGAATCAAGACCATCAAAGAGCTCCACATAGTCATAACCACAGTCAGCCTCTTCTTCCACTTCAAAGGCCTGGAAAGATAATTCAAGTCGAGAGCCTCGTTCTGATACTAGCAGCCACTCACAGTCGACCTGTCCTGGATAGTTGTTGTCACCAAACTGTGCATGTGAGTACAGATCTCTGGGTTTTGGTTCTGCTTTCAATCGACCACCACACTCTGGCCAGGAAAGAAAAATGAAATGAGCAAGTTCAGTGAGCTTTTACGGGTTCAATGTCAATTTCAATGTATTCTACCTGTTCTCTAATTTTGTTTCTCTTCCACCACCAGATGGGTATCCAGAACCAGGGGACCAGGCAGTGTTACGGGACTAACGGCACAGGTGCCAGGCACAGGCTGCCCGGGAAGAACCTGAGCTCCAACACACACCAACTGTGACACGGGGCAATGGATGTCACTGCTCTGATCCTGTTTCCTAAGGTGATAATAGTGGCAGCCGTGCTAGCAAGTTTTCAGAATTTAATACGTGAAAATCACATAGTAACTCTCAGTAATTTTTTCACTGTCACACCTCATGCTGTTTTTATTTTATAATACTTCATTTCATGGGAAAAAGATCAGGTTTTAACTTGATTTTACTCTTAGTAATTTTAGAACTCAACATTCAAAGAAACAACTTAAAAATCAGCAAAACGTATAAAATACGTGTGTGGATATGAATGTGCATACTACACAGAACTTTTCACATGCATACACAGAACAGTGCTATATATTTTAGGTAGAAATAATTGATCAAGAAAAATATATATACACAATAAATGACAGTTATCTTTGTAATTCTAGAACCCTATATTCAGTTACAGGTTGTGTGCCTGCTTTAATAAAAGAAAGTAAATGCACTATTCAATTGTTTTTTTACAGACACATGAGCAAACATATGCTCTGTCATTAGAGGAAACTAGATCAAAGAAATAAATCAGTGAGTATAAAAACTTTTATGTACAATATAGCGAATAGGGGCTGGGGATTTAGTTCAGCGGCATAAGTGCCTGCCTTGCAAGCAGGCAGTAATGAGTTCAATCCTCGGTACCAATAAAAAAATAGATAGATAGTTAGATAGATGATAGATAGATAGATAGATAGATAGATGATCGATAGATAGAGATAGATGGATAGATAGATGATAGATAGATAGATGATAGATAGATAGATAGATAGATATAGATAGAATAAAAGCTTCAAAAGCTGTTCTCAGGATTCCTTTACTGTCAAAGCCCCATAACTTTATAACTGGAGAGTTAACAAAAGCAGGGAGAAACGTGTCTTTATGACGGGTGATCAAAACTACCGTGAATGCTACCGCTGAGTGTCATCGAACAGAAAGGCAGATTCATCAAAATACTGTGGTCTGACCTCCTCCACCTCAGTCATGAGACCTGGTACCACGGGCCTTTTGGTTCTTCCCCACTGTCAAAATGCCCCTGAGAAGTGCACAGTTTGAGCTGATTCAGGCTAATAGAACAAAAGACACAAAAGAACTTCCACAACTGCTCCTGAAAGTAGCAAGAGCAAGGAGGTAAGTGTGTTCAAACCAAGGAGAAATATTTCTGAGGGGTATTCATGGCAAACTGCCTTTTATGGTATTAATTTCTTTTCATTTAAATTTAACAATTTTTTTTAAAATCACATCTCATGTACATGGGAGAGAACACAATTTGAGAACACTCCAAAAGAAAAACTTCCAACCAATCTTGAGATTTTTTTTTTTTTTCCCTTGTCTCACACACTGGAAGCTCAGGGTCCTCCCTTTGCCGTCACAGCATTTTTCTTACACTGCTAACTCCAGGCGCTGACATCCACTCCCTGAAGCAGCCTTGTCTACCCGTGGGTGAGGGGTGGCCTGCTAGTCAAATTATCTGCCTGTAAATCCAAGCTCTGTTCCTCTTTGCTCTTTGTCTCACAACCTCCATTGCATTTTGCTTTTGCATTTTTTCTGTGTGTGCTCTGAATTGAACCCAGGCCCCTCACATACTAAGCATTTGGTCTACCACAGCGGAATGCGTCCCATACCTCACAACTCCATTCCTAACCGTGGAGATCATACATAGTGCTCATAACGTAAGTTCTAGATGGAGAGCAAGTGAAAAAGCATGTAAAGGGTTGAAAGGTGCCTGGCACATCGTGAAAGGCCATAGTAAACGGTCATTATCATTGTTATCATTTTCTTGAGAGACCTTTAAAATGCCATCACCTGTAAGTTAGCATCTGCTCAGCTATGAAATGAAAAGCCAGAAAACTACAAAATTTAAGATAGTATTAATTTGCTAGTAGAATGGAAAAATTATATTTTTGAAGTCAGAAAAAGTATTTCATGCAATGTATTTCTGAATTTAATAGAGAAATATGTAAACCAGACTAATGCCATTCTCCAGTGTGTAAAAATTTACCAGTTCTCAAAGTTGGATATAATTGAAGGCTTTGTGTTTGACTCTCAAAAGACTGTCAGCATTTGTACTTTTTCTCAGTCCCAAAGGCCAGGAGAAACTGAAGGGGGACACCGGGAGAGCTAGAGGAATCCCTGGTTTTGTGTGCCTGCTGCAGAGTGCAAGGCTGTGGGGAATGAGGCCAGGACCGGGAGAGGAGAGGAAATCCTCTGCCAGCCCCGGCTGGAATACAAACTAGGTAGGAAAGGACGGAGCGAGAAAAATAGGAAAAGAAATTTCACAATCCTTATGAACATGAAAGTCACAGAAAGCTGTGTGATTTGGTGTTATTAAAACTATCCTACTTTTTAAAAAAATGCCTTAAATGACATTTACGAGTCATTTTAAATGCTGTTAAAAAGTCCCTTTTATTTAATCTATTTCAGTGCATGGTCTCACTCTTATAAATCATTATTCCTACTAACATATCTGGCAATAATGTTCTCACCATGAAAAGAAAAAAAAAAGAACTTAGCCTACAGGATGAATTATTTAAAGCTGAGCCTTTGAATATTATGTGTACAAGATGTATGATTTTAATACCTTGTCATTAGAGGAAACTAGATCAAAGAAATAAATCAACTTGAGCTAAAAGTGATGGCAGCATGAGGGAAATTACTCTAGTGATTCTGGAATCCCCGTGACTAGTACACCATTCAACAGGTCCCTTGAAAGGCACGATTTTGAAGTTGAGTCAATGTATTTTCAGAGAATGTCCCTATGTAAGAAACAAGTCATTCAGTATATCAGAGGTATGATTTTTGAATTAATAGTTTGAAGGTAAGTTATAAGCTGTCAGAACATCTCCTACAGAATTCTGGGAAATGGAAAATGAAGTTCGGTCAATAACAGTATCAGAAGGTGAAGCCCAGGGCAGTCTTTATTTTAATTTGAAAAGACATGTTTGTTTAATACTGTTGAAGTATTAAATTCGAGAAGAGGTCCTATAATTTGACCTAAAAATGCTTTAGTGAACATTCTAATTTACTTGATATTGATCAAAATAATTTTCTTTCCAAGTTGTGTAACACTAGACTATTTGATTTTTTAAATGTCAAGGACAAATAATATGATACCTTCTATTACAAGAATGTCCAAATAGACAATGTCAAATTTTTTTTAAATTGTTTTTTCTGTAACAGCCATATCCTTTGAGAAAAAACTTTTGTTTTTACTACAAAATTTTTTTCTTTCAATTAGTTTACATAATGCTGGAGTAATACTATTTATTACCTGATTAAGATAAATTTATACTTAGAATCTGAATCAACTGTCAGAGGAAAAAAAGATTCTTCCTAATAAAGCCCACTTTCCATGACTTGGATCATATTACTTGTGGAAAATAACCATAATGCTGTGGACGGCTATTTTTCTAATTCATCTGTTTACAATGCTAGAAGTTTTTGTTGCAAGCAAAATTAAAAATTATATACAGAAATATAAATTTAAGCACATTAAAATGTATGCTTGAGGACCCAACAGTAACTGCTACATCAATTCGAGAAGGCAGTAAATAATGCTGAAATGTAGGAAAAGTTGGCAGATGTGGTTTGCATTTGGCTGTCTTGTCAACAGAAACAGAAAGATAAACTGAAAATCAAGTTTAATGTAGACTAACACTTTTAACAGACAGGAATTTCTTCTAATGTCTTATAAATTCCTAATTTCTTCTTACAAATTATTAATGCATTACATTGTCTATCCGAAGCAGTTGTCAAAAAATTAATTAGAATAATTGAACTAAAGAGACTGCTTTGAGAAGCATACTGTGTAAGTGGTACATAATATGTCAGCCTAGATTGCACAAAAAGTAACAGTATTTAAAAAAATCTACACAGAAAATTCCAATATGACTGGATACATTAAATATTTATAAGTTACAGTAACAAAGAAACACACAATACAAAAATTTTGATAAGAGTAGACAACCAGGTGTTGTGAAGTCAGCACTCTAATTGCAACTGTTACTAACTTTTGTGCTACTTCAGTTCTCATAAATAATTTTAGCAAAAGATTACTCATGGCTGAAATGTCAGAGCTGGATTAAACAATATCCAGGCCTGTTTTGCTGAAAATGGTGTCACTAGTACTGCTCAAGTAAGTATTTGAATCAACATGAATTGAACAGAGAAACACAATGAGCCTCTTTTGTTACATATTTTAAACAGAAGATTTGCTCCAGACCTATATGAATCTACAAGGAAGCATTCAGTCCTTACCTATTGTTCCAAATTACAATTTGTACAGGTTTTTTTAATCAGCTTTTTGCTAATTCAAACGTTTTATACTGAGAAAATGTATAGTGAAAGTATTAATTTTGGAGACAGGTGATAAAACCTGAGCTTTGACACTATTTTATTTTTGCAGTCACCTTTTTACTGTTGTTATGCTCATGATACACAATAACTACAATCAGCTTGGGGAACTGATGCATATACATGTTACATCCCAATTATTTTAACTTTGGCACTGTTTTACAAACATTTGGAAGTTGAGCAATCATCCAGATTTTCATTTCCAAAAGGGAAGAGGATAAACTCTATGTCATAGAGTTCCCAGGAGGCTTCAGTGCGTAAATAGGATGGAAATAGGACGTGTGGATAGAAGGCATAACGTTTAGGAAGTTGTGAAGTTTTAGAACTGTAAGTAACTTTGAAATTATTATTTTCAGATGGCACAACTGGGATCCAATGAAATGGCCTTTTCTAACGTTTCTTCCTAATTTACACTTGGACAGAGGAACCAGAAGTACTGGCATGAAAACATCATTTATTCTTAATACTCACATTAATAAAGGGCATAAAGAAAAACTCTAGAAGTTGGTTTTGATAAAAATCAAAATTTATACACAGGTTATTTTTCACTCCTATGTAATCAGCTATTTCAAGAATTTTGTTTTTGACAATGTATTTTCATACTGCATTCTTGAAAGCTGTGGTAGCCAAGCTATTTCCTTATATACCAAGAACTTTGTGCTGTTACAAAATACTGCTAAATTACAGCGATAAGCTTCAAATTTTTCTTCCCTTTCAGTTTTATGGTGGGAATATACTTAAAGAGCAAATCTCAAATACCGTAAGTGAAACATCTCATCAGTATAGTATTTCTACATTTTATTAAAGACTTCTCAAACTGTAACATTTGAGTTAATAATTAGAAGTTAAATATGATGAGCAAGGGTCCAGTAGCTACTAGCATAAATCATACTGATGCTCTAAGAGGATATATCCACGTTCTCAGAATTTAAATCTACTGCTACAATACAATACAATACAAAGTGAAATACAACATTGGGCAATTAAATAGTTAAAATCCAGATTTTATAAATCAAAGTGAAACAAAATAAAACAATCGGCAGGATACAATAACAAATATTACTGCTTTAAAATTATTTCATGGAGTGGTTTCCATACCAGGAAAACATTTCTCCAAGTGTTATCAATCTTTTCTGGATCATAAATGCCACTAGGTGGCAGTATAAGCTAAACAACAGCAAATAGCTACAATTACATGATTTCCCCCGCCCCCCCAAACTGAATGAAAAAAAGGAAGGAATTCCTTAGACCGCTTATGGAACACAGAATTAAATTGGCCACAAATTGTAAACATTATATTCTCCATTTTTGCCAAAGAATGCTTATATTTTTCTAGTTTAAAATGTATTCCCTAAAGGCTCCTAGAATAGCTGAAATCTGTAAGGCACAAGTTAGAATTGTAATAGAGAAAAAATCATGTTGCATACCAAATAGGAGAGCAAAAATGGGGGGGAATTAGGCACTGTGAAACAGAGAGATCACAAAACTATTTACAAAAATAAATCACTGCAGGGCCGGGGATTTAGCTCAGTAGCATAAGCACCTGCCTGGCAAGTATGAGGTCATGAGTTCAATCCCTGGTAACAAATAAAAAAATAAATAAATCACTGCAAAAGCTTCCTAGGCTGTTATACAAAATACAAGCTTTGACCAAGGCATATATCCTTATGTGTTAAAGGTAAGACATTAGCCAATTACTGGAAATATAAAATTCCTTATAGAAAAGGTTTGATAGTTTTATTTGATCATATTTCATTGATCACAAACTAAACTAAAAAAATCTATTTATTTATTTATTTATTTATTTATTCATTTATTTATTTTTGTCTGATTATTCAACCTGTACAGAGATATTTAGGTAGAATGCTGAGCAATGCTACAAGTATTTCTGACAGTGCTTCAGTGACATTTTAGCTGGCAGGCTTGGACATTCATCTAAGATTCTGTCCATAATCAAACACACACATGCACCAGAAAAGAAACTTCCATCTTAGACAAAAAAGATAAGCACAATCCTAATTTGCTGACCTGTAGAATGTGTGGCTTGAAAGCCTTTTCTTTGAACAGATGCATCAGAAATAAACCGAACAAACATTTTGTTTCCAGTAGCCACAAGGGGATCCGGTATCTTGCTACCACATAGTCGTCCAAGAATTGGTGATTTTTCTGTTTCTCCATCAAATACTTCTAAGTGATCATAAGCACATTCCTGATGTTGCTCAATCTCAAACTCACTAAAGGCCTATTGTAAAACAGAATAGAAAAAAATGTATTTATAAATCACAAAAATCATTTAAAATGAGGTTTTATTTCTTTTGTGGCAGAAATTACACACATAACGTGACACTCAGGGTGTACAAATGATTTAATCCATTCATAATGAGGAAAACAGGTAATGGCTTTGTATGTGGTTTGATCTTTGACTGCTTCCTAAAAGCCTGTGCTTGGTCCTCACTGTAGCACTATTGGGAAGCAGTGGGCCCTTTCAGAGGTGGGCCGGTGGGAAGTCCGTAGGTCGTTGGGGGCTGCCTTCTAGCAGATTCAGGCCTCTGCGCCTCTCACCCTTCTGGACCTGAAGTCAGCAATTCTGCTCTATTATGTTCTTTCCCCAGAATATGCTATTTTGCTATAAGCCATAAAGCAATGGGATCAACTGATCATCAGTTAGAACCACAAGAACCCAAATAAACCTCTTCTTGTTGTTGATTATCTCAAGTATTTTGTTGCAGTAACAGAAAACCACCTGACACAACATGAAATTCTACTATTCAACTATTGCAGCTAAGTCTACTATTAATAATAGATACACACCATTTAGAATTTAAATAGATAATAGTAACTAAATGATAGTTTATGCTAAATTTAATCCAGGAGATTATCAGAAAATTGTAATCAGTTATATTTAAAACAAATACTTTTAGCTGGCAGGCAGGCAGCCAGCTACTTTTTTTGTTTTTATTTTTGTTTTTTTGTATCAGGAATCAAATTTCTGCTTGCCAGGTAGGCACTTGTGCCACTCAGCTATATTCCTGGAAATTCTTCTAGTTTTAATGATCATAAACCAGTTAATATGACCCTATTTTTAGGCACTTACACTCAGAAGAAAATCCCATAAATTAATTTTATAAATTCTAAATGCAATGAATCTTTATAAAATAACTAAACCAAAAGGGAATTTCCAGTACTTATTTCTTTACTGAGATTTTACAACCTGTATTATTAGAGAACATAAACACCAGTATCTTACTAATTTAGAATATATTGAAATTCTTTTTCAGTAATATTCTGCACTTATATTACTATCTGGTATCTTGGGAAGTTTGGTATGTTTTTCTGTTATTTATGACACTTGAAATTCTTTTTAATTGAAGCTTGTAGTAAGTTTATGTGTGAATTTTAACAAATGCAAAATAAAACTAATGAAAGATACAATGTGTTAAAAAAAATCACCAGAGAAAATTTAATTGAGATGCACTAAAAATAACATTCCCCAAACTTAGAATTTCAGGTTACTTGCAATTATCAGTTAAGCCTACAGCCTTTCTCCAGAGCAACCATCATTCACTGGAGAAATAAACTACTATTCTTGCTTACATCAGAAGAGCAAAGCAAAAGCTTATAAAGAAAAAAAAAACAGAAGGAATACAGAATATATTTTTGGTTTTATTAATTTTGTTGCAATTCCTAAAGCATAAGCATTTTGTAAAAAAATTGCTTACATAAACATTTTTTGTAATGCAATTTTGTGGAGATCATAATTTTCAGTTTGATGAAGTTATACAAAAATGACTCTCAGTGTTGGCCAGCTGGCATATTCCACATCAAACCAGGCCTCCTTCTATTACTTCTGACTTTGGAGGAGTGAGAAAAAAAATTAAAAGAAATTATTTATATTAGCTAAGGTGTAGGGGAAACACATGAAGTTAGTTAACAGAAGCAAGAAGGACAAAGAAAGCTGAGCTTCCTTATATGCCATTCCATTGCACCCTTCTTGAGAAATATAACAAATACTATAACCAATAAACATTAGAATTATTATTTGTTACAACTATGAATAAAAGTAATGGTCCCTTCATTTCACAAAAGCATCAGATAGTACCAAGTACAAAAAAAAATTGAACATAGCATAGACAACTTCCCTCGAAATAGAAAGCAGTGTAAGGAAATATGGTGAACAAGCAGAATTCCAGTGAGTTTATTCACCTGAAGCACAGACACAAAGCAGGTAATAACTGAACTTCATCTTATTAAATAAATATGCTGGTCTTTGTAATACAGTATTAGAGTTGACACAGCTCCTGGGTTGAGGAGCCTGAATGCATATCTGGACTTCTGGATAGGTCTATCACTTCATCTGCTTAACCACCTATCTCATATTTGTGGTTGATCTCAAGAATGAAAATGCTCTAGATGAGAACAATCAAACCTTCTGGTTTTATGCCTCTCTTGACATGATCCTCAACCAGCTCCTAATGCCACTGTGTCATTCTTAAGGTCAGTTTGTAACCAGTAAGAAACTACAAGAAAAAATGGGCTCAAATGCACCCAGAGTCCTTTAAACCAACCTCTCAATTTTAATAACAATGTTATGTCGAGAGTATAAAACATTGTTTTGGGAAAACAACAATATATGAAAACTGAAATATGGGATGTAATTTTTTCTTCTGCTGGTGAATTATGCCCCTTCATCTATAAACATGAACATGGAAACAAACTCAAGGAGAAGAGAATATTCTAAGAAAGATGGAGATAATGCAATTTTAAAATATTTCTATAAGTAATTGCTAAGCATGGGCCATAATTTACAGACCACATCTGTGCAGTCCATTCACTGGTCCTTTGAAAACTGAGCCAATGTGATGAATAAATGACTATTTCACTCTGAGTGAAATGCAGGGATAAATAACAACATATGTTTAGCAAAACAGAGCAACATCACACAAACTGGCATTGAGCGGGTGGGCTGTGGGCCATACTGACACCTTGTCCAGAGCCAAATTATTCCAGCTTGCTATTGAGTTACTAGTGGAATAAGACTGAGTCCAGGAGAGTTAATTCATCAAATACTCCATAGCTGACATATATTCAAATGATACAAACAACTCTCATTCATTAAGGTATTAATGAATTTTCCCCTTGGAAGAGAAAGTGGCTTGTTAGCTCAACCACTAACACTGAGTGGTTCTTTTCCAGAAACTACCCTGACCTAAAAATCCACCACACACAATAAAAGCCATGATCAAAGTCTCATAAGTCTGGTACATATCCCACATAGTCACCTAATAGAGAGACCTCTCTATATACTTGACATTACTTCAGTAAAGAATATTAATAAATCATAAAAATATTATAAGAGCTCTTGGAAAACTGGAGTTTTTAAAGTATCTTTTAGAGCCCCCAATGATAAAGTAAGATACATCATTTTATGAAGCATGCTGAACCATGACCTCTACATTACGTAAAATGTAAAATTTTTAATCACTGGGAACAAGTGCCACAGAAATGTCCTCAAATGACATTCAGGGACCCAGATATCCTTCAGACTCACAATGGGGACAGGAAAGCCAGGAATGCTAAATGTACAAAGCTACAAGGAACTCTAATTTCAGTTAAAATGCTCTCCCCTGATTCTTCTCGTTGTTTTAACTTGCTTATCTGTTTGTTTTGTGACAGAAACATTTTTAAACATTCACACCAAGACTTTATAAGGATTTGGGTTGTAAAAAATTAAAGCCTATTTATGCTATGATTATATTCCCATGATTTTAGGATACTAATCTAGACTTTAGGAAGGCCAAATAAGTAAAAAATAAAAGAGTAAATAACCATGAGCTCTAGTCAGAAATCTAATGCTTTTCCCATAAGGCAATCTGAGAGATTAAGAATTCCATTCAAAAGAAGTAAAATTGAATTCTCCTTGTAGGCTGCAGAAATAAATGTTTCTGAATATCCAAGCAATCTTCATCTACCTGACTGGCCACTGGCCAGGGTTCCACATGCTGTTTCTTCAAAAGAACATCTGCAAAAGTTCTTTTATTAAAAATACAGATATTGACTAAAGTTTAGGGCCATGTAGGGTAGCTACATATATTCACAAAAGACAGGATAATAAAATAGTTACATTTCTTATTACATTCGAAATAAATTTTAGCTAGGATAAGATGAATATTTACACTAAGAGAATTAAAGAGACTTATGAATTTGAATGGATGCAAGATTAGCTTTAGAACTCCCTAGTTCTTCTGCCTTTCCTGTCTTCAGTAAGAACAGTCACTTAGTTTCCACAAGATAGTGGAAAGATTAGAGGCCACTGGAAACAGTGACAGAGCAGAATATAATCTGTCTTCTGATTCGAAAGGCCTTTTCTTTTTTGAAGTTTTCTATCATAACTGCAATCAGATGTACTTTATGGATTTGTGGTAGAGAATTCTTTAAGAGTTTTAGATGGTTTTGTTTTCTAAATAGCCCATGTACAAAACTGTAGCTTGCAGCTATGTGTAACTTAGCAAAACTG
Source organism: Hydrochoerus hydrochaeris (assembly GCA_004027455.1). Lineage (NCBI taxonomy): Eukaryota > Metazoa > Chordata > Mammalia > Rodentia > Hydrochaeridae > Hydrochoerus > Hydrochoerus hydrochaeris. Next base: position 339,502 of record PVLA01000111.1, read on the forward strand.
TAAGATAAATCAAATAAAAATTATGTAGGCATATTAGCTTATTACAGTATGTTATCTCCAGAACTATGTTTTTATTTGTTTTTTAATGAAGATCAATTCAAACTCTGAACAAGTTACCAAAAAAATCAAATAATAAATTTTGAGTCTCTCAAAACCAACACAGGACATGGCAAGGGATAGAGATCCTTGGTCTTATTCATTCAGAATTTTATTCCTGTTCTAAGGAAGATTCTTTTCCATGCACATTTTGGTTAAAGTTGTTTACTTTAGAGCTATCATTCAATCATTTTATAATTAAACATACACAGTAAAGTCAGAGTTAACATATTTAAGTTATTGTTGTAGCAAATTACCATAAACTTAGAGGGTTAAAACAACACAGATTTATTACCCTATGACCTCAGTAGTCTAAAGTGGGTAGATAAGGCCAAGGTTTTTCTACAGATTCTAGGTAAGAACATACTTCCTTAATTTTTCCAACCTGTAGGGTCTGCTCACACCCCTCAGCTCAGGTCTCTTTCCTTCAAGTTCCAAGTCAATAATGTAGTACCTTTTCTCTTCTCTAACCTCCTGCTTGCTTTCTGTGGGGACCCTTGTGATTGAGGCATCCAGCTAATCTCATTTTAAGATGTATGACTTTACCACAATTGCAAAGTTATTTTTGCCATGGAAGATACTTCTGGTAATATAGAACATGGACATGTTTGGGAGCCATTTCTGCCTTCCACAGCATCAGGGCAAAAGGTTTTCATCCTCTTCAATACATGTAAGCTTTAGACAAAATAGGCACAAATACTTAGGGATCCATGCTTCCAATTCTTTTTCCCAACTTTCCTAGCTTCAGGAAAAAAATTACATCCCACAAGCCTACAGAAACTTTTTGAAATAAAACTTTATTGGAATACAAAAAAATTCATTCACTCATGTATTGTTTCTGTCTACAAAACTAAAATGACAGCTTCAAATTGTTAGAGAATGTATAGTCCAACATGTCTATATTTACTATGTGGTTCTTCAGAGAAAAGGTTTTCTGAAAAGTAATCACTGGCTACCTTTTCAATTGTTAGAATTGAATTTCATTTGGAAAATCTCTAATTTATTTTGAATAATTCAGTAATGTGATTTTCATTAATTTTTATAATTACGATTGCTATTAGTATATAATGCAAATGATTACCACTTGCATATAATGTATCAATTTTTACTGACATTTATTAAAGCATTAAAAAGCATTTTATATTAAAATTCACTTAATAGACAAAATTCAACAACAAACATTATCTTTTATTTTCAGTGATGGTGTCAGTGTCTTAAAAGGATGAGTATCTTCCTTGAGATAGTATAGATAGTAAGTAGGAATGTTAGGATACAGATTCATTTCTTTAAATTCAACATATATGTTCCTTGTTCCTCCATAACTCCCTGTTGTATATTTTCAACTTAATTGTTACCAGTTTGTCTTACAAATACTGCTTTCCACTTAGTTCACTGGGCATTTAAATTACCAACTTTACAAACATACATAGCAATTACATGGTTTTCCTCTCCAGGGTAGTATGCTATAACTGAAAACAAGGTAAAATACAGAGAAAGACTGCTTGGATTTAAAGGCATTTGGGCTTTTGGAAATTTATAAACTTGTTAACTCACCTAAACTCTCTGAGACTGCTTCTCACCTGGCAGTACCATATCTGAGACAAATTAAGATGATCTTCATGACGTTACTTTGGAATCAGTAAGTGTTGTATACACAGTAGTTTCTAATATTGCTTAGCACAAGTAGTGGTGTGCAGTGCAAGATGTGTGCTGTCAAGCTACAGTGGACATTTTGGGAAGCACTTTCAAGAAATGAAAAAATTTAAAGTAATTTTTTATGTGTAGAATTACATCTAAGAGGGTACCTATTTTAGGAAAGTTTAAAGAACAGTACCAGTTTCTCCAGATTTCAGTTCTCTAGCTTCCTGTATTTACACAAAAACAATATTTCAGGAATTTACAAAGATCAGAACATATATCAATTAAAGCATGTGAAAAAATCCAAAAAATTTCTCCATAGTAAAAATGCTTATGTATAAATATAATCATGCTCCTTAATTTTCATAGTTAGCTTTATAATAGAAAAGTCACTGATTTAGGGATATAATTAGTGAGTATGTTTATTATACAGTGTTTATATAACATAATTCATTATTGTATGCAAATTATTATTTTATGTTACTGAACATTACTTACTCTGGCATTAATGAAAACCACCTTTAAGAATTTCCTATTTGTATATTAAATGCTTGTATTAAGTTTCCATTGGTGTGAAAAAATGTCTAACAATAGCAATTTCAAAGATGAAAGATTTATTTTGGCACATGATTTCAGAAGTTTCAGTTCATGGTCTGTTATTTTCATTATGTTTTGCCTGAAGCAAGACAGAACATCATGGCAGGAACCTTGTAACTGGAACAAAGTGGCTCACCTTATGGTGGACAGGAGGTAGAAAGAAAGTAAGGAATAGGTGAGGGACATTATACACTCTTGAAGAGCATATCCCTAGTGACCCCTATAACTTCATTCATTTCCATATATCTCATTAAGTTATGAACTCATCAATGGGCTCATCCACTGGTGAAGCTACAGCCCTCATGATCCAATTATTTCCCAAAGCCCCATCACTGAATAGTGTCACACAGGGGAAACAAACTTTCAATGCAGGAACCTTTGCAAGACATACCAGATCCAAAATGTGACTGTGGTAACTTAACCTAATACTATTTTGGCTAGATATCCTGGACTTTACCTCTTGTAAATGTAAGCAACAACTGATTTATGTTACCTTTACATCACTACATATTCACAGACTCACATATTTAAATGGTTGCAAGATTAAAAATGGGTATATATTCTTTGCTATTTCTCCCATTGAAAGACCAAGTCTAATTTCCCTTTATGAGCTTCCTTGCCTGCTTTAGTAATTTGTTTTAACAATTAATATAGCAGCCATTGTTCATCTTTGGTTATTTGGTTCAGAATGCCTTGCAATACTTTCATTCTTGAGTAGTTTTATTCTGCTTTGTTATGTTTGACATTACTGTGTGTAAAGCTAAGCTCAACTATTTCAAAGAAAGAGACATTATGATAGGTACTGTTAATATCCAGTTGTCCTGTTGTGAAGTGCTGTGTTGCTTACATTGTTCTGTTCTGATCTGCTTAGATCTGTCCTTTTTTGTTTTATTCTCTTTAAAATGAAAAAATTTAAAAAATAAATCCTGATATACTATTAAAAAAACAATAAAATATTCAGAGGTAATTTGAGGGGCCTTCAATTCTATGCTTTTAGAGAGTCAAAATTAGTACACTGTGCAACAACAAAAACCTAATATATGCATAAAAGAGAATAATGGTACTGTAATATCCAAAGACTGAAATGTATACATGTCTTAAAACACTACTCCTGATAGCTCTATCATCACAGTGTTGTCTGATAATAAACACTAGATATGAACAATTGCACTGTGAACTGAAAATGCCCATATTCTATGCACAAGATTGCTCTTCTCTCAAAGAAGGCAGTGAATTTTATTGTAAATTCTGACATCCACAACTACAGATCTAAATAAGACTTAGATTATAGTGTTATAAATAAGCCCAATCAAGATAAAAGTCATCTCAGACATATATAGCCAAACAAGCTACTGCATACATGTCACTCAACCTGACTTTATGTTAAAATAAAAAAAAGGGTAAGAAATCATAACAAAGCTCTCAAAATTGACAAACTAGATTCGTTTTATTAAAAGACTTCTAAAATTATCAGGAAATCCTTGCTTTTACAACTGCATTAGTGAGCTGCATTGCTGACGAGAATCCAGCCTCTGTACCGCAGCCATGCAGTTTGGAGAAGGTTCTTCTCAGTCAGGACCTTGGACAGGACTAGAAAGCCACGGCCTGCTATGGGCAGTCATCTCACCATCTAGCATCCTGCACAAAATGACTGAAATGCACCACTGTGTGTCTGGAGAGTCACTTATAATTCAACAAGTGGAACAACTGTGTACCAGAAATGCAAATGCCATCAGTTATGTCTCATTTCATCAAAATACAATATTTTAATAAGGCCTTGTTATCGACTAAACCACTTTACTGAATGGAATGAGATAAACTTAAAATTAACTTATTGGCTAGAATGACAGCAAACTGCCTTGGTTTGGAAGCTTCTTTCCTAAAATATTTTTGCTCTTTACTACCGTGACAATTAGACTCTGTCATGACTAGCATCCCCCTTGTTCAAAATGTAACATATTTTGAGAAATTGTTTAAATTTCTATATTCTTATAATTTTTTACCTTAAAATATATGACTTACAGACACTGTGATTTAAAGTAAAATGTAATATTTACTACCAAAATGAATATACTACAACATAAGACTCAAAAAATACAAAAAGTAAATCAAACTATTTATTCTTCTTTGTATTATATAGATTAATATAGGGAAGTAAAAAATATTAGTATCCAACTGCAGAGGATAATGCGTTGTGCAAAAATGATATTCTGTAAACCACAAGCAAAGTTGACTATAAAACCATATACATTGTGTGTATATGAGGCATAGAGAATTGAGGTAACCAGTAGAATATTTTATGTTGCATTTAAGTGAATTATTATCCTGCTGTTTTCTTGCTGAATTTCTGACTTTCTGTTTCCTCTTCCACTGAGAAACATCCATACCCCTTTGGAAACTTCACTGCAAGCAACAACTTTGGCAACACATTTCTGCAGCACCTTTTAAAGTACCCAGCAAAGGAACCCAGGAGAACAATGTAGCTGTCATCTTTATCTAGGAAATCAAGCATTTGTTTAGTATAAGTAGAAAGTATGACAAGAATAATCCTTTCCAGATGCCTATTGATTTAATTCAGTTCCATAAACAGACATTTCCCCTTTATGTGCTTTTGTGAGACACAGTAGTCAGCTCAACAGGACGAAGGGTGCGTTCACTTACTAATTTAATCCGGTGCCCAGGAGTGGCGCTGATCTCCCACGTACACTCTTTTCTGCTTGGGTACTTGTCTGGCCAGTTGGGACTGGTGATGTGACCGCTTGGGCTGTGGATCTTCTGCTCACATTCAGCTGTTCCAATAAAGATATCAGTCAGTGTGGGGATCTAGCCTGTGACTGGCCAGAAAACGAGCAGCCTATTTGCCCATGTTGAGACATGCTCCGGAACACTAGCTAATCACTGCTCCCATCTCTGCTATCACAGTCATTTGTGTTGGGGACTATGTTGCTGAGCATAATCAGGCAATGTTTGTCATCTGACTCACTGGAAATTAGATGTTTACTGCAAATCAAATAAAAGCCTAAAAAGAAAATGAACTTTTTTAAACTGTTGAATCCGTAAGTTCAAAATGTAATACAGCAACATATTTTGACAATCAAGAATATCAGCACTGGGTATGTGAAAGATATGAAATGTATTGCCATCAACAGAAATTAATTGACTCTGTAATTTTAATTACTTTCTTTTCCTATTAATGGAAAAATAATTTACAACTAATTAACAGTATTAAAGCATTTTATAAATCATGCATTTTCATTTGCTCTCTCCCTTACACATATACTTGAACACCTAAACTATAAGGTTACCTGCTAAAGTAAATTAACTTCATTTTCAGTAAATATGACTATCACCTTTACCTAGGAAATTAAATATTTGTTTGGTATAAGTAGAAAAGCATGTGAAGAAAATCTTTTAACAAAGTAATAAGGGGAAAATTAGGTGAACAGATGCTAGCCTTGGAGATAATGTCCAAATTAACTTCAAAGAATATCTCATTCAGTTAAAATGAAAGTTCTTCTATGTTTTTCACAACTAATGCCCCTTGAGCTGAGACAGAGAAATATCAAATTTCAAAAATATTTGTGATCAGCAAGTCACTTTCACTCTAATTCATGAAACTATACACTATAAATTTTGGTTCAGATTGAAATTATTTGTTATGTCTGGTATATTCCATTCTGAAACACAAGTTGTTTTCTTAAATTTTCCAAAAAAAATCTACTTGAGAATATTCTTTACTATCTGGACAATATACCTGTCACACTGCAGGGCTACACAGCAAAGCTCTCTGTCCCCAACACTAATTAATGTAAATTCTGTTTCAGCTGCTGCCACAGTTTCACTCCTTATTCCAAACCTTACCCTTAATCACAGCAGGTTTTCATAGAAAGCCTTGGGTTTGAACAGAGGAATAAAAAATAAAGAGAAAGATGAAGTGTTGTTCCTGTCAAACAAATTAAGGTCAGCAAGACAATAGCTTTAAAAGTCTGGACCCAAGGCTGAGGACACAGCAAAGGACTAGAGCACTTGCCTAAGTGTGAGGCCCTGGGCTTGAGCCCTAGCACTGAAAAGAAAAACCTGGACCCATTTTTGACAAAAGTTTCCTAAATTCCATCATCTCTATTTTTGTCTTGCCATGTAAAATGTGGGGTTCACAGCATCTACAGTCACTGCAACAAAGCGGGAGATTCAGTGCTGAAACACACAAGGTACATATACCACAGCAGATATAAAGGGAAATTCAATTTCTTGGTTGGCAATCAAACTGAATTTTATTTATGATTACCTGGGCATCATTATATTTTATAGGAAGTTTTTTTTTCAGATAAGTAATTTTAGCTATTCTAAAAGGCATGGATGTATTTGCTACTTGTGAGTCATGGGTTACATACAAAATTTGCAAAAGTTGTTTTTTTTTTCTCTAAGTTACTTTCTACATCTGCAAAAACAACTGGATATATTTCTAAGCCTATTGATTTAATAGCACACTCTACCCAGTTGTAAATATCGTGCTCTTACATGAAAGTAGAGAGTAATTCATTCTTGTAAATGATTCTATAAAAATGCCAGTCTGTCAAAGGAAAACAGAGAACTATCCCTCATGTGTGGTATTTTTGGAGTGGAATTTAACCAAATAATTTAATTCAGGATATTCTTTACTATTTTAAGGTGTACATAGAAAAATATCTAACTGAAGTTTCAGTCAGGCTTGTCTAGTCTACATATGCTGATGACTAAAGTTATAAAATCTTCCTTAATGGTTCTCTTTTCAAAATAAGCATGAATTCATTGTAAGTAGAAATTTCCAGAGCAGCCCCTCATAGGAGGCAATAAAAATGAATAATTATTCTTTGTTCCCCTCTAACTCAAAGTAATAGAAAGAATTAAAATCATTGTTCCAAAAATAAAATACTGGGATCTTATAAGGCAGATACTGGGATCTTATAAGGCTTTGGGAATAAAATCTACTTGGCTATTACTGTGCTCCTAGTTTGCTATTTTGGTCAAAACCCTAACTTGAAATTTTAAATGGCACAGTATCTACCACTTTGAAATGTCTTTCCTTTGGTAGGCATTTAGGTTTGATAGTTCTATATTTATAGATACATCACTCATGTAGTACATATATGAGCTATTTCAGAGCCAGATATTACACAAAGTTTAAAGCATTTTGCAGAAGTTGATACATGAATAGTGTTATCATGTCTGTTTTACAAAGGCCTGGAGATCACATAGCAATTATTTTTTGGCTACCAGATAGCAGTATCAGAGTTTCCATGTCTATCATACAAAGTAGCTCTAATGTCGTTCACATGTGAAGTGTGAAACTTATGGGTAATATAATGCGGTTCCCAATAACATGGTTTAAACTCTGAAAATTGCACAGAATTTTTATTTTCAGTTTTTTTTAACCTTTGAATACTCAACAGTAATATAGCTAAGTAATACAATTAAGTCTACTTTGAAATGATGCTTTGTGCAAGCCACACGAAATAAAAATTTTTGTCAGAAATAAGATCATTCTTTTCCATACCTTCCTTGCAATCATGTTTATTTTCATGCAGGACAAATCCGTTACGGCACTGACACATGTAGCTTCCCATGGTGTTGACACATTCGTGCTGACACCCACCATTGTCCTTAGAACATTCGTCTTTGTCTGGCAAAGAAATAAAGCCTATTGTTTATTAAGTCGTTTTAAGAACAGAGAACACCAACAGAGAGCGTTTTTAGTTGTGGGGAACATTAGCAAAGGGGAAACTAAGTGACAGCGATCCCTGTTCACAACTAAAACAAGTAAAAATTCGCTGTCTTAGTTTTATCCCTTTCTTGTTTAGCTTGGAGCTCTGTACCATGGGTTGAGAATCTGAGCCGATTTATGATAGGTAACAAATGCAGTTCTTCCACCCTTGTGTGGGTGTAAGTTTTAAGTAGGAAAAGAAGAATCAAGAGATACTTTCTTTCCAATTCTAAAAACTTACTTTTTTTAGAACTAAGTTTCTGTGATTTAGAGACGAAGAATACCATTTATATAGAAGAAAATCTAGTTACCTCAATCTAGATACCATGGTGTATAGACAGAAGCTAAACAAATTCACAAGATTTCTATGTAATCATTTTTTTTAAAAAATCACTCAGTATAGCTTACTGTAGTTGATTTTTTTTTATTAACTCGGTAGATATGCTTAGCATTAGTGAATTTGGACATTTCAAAACATTCCAAGACAGAAAAAAAGCATCATTAGACCATCCTAAAGATGAAACTTAATTAATATTATGCATATTAAGCAAATCTACTCTGACAGACTAGTGTAGTGTTTATTAATGTCATCCCCTAAAAGGGCTTTTAGTGTGCTAGAAAGAAAAGAAAGGTTAGAATAGGAATATAAGCTTTAAGAAACAGCCACCAAAGTCACAACAGGGAAAAAAAGCCAAACTGTATTTATTAACAGGCAGTCAATCCAGGGAGAGGCATTAACTCTCAAACTATGTCACTCAGCTGTCATCCCATGTCTGCTGTGGCCGTTTAAGTCAAGCTGGCAGATTGCTCCCGACATACATAGATGATGGCATATCACTCACTACTCCCACACACAGCGGGAGAAAGGACACAGTGCGGCCTTATCAGAGGCTAAACTAAAGTCACGTTTCACTGTCAGCTGATTTTTCTAGTGAGAACTACTGAGTTCATGGTGGTACACAAATTGTACTGTTTTTGCTTTTTAAATCAAGTCATCTCCTATGGAGATGAGTTGATGGAAAATATTTTCATTAGCTAGTCATACAGCAGTTTTTAAAGATGCATGCATGTTTCCACTCTTAAAGGTTGATCACATGGCAGCATCACACACAGCTTTAAAGGGCGCAGCCACGCACTGGCAGTTATCAGAACATTGCAAACACATACAGACACTCTCGCACTCTTCAAAGAATGTAAGAATCAGTGCATTTGTGATTTATGCATTCTCTGTCTATCCTTGATACTTCCATTACTCTTTTAATACTTACTGTGAAAAGACTAAGACTAAAAAATTATTCTTTAAAAATCAACAAACAGCAAAATGTATGAGAAATTTGAAGTCAGTGGAGAATTATCTTTGTAAAATTAATTTTAGAGCAATTCAGCATAACTTTGTGCCCCTAGTCCTTTAACTGTATCAACCAACAGTGAAGATTATAGTTTATGAAATATTAATTTTGGATGATAAACCACATTTCTACCATAGTATCATCTGCCTGTATTTTCTGATTCAGATATTTAAGCAGGAGACTATTTGTTCATTGTTTTACAATAAGAAACTTTAAAAAAATTTAAATCTATAGTCCTTTTATAATGAAAATAATTCTGACATACAGCCTATTTCTAAATCTATGGAAATATCATTTCATTAGTTCATACTTCTATGTAATTTGCTTCAAAATTTGATAGACTATAAGCTGACCCGTGATGATGGTAACTAAAGGGAAATAAAATAGAAAGTAAACTCAATGATATTTCAATAACTTTGTGACAAGTCATTATATTTCTATTCTGTTGGGAAAATATGTGGACAAAATGAGAATAATAAAGCAGAGCCAGAATAGCAGAAGAATAACAGGACGAATTATCACTATAATTTATATCAACATTATTAAGTATCTGTTATTTTACACTTTCTCAGTTTATTTATGTTTCCTCCCTCATTCCCACATCAGCTGTTTTCTAATTTAGTTAAGGACACATGAACCTTGTGAGCCATCAATCATGCTACTAGAATACATTTATAAGTTAATATAAATTTTAGCAAAAATTCAAAGTTAACCTAGTCAAAATAGTAACTAAAAGCAGCAGAAGAAAGTTATCATGTCCAGAAAAATAGCCTGTAAAAATACGTTGTATGTCAGTCGTATGAAAGCAGAAAATTTCATGAAGCCACTGGAATACTTAAAACTGTCCAGATATTTTACATTACACAGACAAAAAGATCAAAGTGGACACACTATTATGAGGAATAGTGGACACAATTTAGCTGTTTACAACAACTTCCTTGAGTATCAGTTAATTCATATTCTAATTAAAGTAAATACAATTTTACATTTTCTAAACTGATGAAGAGAATAGCATAAATGTAGAACATCACAAATATGATTTAGATTTCTTATTTATTAAAGGCTATCAAATAAGGGGGAAAAGTTATTGGCAACCATGAATGAATGATATGTTTATGTGCCCCTTCTACTCTTCACTGCTTGGAACTCTCCTCTGCTTAGAACTCTCCAGGTTTTTACCCCAAAAAAGGAGAAAAGGGAGAAGGACTCAGAGTTTTAAACACCTCTGATAATGTCCAAATAATAAATTTAATAACTCAATAATAGCTTGCATAATTCATTCAATAGTTCACTTGAAATTTTCTGTCATTTTCATGCAATAGACACACAATAAAATAGTTTATTAGTTATAGAAACAAGTGTTTTGCCACAGAGAAATAAAAACATTTATTTTCTGCAGATGGAAATCAGCCCCTTCTTTGGGATAGACATAGCTGCTTTCCATTTCTCTACATTCGATGAAGAAGGGTCTATTATTAGGGGGAAGGAGGTGGCATTTTCCCATCATGCAGCAGACCTCTGAGAGGACCAGCGGTCAGCAGCCTGTGAATAATACATACTGGATGGAAAGGAAGTGGCAACCTGTAACAAGTTCTGGCAAGATTCAAAAATAAAAATTTTCTCTTTGCAGAAGGCTTCCTTATCTGTAGGAAAAAGAAGTAAATGGTCCATGCAACAGAGCAGGAACATACATGAAGAAATAGTTTCACACTAAATGATCAGGATCTTAAATAAATGGACACATACACACCTGTGCATATACACACACCAGCACAAACTAAATAAAACGATCATGAAATAATCTTCAGAAAAGTACGAATAAAATCACTGACAGCTATAATTCGCTTGTTCCACAAACATGCAAATATTTAAGTGTGGTTAATATGGAAAATCTGAATCAGGACTTAAAATTGTGTAGGAATATTGCAGTTGTGTTACTATGTGAAATCATTCACACTAATATTTATATCTTAGTTATAGCAATACTAAGTTGAATGTCATCTGCAAATACCCACAACTATCCCATTAAAGAAACTGTGTGAAAATATTTATAAAGAAGTATCTCCACACAGTGAAAGACAGATAAGGAGCATGTAGGTTCAAAATCACTTGAATTTATAGTGGAAAGATCACAATACATAAATTATTTTATCTCAGTCCTGAGTTCATTGCAGACAGAAATGAACTGGGGGTCAGAAAAGTGGTATCATTCCATTTTTGCCACTGAGCAGGCCGTTAGGACTATCAAAAACAGATTACATTCCCACTAAATTTACCCCTGAGGGAGACTGCTATTAAATGAGGTTTATTTTTCAAGTTTAGTGTTCCTACTGTTACAGAAGACATTAATGTAAGCTTGCCAAAGATGGCAGTATGTCTGTGCTCAGTTCCCATTGTCTAAAGTCATTGATTATATTCCCAAATACTGAATGTTACAGTTGAATTTTTAAAAGCCTATCAAGTTACCCAAACTTGGTTTTTCTACTAGAATAAAATGCTACTAATGCTTAACTTTAACTCATTTAAAGGATCATCACTTTGTTCTGAGCAGAACACAGTTAACTTTGCCTCATACTGAAGTAAACTGAATCATAGATGCCTATGAAGATGTGCGTGCTTGTGTTCAAGCATGGTATTATATAAAACTAAGTTTAGTTTTACCATCACATAAAATAAACACTATTGTTAGTCTAATGAAAAGAACTAGTCAGAGGTTAGGGATTTAAGTATCTTTTAGAAAATTCCTGTGTCACTATATTCAGAAATTATTCCGAAACATAAACAAACACATAATTCTGCATAATATCCAAATAGCCTTTACCCCAATATTCTTAATTTCCTTATTTGCCTTAATACTAATCAATGCAATCTATTGGCTTGAAATATATCCTAGAGCCAGTAAATACATTGTTTTTTCAGATGGGGTTATAGGTTATTCTACCATAAAACCTATTAAGTATCTAATTTTTAAGTTGTAACATTTTCAGTGACCAATCTGTGATCCTTGATTTGATATGTAAGAATTTCTTAATTTTATGGACATAGAAGTGACAGAAATCACTGATGTTAATTATTCTGGTAAATACATTTTTAGAAATATCATTTTGATTTCATTGCTTAAATCTAAAAAATATTTATTTGAAAATCTGAGGCTATAAGCAAAAACAACTAAAATATGTGATTTTATTAGATGAGGATATGTTAGAAATATTACTATAAATACATTAATTAATTGCATGCATTATTATTTAAATATATTGCTTTGTCTTCTTCCTGGTCTATTACTTAACAGCAAGAAAGCTACAATTTTTAAATAGCTTCCCCTTCCAAACAATATGCAATTAGTTCTCATCAAGAAATGAAAAGTGTATCTGTTATCTTCAAAATTATAAGGATGCTGAGTGTAAACCATTAGTAATGTCACCACAACAGCCATAGTCAGCTCTAAGAGAATGGTCTGTAGGCCAAGACAAACCAAAGTTTTGATAACTTATGATAGTAAGTGGTATATTTAACTTATCTGCCTCATCTGATATATATATATATATATATATATATATATATATATTTGTATGTATATGAACCTAACATTATAATATGAATACCCAGGGTTTAATTTCCCCTTGAATTGATCAGTCTACTTTGCTACTGCACTCTATCAAATACATAAGCTAGACTCTTTCAAAATGAAATACTCTCACAAAATATATCTTTATCATCTATATCCAGAGAGGACATATATAACTACTAAACACTGAGATGATTTCTTAAAATCATTATATCAGTAAATACAATTTATAGCAAATCAATGATTATTGGCTAATTATCTGTACACTACTAAAGCACTCAGCTAATTTTAGAAAACACAGCTACACAGAGAAAAGAAATAAAGACTATTCTGGTGTGCTAGAGCACAGTACCTTCTGCATATACTCCCTTTTCTGAGTCATAAGAATTAAATAAGTGTTTTATATATCAGTTGTTCTAAGACACATACATAAACCATCATTAGAATTTAGAAAGTTTCACCTGATCAGAATTAACAGAGAGTGAATTTCAAATTTCCTGAGTATCTTCAAATTTAATCGTGCTTTGTAGTCAGTGCATGCACCGTGTATTATTGAAAAATGATTTAAAAACAAAACGTATGACAAGGCAATGAAAAACCTGAATACAATGAACAGAATTAAAAATTCATTTACTTGATAATTTCAGTTTTAAAAATACATGTTTAAATGGCTTCCAGGAAAGTAGCCTTGTCTCTACTTATATTGGAGCAATTAAAATTTATAAAACACATGATATTTATAAAATAGTGAAATCCAGGAAAATCTTCCTTTTCTTTAACCTGGAAGAAATGAAGGGAACAAGAACAATGAAGCCAAGATTCACTGAGCTTTGAATACAGTTTTGTGTATTACATGGAACCCAATGGTGCTTCTGAACCATTAACTTCAATTACACTAAAACACCAAGCAAAACCTGGACATGGTAAATCTCATTAATTCTAAACACAGGGATTGAAATAAACAGACTTTGAATTAACTCAGTTCAAATTACCTAATATTTAAATTAATTGAAATTCACTTGCTAGCTACATAGCACAGTAGATGGCTATGCTATTTATTACAATCTTATCTATATTTGAAGTTGAAGGATAATGGTCTTATAAAGAGTGATTTTGAGAAGGGGAAAATGAGATTTTGCTTATATTTTATATGTTTTTATAAAATTAGGGGAGCTTTCATCAATTTTCAGCTTTTTAACTGAAAAATTTACTTTGAATTAATTGTTATTTTTCATACACAATTGTGAGCCATTAATTATATCAGATATAGAATTATTTTAGTAAAATTATAATTTTCATATTTCTAAATATTTTACTGGTATCATTTATATAGTTACAAGGCAAAATATACTCTTGATATTGGTATAATAAGAATAAAAATATAATGTGAAGGGATATGGTGCCAAAAAATAAGATGTGTTATTAGAAGGAGACCACATTTTTCCAAAAACAAGAAAATTTTGTTTCAAAATCTGCCACTTCTGAGAATAACTCTTCAAATCTGGGCAATGAGTACTCACTGTATGAAAAAATTATTATGTTATTTTTATGTATTATTTGCTCTAGTCTTTATAATGTTAGATTTTTTTGTAAAATCCAATTATCTTGGGATGACATTTCAATATGACCCTGTTACAAGTAAAAAAAAACCCTGATAGACCTAGGAAAAATGATCATGCTTTCTGGGGACTTTCAAAGTACATTTCCAGAAAACTATGAAGACAGATAACGTAGACTTTAAGCCAATCCATGGTGAAAACTTATAGCACACATGTAAACATGGAAATATTTATACCTGAGAAGAAATGTGCTTTAAAGCCCTTCTTTGATACAGTGTTATCCGATCTGAATTCAATTCTCATGTTGTTGAACTGGGATGTGATCACTTCGGGCACTTCAGCACCACAGAATTTGCCATGCAATTTGGACTCAGAGGAAAGACCACTCCAAATCTCCACGTAATCATATTTGCAAACCTAAAGAAAAACATGATTATCAGCGTCTCCAGATTGGAAAGTACCAGGTGACCGACATTCATTTTTGAAATTTTAGTCAAACTGGAATTAGTAAGAGGAAAAAAAAATCAAGAAAATGGTTATAAAATGACATAAAAAGCATGAAAGCTAAATTGTTTTCTTGTAGTTACTCCCTAGACTTGTGCACACAAATGTATGCCTGTTTGTATATATTCATAACATGTATCTTTTCCAGAAAATACAAAATGATAAGAATAATTGAGATGGATATTGATGACGATGATGGTGCTGATGGGAAGAAAAGCAGAAGTAGCTACACTTTTTAAAATATTTTTAGCATTTTAAATTTCAGAAGATACTGTAGAAGTATTTGTTATACACTGTTTAATTTAGCACGGACAAGAACTGCTTGAAATCAGTATAATTAGTGTATGATACAAGCACCAGCCATGACAGTAATCATTTCCATCATATAAATTAGAAAATCAAGGTTCAGAAATTTTTATAAATAATATCCTGCAGGGCAGTGTGATGACTAGCTGTATAGACTCTGGCTTAATCCATTGCTGTTTTCAGAAACACGAACACGGAATTTTATCAGAACACCATTAGTAAGTTTCAAAGTGAAAGATACTTAGTATGTGATACTTGGTATATGAACAAAATTTATTAAACTTCTATGAATTGCTTTGAGTTGTTAGGTTGAAGTTTCTCTGTAGAATTACTGCAGATAACGAATAAGAGCTCTCTTCAGCATAATGAAGGCAGGCATTTATAATACAATGAGGCAGACTCATCTGATTTTAGGTACCACACTGACACTATCAAAATGGAAGGAGTTAAGTGAATATTAAGTATTCTTAAGAAATTCCGTGGTCACTAACAGATGCTTCCACAATACACATTTCCTATGTTCCAATAGAGCATATTTTAAAGAACACATCTTGCATGGATGACCTTATTATGTAAATGTGTAATTATGAAGGCTTAACAATGCATATGATTGAGCCCTGGGGCATGAGCTGTACTTTGAAATATGTCAACTCAAATTACTGATTCTTGTGACATTAATTAGATGTTAAATAAGCAAAATGTGGTTAGGAAAAATGGAATAATGATTTCACTTACTTTGATGCAAGCATGATTTTTGTTCAGCAAAGGACTCTAACATAATATGGAAATGTTTCCAAAGTTAATGTTCTTTCCTACTGATCTTCTCTTTGGGATATCAATATAGGGAATAAATTAATGAAGTCTTAAACTTAATCTAGTATTCTATAAGTCAAGTATTTTCACAGGCCTTTGTTGTAAGCAGATAAATTATCAAAATGTTGAAGAAAACAGTATTATAATGGCTTTACACATAGATATACAATTATAAATTATTTTTAGATATGTAAACAAAATTTACAAAAAGCCCATCCCTGAATGACAACCACTACAATGAGAATAATGACTTCCTCACACAGACCCCATTTACATAAAACCATCCACCAATCTTTCTCCTGAACACAAATCTCACCTTATAAACACGCACCAATTAATAAATAAAAATATTTTACCGGCCACAACTAACAGCTCTAGAAAAAACTGTGAGAATAGCAGCCATTCAACACTCAGTTCTTACCAAGTAATGGGAAGGGTAGAGAGCTCACTTTCAGAAAAGTCTGGCTCATATAAAAGCCTTACTAACATTATAAAATTTACTCTCTTCATGCTAACATATCCCCAAATTTGAGACTGTTGTTAAAAAAATGACACTTCATAGGGATCAAACTGCATCTTTCCCAACATAAAGTTTACATGTGGTGTCAAAAATAACTCCAAAAGGCACGCTGAGTTTTGAGGTTTCACAATTATCTGAAATGCATATATTCATCCCATTTCAGACTTTAATTTCCTTAAAGGAGACAAAAAAATCAGATACTACTTTTACTCCAAGCTGTAGTACGAGATTTAAAAATGCACAACAGGGAGATAGATCTTTTTCAAAAGGGAAGGGGACCAAAAGATAGAGAGGAAGGGAGAGGATGAAAATAATAGTTAAGATCTGTTCCACACATATATGAAATTCCCACAGCAAGTATAATCACAGTGCATGCAAACATATAGCAATAAAAAGTGCTTCGTCTATTAAAGGCAAAATTAAGAGGGAAAATATAAGTAATTAAGCCAAAGAATGAAAAGAACTAAGTATAAAAAGGAAGTCTATAAAAATAACACCCTGAACGCACCTGATCTCATATAAATAAAGAAGATGAGGTAAAGAGAGATACCCAAAAGCAAAATTATATATAAGCCTCACAAATATTTCTAGTATTTGTTGTCCCAGGGCACTCACAGGTTACATTTCTGTTCTCATACTTTATAAAGTTTCAACAGATATGCATCAAAGACAAAATAAACTTATGAGTCAATTCTATCACATTCAGAAGTGTTAAATCATATTTATGTCTAAATAAAAACAAAAAAGCTGAAAGGATATAGAAAAATAAAGAAAAATATGAAAGATCAAATTTTAAAAAGCTCATAATCTTTTCTCTGGAATTAAACCACTGTTAAATAATCATGCAAAGAATATTTTTCTGAAAGTTCACACTTCTTGACTTGATATTTCACTTATATTTAGTGTACACATAGGAATTTTCAAGTGAATTAATTCACCTGTTTAATGTGATCACCTTATATAAAACTAACTTTAATACAGTAAGTTATATTTGTAAAGCAAAGGTAGCTTCAATTACATGCATGTTTACTGAGGTTAAAAAATATTCTTTTTATGAACCATGAGCATAATTCATAATGAAAAATGTATACATTAGAATACACACATTAGCACGAATATATCACCTTCTTTGGTTTGTTATTACAGAATCAATGGTTTTTGGTTTATTTTTCTAGAACACATTATGTAACATGACACTGACATTAAATTGCTTTTAATAAAATAGGAAATTTGTTAGTACATGGCACACTTGAGTACACTGAATAAAAACTGCCTCTGGATATTTTTCAATCTCCCAGAAACAGTTTAAAATATCCAATGATAATGAGAATCATTAGTTGCAAAAATTAATGGTAGAACAAAGACTAAAACATTCATATAACAATAGTACATTTTTTGCTTTTCTTTCTTTGCCTATCTGATTTCAGTGTTACTCAAAACGTGATTTTAAATCTGTCTGTATTGTGCACTTACTTCATTGCCTTCCAATTCAAAAAATTCAAACTTCATGGAAATTCTGTACTGAGTCGGTGCCACCACTTGCCACACACAGTTCTTATTAGGAGGGTACTCTCTAGGCCAGCCGGGGGAGGTGATGGTGCCATTCAGCTTGGTAAGAAGCCCGCCACAGGCAGCTAGAAGGAAATGAAAGGGAAATGCTCCTTAATAATGCCGTGCCACTCTGTGTACCTTCACATTAATACCCAAACGTCTCGGCACTAAATATCAACCACTTTCTGGTTGTTGTTTGTTTATTTTTATTTTTTAATTTTTTTTTTATTGGTACCAGGGATCGAACTCACAACCACACGCTTGCAAGGCAGGAGCTTGTGCCACTGAGCTAAATCCCTCTTTCTGGGTTTTAAAATGTAGAAACCATAGTTTCTATTTTTTACTTTCAGCACAACTATGTCTGTTATCAAATTCCATTTAAAACCCATTTTGTAGCTTTGGAAAGAAGCAAATTATTTCTGAACTGTAACATTTTAAATCACTTTCTAGTGGAGTGAGCAATATATTGGGTTTTGTTTCCTTATCTTTTAAATGGGTATAATGATATCTGGCAATGCTAAAGGTATCTTGTCTGCTACAGAATTAAGAAAGAAAATTCTGTGGAAATTGATAAGGCTGTTCTGGGAACTAAGGAAAAAGATAGATAGATAGATAGATAGATAGATAGATAGATAGATAGATAGATAGATAGAGGTAGAGATAAAAATAGTTTTATGCAATCAGATCAAAATCTTTTGTTTAGTTCCTCAAAATTTTTTGTCCAAGACAAGTAAAGTTTTATTACCTGAGCTGATAGACAACATAAACTATGCTAAAGACGACATATTTATTTTAAAAATGCTAGCATCTGGTTTTCTTTCCTTTTCAATGATCTACTTTCAAAAGGTACTTTTTATACTTCCTTTGCTCTTTATTCATAATGAAATAATCAAAATCACATTATCTAAAAGCAAGTTGAATGAAAAGAATATATACTATACATAGTTCATAACTAATTCCTACCGAGAAAGTCAAGTTACCTAAAATAGCTCTCTTGTCTGCATTTGTGTATAAATTTACTTTTATATATTATTATATTACATAAATCTGAAAAATATCTGTAAATTTACTTTTAACACTTTTTAACAAATTATTATGAAGGAAAGTATTGATTTCTAGAAGGTACAAATTAATAAGTCATGTTAACTTATGATTGATTGTCTTTTATAAAATACTACATTTTCTTCATAATAGTATTTTTAAAATTTCTAATAGAAAGAGAATATTGGTAGCTTCATAGCCAAGATAAAGACTTTTGAAAGCCAAACAGGAAACTTTAAAGTTTTAAGGAGAAATAGGGAGACTTTGATTTTTTTAAATAGGTCAGCGAAAGTGTGGCGTTTATACATTAAGCACACACTTTTGCTACCTTTGCTCCTTCTCGGATCTTCTGTTACAGATACAGTACAGGGGAGGGTTTTCACTTTCCAGGGACTTACATTTCAGTAGGAAAAAGTAAAAATAAATTAATGCATGCATAAAGGTAAATATAAGTTACTATGATTTCTATGAAGATGAATTTTTAGGAATTTTAAAAGAGGAATACAGGAGGAATAGAAGGTAAGCCAATATTTTCTACCTGTACATTAAGATAAGGAGTCTCTAATGGAGTAGAAAGAGGGAATAAAAAAGAGCCAACCTTAAATTTTGAAGAGATTACCAAACCAGGGATTATACTCTACAAGAAACCCCATGTTACAATATAAAAAGGAAATGAGGAGAACCATGACAAAAATACTTTTAATCAATCATTTGTTCATAAAACATATTTGGCCTTATGCTAAATGCTTTATATGTTTGTGCTAGATGCCAAAGGTTCAAAGGTAATGCAAACACAGGGTTTTAATTTTAATAGGCGAGACATGCTTGTGGGCTACGTTAAGCAAAAGAAAAGAGAAGTGAGGAGTACATAAAGGAATGGAAGTTTGGATGGATGCATGGATGGATGGATGGATGGATGGATGGATGCACACATACGAGCATACACAGAGGGAGAAGGAGTGCAGAAAAGGAGGGAGGGATAGAAGGACGCAGAGATGGATGGGGGATGGATATACATGGTGGCCACGTAATCAAAAAGGGAAAGGACCAACTTTATAACTCGAATCCAGGGGAAGTTTCACAACAGCTGTGACTATGAAGACTATAAATTGAGTCTCACTAGTTGAAGATCAAGATCAAGTCATTGTAGGGCAGGGAGAGAATGAAAGGCAAAATAGTACTGGGGAGAGGGTGGCCACACCAGCCCATCCCTACCTTCGCAGCCCCTTCTGTCTGGCCCCAGCTCATAACCAGGCTCGCAGGCACACTGGTAGCTGCCCAGGGTATTCAGACACCGCTGCTCACAGCCCCCTTGGTCAGGTTTGGCACACTCGTCTTCCTCTATAAACATAGGGATAATTATAGCACAACTAGAGTATGATGTCTTTACATATTAAGGTGCATGACATTGAAAATATAAGGTTTAACAGCCTGGAATTAAACAGATATGAATCTTTTCTTCAACAAAGAAGCAAGAACAATATATAAGCCCTTGGTGGGTGACCTACAAGAATTCATGTTGCTGCCACCTAAAAATTGTAGAAGAACCAAGAGAAAAACTACTAACCTAGAGCCACATGAACTGAAAATTATCCTGCTTCAGACCAATTTTTTTTTCCAATTTTGAGGTCAAGTAGAGATTGTTGAAACCTACAGATTTGTCAAAATGAAATACAAAAAATTCTTCCTGTAAAAGCACAGTGTTACCTATTCCCTTTATGGTAGTTTGTTGCATGTGTCTAAAAAAACAGCTGCAGGGGCTGGGAATGTAGCTCGCTGGTAGAGGACATAGTTAAAATGCATGAGGCCATGGATTCAAATCATGGATTTCTTTAAAAGTAAAAACACTTTTAAAGAAAAATCACAGTTAAATAGTTTATGGAGACTACAAATTAAAAAGAAATAAAACTCAAGAACTGACTTGATCTGTTTAAATTTAAAGCATTTACTGTTTCTTACATAGACATTTGACTCAGGCTATCTAAGAATCCAATATTTTTACAAATGTATGCACTATTTTAATGGTGAAAATATGAAAATATATAATATTTTTAAAAAATGAATATGACAGGGCATTCCATAGTCTCAGTTTTTCAAAAGTAACATAACGTGAGTTAAAAGACAATGTACTCTTGTGAAATTATGCATCAACAGAATACCAAGCATTTTTGATAAGCAAATATATAAATATCACATGAAAATAATTTGGCAGCATGTTTCAGGTAATTTCAAATGTGTCAATATGCATTAATGGATAGATATAATTAAAGATCAAGTCTCCTACCTTAGAATTCATATGAATTTATAGGGAAAGTCCATTGTATTTGTCTTAAGATAATGAAAAATTTTGCATATCTCATTAAGTTGTTAACGACCTCACACTTGCCAGGCAGGTGCTTACACAGAGCTAAATCCCTGGCCCTGTCATTAAGTTTTGAGATACACAAAGTTATCTTTTGTCTTATAAAAATCAGGGAGTTTTATTTTATCAACAGTGATGCACTAATGCATTTCCTAAATGTATGCTTAATGTTACCATTTGTGCTAAAATAGTTTTTTTTTTTTACTTTGGTAATTCACACAAACTATCAAACATGAGAATAACTTAAAACATAGGTTCTTTAAAATTAAATTAATTAGCAATAATTCCTTGCATAAAATATTTTGTACAACAGAATGTTCTCCTAAAAGGCTTATAAGTTGTTTCTAATGTTAGGGAACATTATTCTTCAAGAAGTTATTTTAAAAGCTAGCACCTGGAAACAAGTTGATGAATTCCATGTCAGTAAATCCCTCCCAAGTTATGAATCCTTTGTTGGTTGTATGTATCCATTTCAAATTTTTTTTTATCTATAGATCTCTTTCAAGATTTCAATATTTTCACTATTTCTTAAAACACAAATGGTAGAGTACCTTAATAAAATTCTTGTCCTATACTACAAAGTTATAAACTAATACTTTAACATGTTCCATCAAAACTCATAAAAATATTTTTAGCAACTGTGTTTACTTCAACTTTTAGTACAACTTGAATCCTATTTCCTTCTCATTCACACTAAACACCACACTTATCCCTGCCTGAGAAAGGAAATCTCATATTTGTAAATCACTGTGAAATACCTTTAAAAAAGTTAGCAGCAAACCCAGCTTTGTTGACAGTTCCATCAGAAACAAACTTCATCCACAAGGTATTGGAGGTGGATCTTATATCTTCAGGTTTATCATAACCACAGAAACGCCCAATCAAGGGGCTATTTTCACTGGTCCCATCTCGAATTTCTAAGTGGTCATAAGCACAGTTGTCATGTCTTTCAATCTACAACAGTAACATTATGGTATATTCCATTAATAGACAAAATGATGTCTATAGTAAGACTAAGCATTCTCAGTGCTATAGTACTCTTGTTAATTAAAAAATTACTTAAATCAAGTAAGTACAAAAGAACATTTCCCATGAGTATATATGATACCCTATACTCAGTGGATACCTACATGCAAAAGGATTTTGTACTTAAAAAAAAAAAAAACTATGGAATAGTTTATGGAATAGTGTGTCAATAAGAATTAGGACCAACAGAAGTTAACAGCTTTTTAAAAGAAAAGTTAAACTACAAATAATGATTCTTTAAGCAGAGCTGAAAAAGGTACTCAGAGTAGACAATCACCATAAAAAATATGGGCCAGACATACACTAAACAATATATAACTTATTCTAAAACTAACAAAAAATGTTCATAGTTTATCAACAGGGTTATAATTTTATTCATAGAGAAACTAGAATCAAATTGACTACTGTATCATTGTTGTAGGGTATAAATCTAATTTTGAAAAGCAAATCTAATATTTCTTCCTAGTCTATAAAATTTTTGTCCACAATTAGTACAGCTGAGTGTAGAATGACAGCCAACACTGTGGTTTTTGTTGTTGTTGTTGTTGATCTCAAGGTAAGGCAGCCTTGGTATTGATGATGCCTTTTCCGTGACATACTTCTCTCTGTCCCTATAATCTGAAGGAACTCCACATCTTCGCTTAAAGACTTAAGTGCAAGCCAGGTGCAGTGGTGCACGCCTATAATCTCAGCCCTGAAAGAGGCTAAGGCTGAAGGATCACAAATAAGAATCTTGCCAGAGATATTTAGCAAGATACTGTTGCAAAAAATCTTTTTAAAAAATTAAAAAGGCTTGATGTGGAGCTCAGGATTACAGCATCCCTGGGTATGATGCCCCGGGCCAAAGGAATAAAAAAGTGTTACATGAAAACTTTAGACCAGACCATCGGCCAGTGCATTTTATGGAGAACAATTTATGAACTGATGTTTTGGCCCTAAATGTCTAAAAACGACAGAAAGGATAGCTATAAAAATTACACAGGACAAATTACACAGAAAAAAATTCTTCCTTTTAGCTTTTTCACAGAAGTCGGACATTATCTTTGAAATCTTAATAGAGTCAACTACTTATCGAGTGTTTGAAAATGGAAAGGGCAGACACAATTTTAATTTTTTTTTTAAATCAGTACCAGGGATTGAACTCACGATCTCATGCTTGCAAAGGCAGGCACTTATGCTGCTGAGCTAAATCCCCAGCCCCAGCAGACACAATTTTAAAACTATAAAAATTATTACAGTTTGTCAACTATTGCTCAGCACACAATTCATTAATTCTTGTAATGCTCTTTCATTACAGAATGACATCAGAAAATATATTTATCTCATGGAATTGCAACCTGAATGGATGAAACTGATGCACATTTGAATGTTCTCTGTTGATTTATTGTCACACTGTGAGAGATACTCTTCAAATAAGATAGCATAAGAGCAACCAAAAAAAAACAAAAACAAAAACAAAAAAACAATTTTTTCTGAGGCACAGATTTAGTTGTGAAAGAATTACATCTGCTGTTTCCTTTTCACCAATCGTAGAACTGAATTCATTCATTGTTTTAGCAAACATATTCACTGCTACTCTCGACTAGACACGCTGCTCATTGCTCAATACGTATCATTCAGAAAATAACACCAAGCTCCTGGAATTTGCATGCTTTTGTAAGTGGGTAGGCAGAAAAAGAAGAAATAAATAAAATCGTTAGTTCAATCATAAATCTCAGAAAACAATAAATTCTATGAAAGACACACAAAGAGACACAGAGTGAGGCGTGAGATGTGTTAGTGGGAGCAAAGGCTTTAGTTTTCTATGAAACCATCAGGTAGGAATGCATTAAATGTGATTCATAAGCCCAGTTTTTTTTTAAATAGAAATCAACACTGAACTACTGACAAAAATGTAGGGAAAATAGCCAAAAGTCTTGGCAAGCCAAACAAACCTCAGCTACTTCAAGCAGCACAGAATGAACTGGCCCTGATTCATGAGTCATATTAGGGTGAGGGCTAAGAAAGGAGAATCAGAATACACACTGAAGAAAAATCAAACTCCTTGTAGTGGAGACTCACTAGTAAAAATTTAATCACATTGCTTCATGGTAAAAGCCATATTGGAATAAAAATTAACAAGACTTTTTGTGATTTAGTTACAAAGATTTTTAATTACCATTTTAAGAAGATCAATACTTTTTTTAAAAAATGCAATAATAACAAGGAAGAAAACAAGATGGGCACTGTTGAAAAATAAAAAATTAGTATCTTCAATGATTTAAAAGAGATAATTTGATACAACCCTGCCTATAATAGTTTGTTCTTTTAAGAAATACACAACAGGTGCCGTGGGTATTGGGTTGCCTAAACAATGAACTGCGTCCCACATATATAGATTTACAATACATATGGATATTGTAAATGTTTACAGTAGTAACCAACTCAAACTAGCTCTGCATATCTGGTTAATGACCCAAAGGGTGTGCTTCTGCGGGTTTCCCATGTAATCCTGTGTGTAGTGCCTACGCAACTAATCTACACCACTGTGTTAGCTGTAGTTACACTTCATCAACCACGTCTTCTTGGAACAGTGACAGTGAGAATGAATGAAAATATGTTATTTGATTTATGTCATTTCTGCAGGATTTTTTAGAGTAATAGCAGATAATTTCATCCATTGAGGTATGAAATACACAGAAATAAATATGGTACAAGTTAAAAAGTGAATCAAATCTATTGGTGTTATGCCAATAACCTTACACTCTACGGAAAAAAAGAACAACAAGGTCAATGATTTGTAAAAGTCAAAAAAATTAAAAGAAAAAGTAGTTTCTTCCTGAATTAACACGTGGACACAATTCAGAGCATGGAGATCTGAATGCAATGTCGTGCACAATTACACATATAACAAATATATTTTGATAACAATGATGTTGATTTATTACAGACCTTATGATAATCAGAATGTAAACGATATCTGAATGTGATGATTTTCATAATGTAAACAGACCTACTATGCACATAGACAATGTAGTGGAAATGATAGTAAGCTCTGATCATTTTTCAGAAAACCGATATTTAAATGATATTGACAGTACATTCAAATACACGAAGAAGGAATAACAGGAACAAAGACTAGCTAGAAGGAATTAGTATTACATTTAATTCCTAAGAGGAGGCCCAAAACATTACTAGACAGTTAACGAGGAATCATGGCAAAGATGAGTGATTTCTGTTTTGCAAGAACTGAAGTAAATAAATTTTGGCCAAAAGTGATCAGCCTCTTGTTCTAAAACTGCCAACCCATACAGAGCTTTGTGGTGAGTGCTTGCAAGTGAGTTTTAACACAGATGGAAGTCAGCCTCAGAGGACAGGGCAAGGTCCAGGTTAAGAACCCATTCATAAATTCATATATAAATATAGGTGTAAATGTATAGTCATGTTCAGAGTAGATATTTCAAAATAGCCAAAAGAAGGAACCAACCCTTTGGTATATGAATAGATAAACAAAGCATAGCATATATGTACAATGAAATATTATTAAACTTTACAAAGGAATATAATTTTGATACATGCTACAAATATAATGAAACTAGGTGAAACACATCAGTCACAAAAAGATAAATGTTGCACGGTTTCACTTATGTGAGATACTGTACCTGGAACAATCAAATTCATAGAGACAAAAACTGGTTGTTGTCATGGATAGGAAAGAGGAAAGGATGAGAGAATTTTTTTAGTGGGTGTAGAATTTCAGTTATGCAAGATAAAAAAGAATTTAGAGATCAGTTGCACATTAGTGCAGAATGTACTTTAATGCTACAGAATGATACATTTATAATTACTGTGATGATAAATTTTATGTTATGTATATTAAAAAATACTCCCATAACTGGTATGATATAATTTCAAAATATAATTAATGCAACCTAACATGATCAAATATAAGTGATACAAGTTTTATAGATAAAATAAATGATAGTTTATATACTTGGGGCAGTAGTAAAATTGTGATTTGCTTTTAAGAAAAAGATTAAGAAAAACTGCGATGAAAGCAATGCATATAAGAATTTATTATGAAAATTGATATTAATGAGAAAAATTTAGTAAAGTTTAGCAAATGAGCCTATCAATAATAAGAATTTTAAATGAATTCATAAAGGTTTAATATATAATTAATATTTCAAATTTTATTTCTTTTCAAATAGTTTAATAATATTATTTTATCAGAAGCATTTAATAGCATTTTATACTAATGGTAATATTAGTATCTCATTGCATCTTAAAGAAAGAGGAGGAAAAAAACACATGTTGACTGAAACAGCATGGGTCTTGCCTAGGTTTATTTTCAGGTGAGTTCTTTATTTAAATTCTACCATGCCAGTTTTTTATTTTCCTCCTTAACACAAGTATTTTAATTTATTCATGAATTTAATAATTTTACTGAAAACTACCAGTACAGCCAGATGTCATGTTCTTGTCAGTGTGTCATAGTAGTGAATAAAACACATATACCCCTGACTGACTGACATAAAATGACTGGTTGGCATCACTGTGCAAACAGTGTGACCGTATGGTACACCAGTGTACAAATATAGGGACAGCTCTATGAGAACTATGAACGCCCCTCTTCCCTTCCAAGACCCAAGGACAGCAATGCACAGAACATTGTCTTGGTTTCAAGTACAGCACTGCAATTATATGACCCTGGGCAAATTTATTTCAACTAACAAGCACTAACTTTTCAGGGCAGTTCTAGCCTGAATCCTAATTCATGAAGAGCTACTGAACTCTTCTCCTTTAGAGACATTAACCAATAAATATTCTTAACCGAACACCTCCAAAATAGTACAAAGCAAACAGAAAAACATTAAGTAATTAAGACCTCCTTATCTCAGATTCTTAGCTCATTCACAAAGACTATTTATCATAAGCCAATAAAAAATATTTAGAGGAATCAAAAAATTGCTTTTAGTAAGACAATTCAGCAAGTAATAAGATAAAACTTATGTACACAGTTTAGAACACTGAAGCTTGCATGGTGGTTAAGGCTATTAAACATCTCTGGTTTTCATAAGGAAAGCATCAAATCGGGACTGCAGCAATGCTGACAAGTACCTCAAACTTAATCCCCCTAGAATTAATGCACGTGGGGGTTTCAGTTTAAACAAAACTAAGCTCTGTGTTTATTTCATTTCTTTTCTGCTTTATTGACATTTCTTTGAAGTTGTTCCTGTAAACATTTCCAGTCTCCAAACCTTTTCTCTCCCTTATGTTTCTGCAAAGTGAAAATTCTCAAACAAAATAGCAGTAGAGGTTTCTTAACAGATAACACTGCTGCTGAAGAGAGGGTCACTTTCCATATTAACTTCAGAGGTGATCTATATTCACATACATACCTACATAAGTGCATTAGTGTTAGAAAAATAACGTAATACGTCTAGTAAGAGAAGAGAATGCTTCCTTTTCCAGACTGATCATAGATCGGGTGGTCTATAAACAACAGAATTTTATTTTTCACAGTTCTGAGAAATGTGGGGGTGGGGGAGACCAAAGCGTCAGCGGACTGAGCACCTGGGGAGGGCCTCATCGCACGTAGGGCCTCTTCACTTGGTCCTTCCATGCTAGCAGCTCCCTAAGCCTCTATCATGACGATGCTAATACCCTTCACGAGAGGCCCATCCTAATCACTTCCCAAGTGCCTCACTTCCTAGGACCATTGCCTTCAGGATTAAGATCTCATCACATGCATTTGGGGGCACAGACTAACATTCTGGCCACGGGTTTTCCAAAATGGTAGGACTATCTGGTCCCTCCAAATAGTGTCTCTTCCTGCTGGGAGACCTTTGAAATTCATTAACAGAGGCAATTATTTTGGATTGCTTTCTTTATTATATTAATATTCAAATAGCATTGGGAAAGGAAATACTTCGACAAAAATTCATGGAAAGCTAAAAATGTACTAAGTTCTTTACAATAGATTTCAACAGAATAAGTGCTGAGAACTTGTGAGAACCTTTTCTTTAAATATATAAGCTGTATATAATATATAAATATCATAAACTGATAAAAGCAGACCACAGACTAAGTCATTTAATGACTAGCAGAGCAATTAAGGAAATATACACAGCTTCTTGATACTCACAGTACTGCAGTTGCTTATACTCTAAAGTCACTGAGAACACTGAATTTTTAACTACTTCACTGCTCCTAAGCAAACACAGTGTTAGGTTCCCGTGACAGTGTAGTCACCAATTTTTTTAGCCAGCTTGTTAATGCCTGACTTTACTTTTTGTGTGTGTTTCCATCTAAAGCTATCATAATGTATATTTTCAATTCATTACTGCTAAAGAACGCTCTGACTCCTTCCTGGATTAAGCTTATCTATTGTACATTTTCTCAGTAAGGCACATCATAGCTATTAATGTGCACATCTGTACATGTCTGTAAATGACCCAATACAACATACTGAGTATCGATTTTTGGCTTAAATGAATTTTTACTGACTGAGTGAATTTGCAAATAAAATCAGAATCATCCATAGCTTGATTCTGAAGGTAGTTTACTGCTTTAACGTCTGAAGTTAATGGGACTCCTCAGCTTCCTTGTCGGAAGATTCAGTTGATGATTAGGATCCTGCTGATCCTGTTTCCCAGAAAATAAGGCTACCTGCCTTACACAGGAGCCACCGGACAAAACAGTGATGGAAGGTACGGCAGGGCTAGGCTCATTGGGGCTGCATTTTTGATCTCTAGTTTTAAAGGATGATTATTTTCTAACTAGGTCTTATTTTATGGAAAATACCATCTTTATCACTTTTGAATTTCTTGGAATCTTGTATCTCTAATCTAAATTTAGCCACATAGCTATCAGGGACTCCATAATTTAAACCTACGTATCTGGACTTGTTTCCCTCAGGGTAGAAACTTACTCATCCTTCATAAGGAAATCATTTACTCACTACTCGCCATCCTCTCCATCATCAAACCCTAACCATGGAACCACTGGTGCTGGAGATAGAGCAATTAGCACAATAGGAACTAGCTCTACACTTTGGTGATGGTAAACAAACAGATCTATACCAAAACAAATTCCAATGCTCATAAATGCAAAAAATTAAAACAGAATGATAGCTTAGAGATAATCACAGTTAAGAAACTATTTTAAATAGGCTCTCAAGCATTTTTAAAGGAAGAGATAAGCAGAGGTCTGATGAAGTGAGAGAGAAGTAAAATTAAAGACAGAAAGGCACCGGAACGTCCATGCGGAATATTTTCATGAGGAAAAAACCCTGGGGAACTGGGGGAACAGAAAAAGGACCAGGGGAGCTGATATAGAAGCACTGAAAGGAACATAAGGCCAAACTGCAGAGTGACTTGGTCTGTGATAATTGAATTTGTATTTTAATTTAGGTTTGATGGAAGCCCACTGGCTGACTATGAGTAGAGTAATGTAACAATCTAACTTATTTTCTCTTTTGTATTTTATTTTATTTTTTTCTTTTGCATTTTAAAGATTAAAAAAACAGAAAAAAACAAAAGACACACACTAACATAAAAACACAAAACAATAGCAGTATAGGATTTCAAGACAAGATGATAGGAGTTTAACAATGGTTGTCACATTCCTTACTATTATCTTCAAAATAGTTGCTCAGATTATAACATACAGATATGGAAAACTGATCAAACATTATGAGCACTAACTGTTCCTTTCCTTGAACTGACAGAATTAGTAGTATAATTATCCTAGCTAGCTTATGTATGTATATACACATTTATATATTTTTCTCTTTGCTTTCCTTCTTTTCTCCTTTCCCCCATCCCTGGTGTTCTTTCCTTTTGAGAAGTTTTTTTTTTTCCTTTCACAATATTTATTGTACCTTTTGAAATTTACTTACTCTTCCAGTTTCTTACACTAGGGAGACAATACGATGTTTACACATGTGAGTCTGATTTATTTTGCTTATGAGTATGGTCCCAAGTTATATTCATTTGCCTATAAAAGCCTTGAATTTATCTTTCCATTGTATAAAAATACCACATCTTTTAAACAACCCAAATGTCAATCAACCAAGGAATGAATAACAATCTAGCTTATAAGGTCAAAGCAAAGTGTCATTCAGGCAATTGCATGAGGAACAGGACAAATAGGACAAGAGTTGAGACCTGGGTTCTGACCGGGAGTTCCAAGTAAAGAGTGATGGGAAAGACAGAATGATGACTGGAAAGTTGGTGTAAAGTCATGATGGATAGGGTATATTTTGACAGAATGAAGTCTGTTGTTAGCCTGACTTTGAAATTTAAGAGGAAAAAAATTAGGGGTATTTCTTGGGTAAGTTGTCATGATACCACGTATTGAAATAAATTAAAGAGTAGGTTTAGTTTAAAGGAAAAGACAGAGGTTTGGATTAGGTCTTGCAAACACAAGAGGTCTTATTATTACACATTAAAAAATGTTCATTATACATGTCACAGTGATATATGTGCACCTATGTTCATAGCAGCACAATTTGTAATAGCTAAATCTTGGAGACAACCAAAATGCCCATCAACTGCAGAGTGGATAAAAAAGATGTAGTATTTTTATACAATGGAATATTACTCAGCTATAAAAAAGTATGATCTTGAGGTCTTCTTAGGTAAATGGAGTTAACTTGAGACTATCCTCATAAGTGAAATAAATAAGAATCATATTTATAAATGTCACATTGTGTCTCTAGTGTAAAAAGTAATAACTGTAGGCATAATAAAACCCAAAATGTGTAATTTCTATTATAAAAAAAGAGAGGAAAAGAAAGTGCTATAAAGGATATAACCGCATGTATGTTTAAGTGTGGAAGACAGATGAACATATTGCTAAGCTTTTGTTGGATCATTGAGCAAAACTGTTTGTATCTTCACTGTTTGAATGTCCACTTTGTATGCTTTTATTTTGTAACTTGAACGACTGTTTCTAAGATGACAGTATGTAATTTATCAACTAGTGATTTCTTAGTGATTTTTTTAATTCTGTATTGTTGCTACCCTTTTTTCTGTTTCTTTCTCTTTAAATAAAATTTTTAAAAAATGTTCACCATAGAAATATAGGAATCAGAAACATAGGGAAATAAAATTAAAGTCATGGCAGAAAACTAGAGATTGGTAAGATATACTATCAGTCAGACTGAGGCATGCATTTTCCTCACTCCCAAAATGTAGTGGTCATTGGTTCCTTCATTCAGTCAACAAATTTAAATGACTGGCCTATGTTAGGCTTGGTTGCAAATGTCTGAGATGCAAATTCTTTCTCTTTACCCCTATGCTACCCTGTTTTTAAAGACTATCACTGTTACTGTGTTGATAAATTAAAAAGTAAAACTGCAGAACAACTAAGCTAGCAATTTCAAGTTCCATATTTTTAAAGCTGTAACACATGAAAGCCTTCTCTTATATAATTTCTGTAATAAGAGAATTTCATAATACAGTGACTTATATATTCTCTTCATTCATAAAATAATATAAAACACAGGGAATATCACCACTAGAGTGATAATTATTTAAAACTAATTGCAGCCTAAATGACAAGTATAATTCTTCCATCAAATTTTATTTTACTCTTAACAATAAATTGGTCTATCTGAGCAACATTTGCAGTCCTAATTGTCCATTCAGATAATAAAATTCAAATGCCAATCACAAAGCCATGACTGCCAAACACACAACACCAAGACCATAGTAAAATATATATTCTTTCATGATAAAAGAAATATATGGTACATACAAGAGGGTAGAGACAAATATTAAAGAAATGAAGGAAACAGGCTTGTCAGGGAGAGTGTGAGCTTCTCTGGGTTTATGGGAAGTGCCTGGATTCCCCTAGCATTCCTGCTGCAGGGCAGAGACAAGATCCCTGTCACTGTGTTCAGTTTCAAGTACACACCCTGCTTGTTGGTAGATCAGGCCTTTTACTGCCTTTGGAGCATTTGGGCAGGAAATCAAGCTTCTTTCTAATCATTAGAGACTCTGCATTTCTAACCTTCATCTGGACCAACCACCCTTATTTCATTGTTCCTTCCCACTTTGGTTTGGGCTCTCAATTTCCAGACCAAGTCTGAATTAAACCCACTCTACAGTTCCTGAAAAAGTTTCACCATTGCTTGGTGTGTAATTCCTATCCTAGTTCCTCTTATCCCACAAAAATGATGCATTAACCAGCTTGGCCTTAGTAGTTCTGGACTCAGACTTCAATCCAGCATTCTGATTGGTCTTTGATCTATTCCAGCCCTTCATCAAATAGCACAATAATGCTGCTGATTTCCTCAGCAAATCTTTTAAGGAAGTTGGAAGCTCCTAAGAACATCTGAATTTCTTTTTTGATCTATGTTATCTGTATAACAGTAAAAAAACAAAAAATAGATTTTTCTCCTAACAACAAAAAGTTTACCTTTAACACTGTTTAGAAGGGAATAAAAATTCTATTATTTAATGGAAGCTCCAAGTAGTCTTGTAGGGGAAAGAAAACCCAAACATTTGTCAAGAAAATAAAGTAAAAATTTAAAAATCTATTGTCAGGACTTCAAACAACTATTTCAAATAGCACAGTTAATGTAAACTCACTTTAATCTTCTTGAAATGTCAGCAACAAGAAGAAAGTAAAGGAAATAAAAACCTACACTCTTGATGTTACATTTTATAGGCAATTCTTTGCTGATTAAAAGGCCGATTCGCTGTTTCTTTGCTGATTTAATGAGGATTCCCTTAAATGCCATTGTCATTTATGGAGAATACGCCCCATGAAGGTTGTCTGAAGGACTTTACCTCAAAGGCCTGAAAGGTCACCCCGACATGGTAGCCCTCTGACACCGTGATTTTCCACACACATTCTTTCATCGGTCGATAATCATCAGGATAATTAGGAGACTGAATCTGTCCTTCGTTTTTACGTATCTCACCTCCACAGATCGCTGAGAAAGCAGAAACAAACAAAATAAGTCTAGATATGCCATTTCTTTTCCATTTTCTCCTAAGGTAACATTTAAGCTTAGTTCCTGTAATGAGGAACATGAGGGTAGGGTTATAAAATACCAGAGTTGGCTGTTTTAAAGATTTTAGAGGGTAAAAAATACAGTCACTAGACTTTAAGTGTTACATAGTGGTCAGCCAAGGACTATAAATTTTAATCATTCCTATGTTAACAAACAAGTGTTTGTTGTTGCTGCTGTTGTTGTTGTTGTTAACTTTTAAAAGCTTTTAGGGATTTTACAAATTGATTCTATGTGAATTCTGTGATGCCCTGAGTTTCTTCCTACTGAAGAAGTAGGTAAAACACTTCATCAG
Source organism: Hydrochoerus hydrochaeris (assembly GCA_004027455.1). Classification (NCBI taxonomy): domain Eukaryota; kingdom Metazoa; phylum Chordata; class Mammalia; order Rodentia; family Hydrochaeridae; genus Hydrochoerus; species Hydrochoerus hydrochaeris. The sequence continues at coordinate 373,472 of PVLA01000111.1, forward strand.
CATAGAAACTTCACCCGAACAGAACTACCCCAGGCCTATGGCAGTGAGTTGCTATGTACTCAACACCTGAGCTACATTCTCATGATCCTTATGGCTATGCAGTTATTCTTTAAATGAAATGCTTTCATGTCCTTAAAAGTTTAAGGGAAGTGGAAACCTTCTGTCTTGGAAATTACCTAAACTCTTGTACTAGGAAGGGTCTCCTCCACCCACAAGCTGGCAAGAAAAGGGATGCTTTTAAAGCCAGGAAGTACAATGCCAGTTTATTGTTTCAGAGCAATATAGAACAAAGCATGTAATGAATTCTTCCTCAAATGCTGACTCTCTTATTTAGACAAAGAGTGCTTCAAAAACGTGCACAATTACTTTCTGTGCAGTTTCCCATAATAGAGTATTTTAGCAGTCAGAGACCAAATAAATATAAAATCAGTACAAAGGAAGAGAACATTTTTTTCAGAATATATGAATGGCATCGTGAAACAAAGCGTGGACTTCTTTGCCATTTATCCCGTCACTGAGCACATTTAGTTTTTTTATCACTGATAGCAGAAACCAGGCTGACTTTACAATTTAAACGCCCCCCTAAAATCATCCCATGAATATTAACATGCTTTTGTAATTTAAAAACATGGTTAAAATATCATTCTAATAAATTTTAGAGAATGGACACTTCTGCTGTGAGATCTAAGAAGAACCAGTCTCTTAAATGTAATGCAAACTTGCCTTCATACACAGCGGCAAACCCTTTTCCTACCCAATTACTGCTGCTACGAAATTCAATCCACATCCTGCTGTCTGTAGAGGTAAGAACTTCAGGTACTTTGTCCCCACAGAATCTACCTAAAAGAAATAAAAGAGGAAAGATTCCTAAATACGACTCTAGGCTCTACTTCTTTTCCATGTCAGCTACAAATTACAAATATGTAAAACCACATTTGAGACATATTTCTATCACTGGTAGAGGAATAATTATTCCTTAATATTGACTTAGTGAAGGTTAACAAGTGAAACAACTTCTTCATCTGCATTTATAATGTATCAAGTATTATTAGTATTACAAGCAAGCCCATAAAGGATATTTACAAAACATCACACGATACATCGAAATGGGAAGTGTCACTCTACAGTACAGAAATAGTTGGGAGGTGACTCAAATTGTCCATATGGTCATTAGCAGATGAGCAACTTTGTTAAGATTGTGTTCTCATGCTAGGTATGCTGGCCCATGCCTGTAATTTCACTCTTGAAGGCTGAGACAGGAAGATTGCAAGTTTGAATCTTACCAGTGCAACTTAACGGTTAGCAAGCACTTGACTCAATAAAGGACTGGGGATGTAGCTCAGTGTGAAGGCCCCAGGTTTCACCCAAGTATTAAAAAGAAAATGTGCTCCAAGCTCAAAGAGGAATTTATTCTCCATCCAGGTTCAGTTATAGCTCCTCAGGAGAACTTACATTTTTCTCCCAGGATCTCATATTAATGGCACACACTTCATCTACTCTTAGGCATAGTAACAAACAGTACCAGAAAATTTAAATCTGAGTTCCTATTCTTTTCTAATTGCATATCTGTAGGTAAGTATAATAGACAATAAGTACAATGTTATTTTTTTTTCCTTCCCCATCCTTCCACACTTTTTGCTTATAAAAAAGCATTATAATTGTATGCTTTCTTACAATGACAAATGGATGACTATGACAAAGCATGTGAAATAATTCTATAAACAAATTATGCTGTTACCCATTTTTTTGTGCTGCCAAAAAAAATGATTTCCAACATAGTTTAAATATATGAAAAATGGTAGCCAACTTGAATACAGCAAATACATATAGACAGCTAATGGATGAAGAGGTAACTCCCTAATGGCAAAGTAAATTAGAGACACAGAGCAGTGTACATGAACTGCCTGGAAATCTGTTGACAACCAATTCTAATGCTGAGTGGACCCAGATTTTCTATATTTCTAACACTTTCTAGTGAGTCTGATGCTACCAATCTAAAGCTTGCATACCTCAAAGCAGTTGTACAAAAAAGTGCTGCAAGTTTTTCAAATGAAAACTACAACACACATACAAGGTCACTGAGTATATAAGCAGATGATGCCCTATGAGGAAGTGTTTCCCAATTTTATCTGCAGATTTGGTTTTCCAAAATCACTTCAATGAAATGTTTTCTTTGGAATTCATGAAGGCTTACAACCACTTCATTCAGGCTTAGAAACTAAATGTACAGGGCAACTTTTTTTTAAAAAAAAAAAGCAATGTTTTCCTAACCTGACTTATCACATTAGTACATTTTGCTATTTTTGCTTGTCTTCAAACATTTCTACAGATCTCTTGGACTTTCTAAGGCTACTGTCACTTTTAATACAAATATTGTCCAACCAGCAGGTTTTAGATGTTGAGACAAAAGATCTGTCTAGCACATAAATACCACTGAGCAAAGCTAGTTCTAAAAATAAAGAGAAAGTCACAATCTCAAAGAAAAAAAATATATCGGTATAGATTAGAGACTCACTAGCTCACAATGGCTCTCACCTCAAAGCAGAGGAAGAGAGCAAAGAGGGTACAGCGAACCAGGCTCCATGGCTCAATGTTGGCAGCAGACTTCCGTGAGCACCAAGCTTGACCCGCAGTTAATGACACAGACTGCAAACATCTCTTCTCTGCCACACACACACTACACACACACACACACACACACCACAAAAAAAACAAAATCAAAGCAGCAAAACAAAACTCTGAGAAACAAATCCCTGATGTCTACAGTAAGAGTAAACATGCTTGGCATAGGAAGCCAGCTACCAGACTTCCCCTTGACAGCTCCTACTGTGTTGCCTTAGCAAAGACAAAACAAAACAAGCACAGAAACACACACATACACACACACACACACACACACACCCAACAGAGACTCACATACATAAATTTATCCATTTTTAATTGAAATTATAATTGTCTAATTGAAAATACAGAAACATTGTGAGTTGCCATGATAACCATAATACATGAGAATGCTCTTCTGAACTATTCTATTCAGATCCCAGTATCTTGCCTCCTCTAAACCTCTTTAGTCTGTGTGCATTTGACTTGTGTCTTTCTAGGTATAGCTGAACAAAATATAAAAAAAATAAAGATCATGCAGCCTCACACATTGGAATCCTAACATACTCTTGAAAGAATCGCTGATCTCTTACACAGGACAGAAAATCTGCAAAACCACACAGGAGGGGAGTCATTTCTCACCAAGGAGAGGCGACTTCCTCCAGTGCCCGTCTCGCACTTCAATGTAGTCATACCAGCACAAGCTGCTCTTGTAGAGATCCAATGTGGTAAAATTGAAGACAATCTGCAATGCAGAGGAAACAATGCACACCATGAAAATCACTGTAAGGACACATGACCATCTGAGTCCTGGGAGTAAGAGACTCATGATTCACAGATCCTTCTTTCTTTTCTATATATTTAGTGACCTTGTTATAATTCTTACACAACTCAGATACATTTTCCCACAATCCCTCAGTACAGTTAATTTGAGCAATCATGAAACAAACAGAAATGTTCTTTTAAAATAATTTATTTTGAATTTCCTGAGAGAAACATGACCGAATCATGAAGAATTTCAATATTTCCATGAATATCTTCTTTTTAATAATTTATTTCAAAGACAACCAGCCAGACATCTATAATTATGTTAAAATAATTACCATGTGCCATATTCCCAGAACATAATTTCATTGTATTTGTTGAAATATTTAAATACAGTCCCAGCATTTGAATTTATCCTTCTAACTATAATCAAAGGCAGATGCCACTATTCTTCTCTAAATCCAACAATATATACCCAAAGATCTTTCAAGTTAGAAGATCTTGTACATGACCCTTTATTCTGTGCTTTGTTTCTGGAATCATGCTGTTCTTTTGTAAACATAATTCAAGAAAAGTCTAGGAAAGATAATTTTTTCACTGCTTTATAAAAAAGACTTTACTTTTCCAACAATTAACTCCATTCTTACTAGGGTTAAAACACAAGTATAACCAATCTAGGATGAGAATGCACTTTTAGCATATAAAATTCACTTATAAATCATTTTGTATATTGAAAACTCATTCTAACTCTATTTTACTTAAATTATCTAAGATGCTTAAGGCTCATAGTGAGCCTGTTTTTTACTCTACAAATCAAAAGGGATTTTGGCCACAGCAAGAAAATAGGAATATTTGAAAAGCTTCTATTATAGTTTGCAACAGTATTCACGGAGCCTTTTTGTAGCAATAGAAAAGCTGAATATAAGAAAACTCTAAAGAAATAAAGAGAAAATATATAAAAAATCCTGAATCCATAGACCAAAATAGTACTGCTAATTCTGTACTGAAAATGTATGCTTTTGTCTTCCCTTGAGCATGACTTTATCCAGAAAGATAAGCTAATCCTGAACTGGTTTATTCCTTCCTTATATGCAAATGAATATTAGTAGAAGTAATTCTAGTGCCATCTTACATCTAGTTACCATAGTAATCACTGATAATATTACCTGCTAAAGTAGGTTTCCATTGTTCCTATGCATTAATTTACTTTTGCTTACTATGAAATGAATATCACAAAATTAGAGTTAATTGGCCAGGGTTTTAGCTCAATGGCACAAGCACCTGCCTGGCAAGTGTGAGGTTGTGAGTTCGATCCCTGATATCAAAAAAACAAACAAACAAATAAATTAATTAATAAATAATAAAAAATTAGAGTTAATTTTTAATATAATGCAGAAAGATGTAGCATATAATGGTTTTAATAGACTGATTTATTTATTTTTAATTTTCTTGATTTGTATTTTCTCTTTTCTTTTCCTTCATTCAACTTCATCATTCCCAATGTTCTAAGTTATTTACAAATTTTCCAAGATATCAAAGGATAAAGTACTGATTATTCTTTTCTTTCTCATCCAGTAATCCTCAACATTTGATTATTAAATTGTTTTCAATTCTATATTATTCTTACCAAGTTTTCAAACCTTTTTTTCCTTCAGTGCAACATGAGTTTGTTCTTAGGACACAGTTTCTGGCTTTTTCACTTAACTTTATGTTTATGTTGCCTACAAATGAGAAATACCACCATGGCCTGATTTAGATTTCATTCTGAATCCTATTCTCCCTATAACAGCAATCATGCTTTCAGCTCCCTAAGATTATGCATGAACTCATGCATTACAATAGAGACAGAAAAACCAGTACATAGACACAAAAGATATCAGGATGCATGTTGTGGCTTCTTTATGAACTTAGAGGGAGTTTTGTAATGGCGCACAAATAGTTTCAATTTCCTCCTGAATGAAGGAAAAAATAATCCTCAAGTTAGATATATGTATACCATCAAATTTTACACAAAATTGAAAACAATATGGCTGGTTTGCTAACAGTCTTTTTAAAAAATACACACACACACAGACAGAGAGAGAGACAGAGAGAGTTGGAAAGAGGATAACGCTGAGCAGAAGTTTCCTATCTTGTTTTTAATCTTCTAGTTTAAACTCCAAGCACCGTAGAGGAACAAAACCAGCCTGACACTAATAAAAAACACAGAGTTCTTTAGAAGTAGAAAATGTAATAAAGATAGGTTTTCTAAAATCGAATCTTAGGGCTCTGACTATAGAAGTAAATTTCTGGCCTTTGACTAAAGTTGTTAACAGTGTCCTTACTTGAGTTACAAATGAAAAGCACTTGGAAAATATTTAGTCATTTCAAATTAGGCAATTTTACGTAACCACATTGCCTCTTTCGAGGAATAAAAAAATGAATTTTATAATTAAATGAATGTTTTATTTCTGATAGTATATATGTAATATCAAGTTAAAACTAATCATATTTCTCTTGGAACATGAGGTGGAGAGAGATGCAAGCACCAATTCTTAGGTTTCCTGTGATCTATTACGAGTCTTGGAGTGATAACAATTGCCATTGAGTCTGCTTGTTAAAGATTTTGTTTGACAGAGCTGCACAGTGAACAATCTTGAAGAAAGGCAGATCAACAGTTCCAGGGACTGGAGGTCTCCAAGTCTCCAGAGAAAGACATAATCAATGAACTCTGTCAGCACAATTAAGGCATTATTGACTACCTAAACAAATTCCATAGACAACATAAAAAAAATGGAATATCATCTACACCTTAGAAGGCTGAGGATAGAAAAGACACAAACCTTGCCAATTAGATTGATATTATTAAGTGCCTCTTTAGAGAGAGACATCAGAATCAAAAGCAGCAAGATACAATTGATTGCTGGGCTCCAGCCATAGAAGCCTCCATAAATCTAGTAAGCTCTCTAGATAGAAAGCCGTTGTTTTCTGAGAAATAAAGCTCAAAGAGAATAGACTGGGGATCAATATACTAAAGCTCTTAGGAAAATTCTACCTGCAGCTTATTATAAATAAAGTTCTATTGCAAATTTATAGCAACCATTCCTGTCTGTAGTATCTATGTCTGCTTTTCCACTACAATTTTAGAAATGATTATTGCAACAAAGATTGTAGAATTTATTAAAGTAAAATATTCCCTGTGTCATTTCCAGAAGTTTGCCAATCACAATAATAACTGATCACTAAGATTTTGTTCAGTTCTAAAATTGTATTATATGAAGGGAAAATTTCCATCTTTTCTGCAGCTGAAAGCTGCTTTTGATTGGGAGTCAGAAGACCCAGGTTCACATTCTAGATTCTCAGCTCATTCCTTTACTTCAGCTCTCTAAAGTTGAGTGAATCTTCTGACTGTAAAGTAAAAATAATCATGCCATGCTTATCACATTAAAAGTAAACCACAGTGGGCCGGGGATTTAGCTCAGTGACATAAGTGCCTGCCTTGCAAGTGTGTGGTTGTGAGTTCAATCCCTGGTACCAAAAAAAAAAAAAGTAAACCATAGAGATTTAATTGGATGATGCATAGAAAAACACTCAGGTAATCTTAAAACTTAAAAGTTTTTTTGTATTATTATTTTCATAGTAAATATTTCAGTATCTATCAGAGCATAAATTTTAAAGCAAATGTAAAATAAAGTACTAATTTGTTCTTAAGCTAAATATGCTGAGAAACATAAAAACATTTGTTTAATTTTAAAGTTCCCCAGGAAAAATAGCATGATAAAATAAAGGATTATATAATTCAAAGAATAGGTAGGAGAACTTGTAGTATAGATTCAAGACTTGCAGCAAACTAATTACGTGATCTCAGGAGATCTTGATTTATATTAGGAATTAAGTTTATGGCAGGTTGAAAACAGGAGTGGGATTTTACTTTTTAAAACAGTATTTTCTGCTTAAACCTCTATAATCATATCTGGAGTTTGAAATCTTGGTTTTTCATCACCTGCTACTCCCTGGAACATTTTCTTATACCTCCTCTTAACCCCTACTCCACTCTATTATCTTGTCAATTGCCCCTTTCTACAGTGATGCAGGGTAACAGCCTCCAGCCACTCCCCCGCCTTGAAGATTTTACACCATCAGTGCTGTCCATGCCTTTCCTATGGAAAACATAACAGCTTCATAAGATGTGCTCTGGTTTTTTATTTTACTCTTATCTGGGGCATCCTACACTGTATGGCCACAATGATCTCACAAATACTTGATCTGGACACAATTTGGGATCAGATTCTCCAGCCAAATCCACATTTTCTCCCTCATTTTTCACTGTCAGACACATAGGCTTTATTCCACTCATTCTAACTTCTTACCGCTGTGCAACCTGCAGTCATCACTCATGCCTCAGGATGTGTGTGTCCTACCAGATTCCTCTCCTTCCTGCCTGTACCTTGAATGCCCTCACTCATCCTACATTACATGAACTTCTACCATCTCTTCAGTTGTGCTGGCATTTTGGGACAAGATCTGAGCTGTCTTAAAAGCCCAGGACAAGCTGTGGCTTGTTTTCTTCCATTGTATTTTGGAATTTGACAACCACATTACAGAGTTATAACTCTGTAAGATTCTTGATAGCCAAGGCTTATTTTACATGACAGAAGATACAACTATCTTAACAGAATATAGAATTTATCTATACCGTAATTGCTGAGTTTATGTAGTGCTTTTGGTAACATGAACACTAGATTGTGAACTGACCCCACAGTGTAAAGCATAGGTGACTGACTTTTTTTTTTTTTGACAGACTACAAAAAGAAAACAGTCAAATGATTGCTTTAAATGGGTTGCATAAGATACTATACTAATTATATTCCAGACAAGCAATCTGCCCTTGTAGAACGATCGATCAATTCAAAGGGATGGCAGACTTGTACAGTATCTTTCTGTCAGCTCAGCAACATTCTTAATTGTACATTCTTGAATGTTACCAGCATCAACTATGCTACATCAAGTACAGACTTTGAATCAGAATCTCTCTTCAGCTTGACAAGTTCAGTCCTATGAAGACATACATGTCAAGAGTCAACTTTGTGTTTGATTGAATATTATACACAAAGCATATATAACTTCAAATTTACCATTTTAATCACTTGCATATACAGTTCTGTAGCATTAAATGCTTTCACATAGCATTTCCTCTGCATAAAAATAATATCTGTTTGATGTGGAAAATAAAAAATAAAGAAGAAATAAAACATACTTGCAAACATTCCAGGTAGAATGCACATCATTTTGATATATATTCATTCATATTTTTGTCTCTAATATATTCAATTTAATAATTACATTTTTATGCTAACACTTTTAATTTGTCTTTTAATTACAAAAGATATTACAGTTTCTCAAATTAATGTTTTTTTTCAGTTTTCAACATTTGTTTCCAATGTTTTCATTATTATATACAACTACTCTGTACACACCCAGATAATAGCTCTAGTAAAAATTTCTAGGTGAGAATGGCAGTACAATTTTTAAATGTGATACAGATTACCAATTGTCCTTTAGAAAGGTTATTTCAATTTTTATTTCCTCGAGTCTGGGCCCTCAGGATCTCCTGATATTAGCATTGTGTTCCATTTTTTCCAGTTTGATGAGTGTACTACTTCAATTCCTTGTTGGTTCAAAAGTCTTTCCTTGATAAAGTGAGGGTAAATAATTAAATGAATATCTGTTTGCATTGATACCTCAGTAAGTTTTATGCTTCCTTAATTACTTTCTACAGTGATGTTAAACTTCACTAACTGGCTTATAACAGATCATTATGTATGAATAATATATAATACATACTTTATATACCAAAAGTCTCAATTTCTGTTTTTTATTTTTTCAATAAAAAGATTAGTTTTATGAAATAGTCCAAATAGTTACTTTATCTCAATTTTGTTTTTTAATTTTTTCAATAAAGATTAGTTTTATATAAATATTCCAAATAAATTGTTATTTTATATCTTTGTCTCTTTAGTTGTGATACTTACATCATGTTTCATGAATATTTTAAAGCTCACATATGCTTTCTTCTTTAAAAGTATAATCTAGGTAGTAGAAGTTACATTGTTCACTAATCTCTGTAAATTATTTCAATGTCATTTATTGATATAAACTTCTTTTTCCAGTTTATCTGAAAGTGATCCTTATAAGTCAGCATATAGTAGAGGTCTTCCACGTCCTTACACACAATTCTGGCCTTTAGTCTTTCCACTGATCTATTAACTTCCTTTGACACTGTCACAGAATTTGGGTGAATAGAGCTTCATAATAATTTTCCCTATCTTATCTTGCAAGCCACTCCTCTTCATTAACATTGTGCCCAAGAATAACACTAGAAAAATCTGATCTGCATACAAAATTCAAATCTATTGGAATTATATTAAAACTACATTAATTTTTAAAAACATGAAAAGTTAAAATGCTATCATTTTTATATTATAGATTATTTTTATGCGATTCAGTCATCATTCTGCTTACATCAGTCCCACAACAAACTTTTCAATTTTAAACAATTTGGTACCTTTTAATATATTTGCTTTTATTCAAACACCTCTAGTTCTGCTTATTTAATTTATTCTTTTAAATTTTTTAAAAAGAAAATGTTTTCTCCATAACTAAAGAAAAAAGGAGTAAAGCCACCTAAATGTCCATCAATTGAAGAAAGATAAAACAAGTGTGGGATGTATATACAATAGAATATTAATCTGCCTTTTAAAGGAAAGAAATAGTGTCACGTGCTATAACATGAATAAAACTTGGAGAAAATACACTAAGTGAAATAAACCAGCCACAAATGGAAAAATATTGTAAGGTTCCAATTACATGAGTTACCTAAGGAGACAAGCTTGTAGACATGGTAGAGTAGCTATCAGGTGCTGAAAAGAGGTGGGAAAGAGAATTTTTGGTTTAATGAGTATGGTTTCCATACTGAGCTTTACACTTAAAATGACTACTGTGGTAAGTTTTATGTTCCATGGTCTTCTACCACAACAAAATGTTTTGGAAAATATTTGAATATTTAGATAGAAATATTAAATGCAAAAGATAGTAAGTGTCTTAATGGGAAAAAAGCATAAAAATATAAAATGAGTATACCAAATGAAGATAATCTTAATTAAATGTAATGGGACCCTTTCATGGTTATGGAACATGGAAAAGACACTAATTAATATAAGTCTGTTTAAAATGTAGACTGGTGGAAATAGAGTACCAAAATATACACTTAAATCTTTCAAACCAACAGAAAAAATGTCACAAAAGAAAAAACAAAATGTAATTCAATACACTGTAAAGGTAAAAAAAGAGAACTGAAGATGATACACAATATATTCCACTAAAAATCTCACAAAATCAAATATAGTGTTTTTAAATAAAGGTAAAATTCAAATAAAAATAAAACTGAAGCTTATACTGTGTAAAGGGGCACACCTAAAAAAAAAAGATCACAAACTTACTGGCCAAAGTAGGGCAAAAATATACCAGGCAATAATACTAATCAAAGGAAAGAATTACTTTATTAAAATCAGATAAAATAGAAGTTTAAACCACAAGTAGAGACAAAGAGATTCACCATATAAAAAGTTTAATAAGAAATAGATAATGTTATCTATATCTATATCTATAGTGATCCAGAAAAAATATATAAAACATAAATGAAAACCTATAAGGACTAATTTACAAGCATTTCAAACTAGTGATAAATATTATCAAAGATTTCTAAATATTTGAAGACAAACCAGACAAAAGCAATAATGTAGAGAACATATTAACAGTACAGTTAGAAAGACTGATGCATACATAAACAACCTTTGAACAAAACATATTTTTAAATCATAGATTATATTGTTGCACACTGGTCACCTCCAAAATCATACCAGCTTGAAGTTATTTAAAACACTCAGGGCAGAGGCGATAATCCCTTTCCAAAGGTGACTACCTGAGAAATTAAATCTTTAAAAAAAGATGATTGGAAAATAACATATGTTTGCAAACCAAAACATTTGTTGCTAAAACATTAGATTGAAATAAAAGATAAAACCATTTGAATTACAAAATAGCAGAAATACTATATGTCAAGCTGTTTCCGATCTACTAGTAGCTAGGGAAAATCATTGCCTATGGAAAATAAGCTTGAAATTAGGAGCTAAACTTCCAGTTTAAATTAGAAAAAGAAAATAAATATAAGAACAAAAAATAAAGACGTGATAAGAAAATGAGCTAACATTTTTTCATGGCCCATTTATAAAAACTATTCACTTTAAATAACATTAAGAAAAATAAAATAAAAGATGATAGTTTTGTCTCTTCCTACTAGTAATATTTTGAAAAATGTAGCTTTACTGGTAAGCGTTCATACAAGAAAAGTGAATTAATTTTGAAAGTTAATGGTACAGGTATTTCAACTGGATGCAAGGAACTTTCCCCATCTTGCTTTTATGCAATAATTTACTTTATCTTGTTCCAAAACTTTTCATAATGTGTAAGGTCCTCTTTTTAAAACCAAGCATTTTAAAACTTCCTCTTAAAATTTATTATCTTTTAAAATTTGGTATTCGGTAATTTTAAGATTGATTTGCATGTTTTCAAGAGCGTATAAAAGAATCTAAGTAGAAATTGATTAACACGTATAACCATATTACAACAAAGACTTCTAATTATTAAATATAACCATAAAAATCTATGAATCATTCATATATTGCAAGTCATCTGTAACTGTTTGTATATAAAAGTATTTATGTTACACAAATATTTTACCCAAAGAGTTTTTATTGTGAATATTGAAAGGCACTGGGCAGCTCCCTATCTATGATAATTCTTAACAACACTCAATTATCATTAGGAATATCAAAATTTTTTTAAAGTGCAATGGCATTATACAAAGCTAATGAGGGTAAACAATTTCCAATAAATTAAACAAGTCACACAATGACTAGTAAAATTAAGGATTAATATTAATGCTTGCTAATATTACTACATATTATAGACCTGATATTTGATTTTAAGACAGAATCCACAATTAATACACTTATTGATTTCATTCTGTAGAAATTTTAAATTTTATAATCAATCAGGCAAACTAAATGTGACAAAGAAAGTTCTGTCTGCATTTTCAATTCTTGTATGTTTAATTTCACTTTCTAGCCTTCACGTGCTGACTATGACTTCAAACAAAACATTGAAAATGAAATGGTGCTAATGGATATTTGTGTTTTTTTAAACTATCTCAATGGAAATACTTTCTCCATTACCCAATAACAATGGTACTTTTTTGCTCTCCAGAATTAAAAACATATCTTCTTTTCCTAGTTTGCTCGGGGTTTGCTGTTTTTGCTAAAACATTAATAGAACTTTTTTTATCTGAGATAATTATTATGTGTATAAGTATTACATCAATAGATAGATGATAGATAGATTAGATAGATAGATAGATAGATAGATAGATAGATAGACATCTATATACAGACACAAAAATATATATCCATTTGATTTGGTTATTTGGGTGGCATTTGTATATCTGTATTGATATGTGAGTTTGGGGTATGTTTCCTTGTCTTATACTTCATTTAGCAGAAGTGGCATCAAGATTTTGTACCATGTTGCTATGCTTTGTGTCTGGATATCCTCCCTAAAGCCTCACATGGTCATGGGGGACAGGCTTTTCAGAGGCAGCTGAATGGAGTTTGAGATTGGTTCATTATCTAGTGTTGGGATTGAGGGTAGGAATGCTACACGCCCCCTAGGGTGGGTAGCCTGCATACGATATAAGCAAGGAAAAGAGGTCTGTTTCTCTCTTTTGCTCTTGTTGCTTTTATTGTCTTCTGCCTCTATGAAATGTTGTCCCTCTGCCATGTGCCACCCTGCCTTGCAGTCAGTTAATTGTAGATTGAAACCTCTACAAACTGTGAGTTAAATAAACCGTGCCTCCTTTAACTTTGGGTGTCATGTATTTTGTCTCAGCAATGAGAGAAAAGTAACTAAGACACATATAAATAAGAGAGTATATCCTTTTTATCTCTTCTTTTTAAGAGTTTTATGCAGACTATTATTTCTTTCTTCAATGATGTGTAGATATCAATAAAGCCATTTGAATCTTAGTTTTCTTCATCAGAAAAAAATCTATTCACTTGCTCTGCTGGTTGTAGAATCACTCAAGTTTTTTAAAATTTCTTTTGGATAAGAACTTGAAAATATTTTGTAGGAATTTGCTTTTAACTTACAATTAAATAATATTACTTTATTCTCATTTTAATGCATAAACCATATATGGTAACAATAATCTCTTCTCCCAAAAATTAAATAGTTGGGTTTTCTTTATTATTTTTGGTTTTATTGTTTTTCTACTGCTGTTTTTTAAAATCAGTTCAAAATAGTAACATTTGTATACTGATTGCCATTTTAATTTCATGTTTCCAGCTTTTTATTGTTTTCTTCTTTAAACAAGTTTACTGTTATCATGCTTCTTTTTTTTCTAACCTCTTTGTCATGGTTTATGTCAGTGGCCCCCAAGCCTCACGCAGGTATGCCTTTGTGATTGGTTCACTGTCTAGCGCTCAGATTAGTGGTGTGAGCACTACATCCGCCCTAGGGTGGAGCCAGATATAATGTAATGACAAGAAAAAGGTGTGTGTGTCTCTCTCTTGCTGGTTTCTGCCTTGCTGTTTACAGCAGCCATAAAAGGGCCACTCACTGTGCCAGGCTGCCTTGCAGCCAACTAAATGCAAACTAAAATCTGCAAAAACTAAAAATTAAACCTTTCCTTCCTTCAGTTTGGATGTCGGGTATTTGTCCCAGCAACAAATAAAAAATAACTAAGACACCTCTTTAGATAGCTAGTTCATTAATTTTTAGTCATTCTATTTCCTAATGTAAGCATTTAAGTCTAAGATTTCCTTTTAAATACTGCTTTGGTCACATTTTACAGGTATGGTATTCAGTATTTTTACAATTATAATTGAAAAGAATTTCTAATTTTTAATATAATTTCTTCTTGGCTAAATTAAACATTTAGCTATATATTTGAAAATTTTTAATTTTTTAAATTTCTTCTTGGCTAAATTAAACATTTAATCCTATACTTTTAGACTTTAAATGTGTGGCTTTTCATGCTTATTTTCCTGATACTGACTTTTAATATAATTTTGTCATGTCTGAGAATATAATTTGTATTATTTAATCCTTTCTACACATTTACATTTTAAAATTATATTTTAAAAAATTCCTAGTAAGCAATCTCTATTAATTTCATGAATATCTGAAGAATGAAATAAGAATAAATGACAAAGAAAATTATATTTGACAATAATCAATCTTTTGCTTAGAGGAGTCTAACATAGAACTTGTGATGCTTTAAAGTACCTTCTCCCCTGGAGTCACAGAGACCCTCCAGATGCAATGTGTGTAGGAAGGGTAGCCATTCGGGAATCCTGGAGAGGAGAGATTGCCGTTGGAGTCCTGTAGAGTTTCTCCACAAGCTGAAAGAAAGAAAAAAAAAAAAAAACATGAATGATTCTTTACTTTCTTTAGGAGGCGCATGGATAACACTAGCAATATGATCCTTTGTTTTCTTTACAAGGAGCATAGATAACACTAGCAATATGATAGACAGTGGTATATATTTGTATTTTACAAAATACTTTCTAAGTAAATTTTTATGTCTCTCTTACCATAATTGTAGTGCGCTTGATGGCATCAGTACAACTAACCATAAAATGAGATAAATTATCTTACATCCATAAACTACTTGCTTATTCATTGCCAGTAGCCAATTTAAAGGGCATGCACAGTGAAGTTCAGGTCAGTGAGCATTTCGTTGATGTGGTTCTGGAACCAGGAAATAGTCGATTAATACATCCCATGTGGCTTGAGGCAACATTTAACAGTGAGTACCATATCAAGGTTTAAAAATTATAAATGAAAATTAGTAAGTAATCAATAAAGGCATTGAAATATCATTCATATATGATGAGTTGTTTTCAAAATGAAAAATAGTAAAAGGTAAATAAGGAACATTCAGATATATCAAAAGGATCTAAATATTTATTCTCTTTTATGTTGATCATACATAGAAATTGCTTAGAAAAACAACTAGTACTTTTGTTTTTACTGAGCATATTTTATTCCTTGGAAACAGTTATCAAGGTATCTGAAATAGCAATCTGAATTTGGCCAAGGTCAGTGACAGCACCAGTGTATTTTAGGTTTTACCATTGCCTTTTGCAAGACATGGTATGGAGCACAGGAACCTATGTTGCTACATGTATACTTATTCAGAATGATTCTTCCAGTGCAGCCAGTTACCTTTATAACCTCCACTCAACACGCTGAAAGAACAGCGCCTTTCCCCTCAAGGAGACTGAGATCAAAACTGAGACATTACCATATCCCAGAGCCAGAGCTACCAGCAGGTGAACTCTCATCTCTCCAAGTCCTCAATAAATTATACATGGGTCTGCATATCTTGTGTTAAATAAAGAAAGGAAGATAATGGCTCTGAAAGCAAAAAACAGAGCTATAAAAACAACCTGACATAATATAAATATTTATTCTGGAAAAGAGATATTATGGTTTGCACTACAAAATAAATCCAAAGTAGGAGTGAGTGAAGTTTCTTCTGATGAACCAGGAAGGTAAAAGGAAACAGCTCAAAATGAAAATCCTCAAGGTCAAAAATGCATAATTTAGCACCGTTCTATGCATTATCTAGGACACTGAATAAATGCCACATTACAAGAAGCCTTACAAAAGTGAAAATGTGTTTGGATTTTTCTTAATATAAACAATATACTTTAAGTAGCATCAGTTAATTGTGTTTCACTGAAAAGCATTACAGTTTACAGAAGCTTAAAAATTAGTTCTCTAAACCAGAGAGAATTCTGACACTATACTTTTGTTAAAATTATACTTTACACTTGTTAAAGAGTAACTTTAACAAAAGTAAGCCATAAATACAAAACTTTAGCAAAAAGTAAGCCATAAATACAAATGATAGTGATCTGATTAAAAAGAAATGCTCTTACAGAACATAAAGGAAAATATAACATATAATTCAAGTCTTAGGTCCATAAAATAGTGCCTACTTTTACTATAAAAAGTACAAACATCTGAAATTTTATGTGGCTTTTCCAGGCTATGTGCAACATGATTGTCCCAGGCTACCCTTCCTGCTACCCAAGATGTTTCAGCACTATTCCCCACCGTTTGCCAATTTGTGTCCAGATATTTAAAAACTTTATTACTCAAAGAGCTAAAAGGACATGTAAAAAGAAAGGCTGGTGCTGTTGAATTAAAATAGTCCATCTATTAACAGCAAGTAAGAGGACAAAGAGACAAATTTAAGTGCTCAGATTGGCATTTATCAATCTCCTCATCACGGTCATAAGGTTTTTTCATAGAAGTCAAATATGCTGTTTTCTTAATTCTTAACTATCTTTCGCGGTTAACGAAAATGTATGGTTGTTGAGTAAAATTATGTTTTACAACTATTTCCTGAGTGATATTTGAGAAAAGCTTATACAAAGAGACAAATTATTATGATCAGTCTTTCAATAAAATTATAGTACTGCAATTAATAATAGATAAATCTTAGAAGCAG
The DNA here is from genome assembly GCA_004027455.1 of Hydrochoerus hydrochaeris. Classification (NCBI taxonomy): domain Eukaryota; kingdom Metazoa; phylum Chordata; class Mammalia; order Rodentia; family Hydrochaeridae; genus Hydrochoerus; species Hydrochoerus hydrochaeris. The sequence continues at coordinate 390,453 of PVLA01000111.1, forward strand.
TTTATATGACAATCAACAGATGAATGGATAAAGAACATGTGGTATATATACAATGTAATAGCACTCAGTCATGAAAAATGATAAATTTGAGTGATTGGTAGGAAAATGAATGCACCTTCAGACCATAATGCTACGAAATAAATCAGATGCAGAAGGCTAAATATTGCATGGTTTCTTATATGAGGAACCCAAAGTATAAATGATTTAAAAAGAAAAATAAAAGACAGATGATAGGAAAAAAGGAGATAAATATTGTGCAGAAGGGGAAGGGAATCTGGAGATGGGGAAACAGTCAGAGGGGGAGGGAAAACTGAAGCAAAATGGATCAAGATGTGATTTTATATATATATGTATATGTGTATATATATATATGATATTTGTATATATGAATATATTCCACATGATAAAAACATTTATTATGTACTATAAACCAAAAACATGCACTAATTGTAAAAGTGAAAAAATTACTTCTCAAAAGAAGATATAAAAATCAAAACCACAAACACAAACATAAAAAACATAAAAAAATCATTATTATTTGACCCAGATCATTGTTGAATTAGATAATGCACATGTATCTTCTTCCTCAACATGGAAAGTTTGTACTTGAATTGTATAAACATAATTTAAATGATGCATTGTTGAATAGTTATTATATATTGTCATCCTTTTAGGGCAAGTTTTAATTTACAGTGGACTATACAACCTCCTACAGACATGATTCCTGTCAAATATCTACAGCATTGAACAAATATCAGAAGTTGAGAATTTCTTTTTCTCCATATTTTTCAAGAATACATTTATAAACTGGGCATTGTGTCAAATCTTGTACTACCAGCACTCTGGGAGACTGATGCAGGAGGATGGAAAATGAGACCAGTCTGGGCAATTTATTAAGAATTTATCAGAAAATTTTTAAAAAATTGAAAGAGAGCTGGGGATGTAGCTCAATGCAAAGGTCCTGAGTTTAACCCACAATATAAAAATTATATAACTTTTACTAATGGTCATATCAACCATGGTTGTTATACAATAATTTGTACTGAGTTAATATCCAAATAAATAGATAAACTAGTTTAAGGAACAAAATAAAATATGTGTAATCAACATAACAATATTTAACTTATAAATTATCAATAAATCCATGACTCTTAAAGTTTTCAGCATTTAAAAATTATGTTTCAAAATGATTTTTAAAATAACAGCTGTAAAAGAAACGCAGAGCCATTAGCCAAGCAAGAATGGTAAGATAAATTTCTAGAATATTTAAAATACATTCTTGTAGTAACCACATAGCCATGCTGTTAGTCACTTATACAACATGAGAGATTTTATCATCTTCAAAAGCTCTTTTATTTTTATATAACAATTTATTTTATATTGTTAAGTTTCTATGCTAGGTGATTATACAGTTTGTATCTTAGTTATCCCTCAAGGCCCACGTGGTAAAGAATTGGTCCCCAGTATAAAGCCATCAGGAAGTGACAGAGTGACAGAAACCTTAGAAGACAGGGCTTAGAGGGGTTGTTCGGGTTAAGGGGAACACGTTCTTGAAGGCGTTCTGGGACCACAGTCCCTTCCTTGTCTTCTCTGTGATTTTCAGCCATTAGCTGAGCAGCTTTGCGAAGCTATACTTTGGTCATAATGTGGTATTTTGCTATTGGCCCAAGCAGAAATGCATCAATCAAGGGTGGACCAGAATGTTAAAGCTGGACCTAAATAAAACCTTTCTTTTTCATAAATGGTTTATCTCAGGTATTTGTTACAGTAACCCAGAGCCTAAGTAACCCAGTAACTAAGGAAGACTGAGAAAACTAGAAATATTGAAAATATTAATACTTGGTCTAAATTAAAAACTAGTTTGACATGGAAAGGTCATTTTAGAAAAATTGAATGAAGACAAAATGCAAATAAAGACCAATGATTCTACAAGAGGAAGAGTTAAATTATCTTAGAACTAAGAAAGAGAAATAAAATAGTCTTAAAATTACAGCAGAGAAATTATGTCTAGAAGATAAAAATCACAAGAAAAAAGAGTCTCAAAAAAAGAAAGAGAGAGAACAAATATATCACAGGGGAAGAACAGAGATGCTATAATTCACTCACCCTGGAAAGGATTATTTTGCTTAGCAAACTGCTAATCACTGGGATAAAGGACACTGGAGAATTGACATGGTGACCCATCCCCCATAGGGATGTTTCCTGTCCTAACAAGATTTAGAATCCAAGGTGTTATAATGACAGGCAAGTTGCATCAACTGGTGTTCTTTAAATGTCTAAATACTGCAAAGGCTGGAGGATGCAGGATTGGCTTTGGGGGAGAAAAATTGGGAAATTATTCAACTCCAAGGTGGAGCAGCTCTGCCTTCCCTTCCCATTTCCTTTCTGGGCCCCTGATGGGACAGTGCTGGAGTGTCCCGACAGCAGTGTCAGGCTGTGAAGGATCATTCTCATCTTATTTGCTTATACAATGATTATACAATAAGCAAATTTTTTTGGCCTGTCTCTAAAATTAAAAGCAAGAAGTGAAAACAATTCTAGACTACAAAAAATGTACCTTCTAATCATCAAAGTTAAAAATCTAACTTTACACTTGCCTGATAAGTGCAAGGTCATGAGTTTGATTCCCAATACCAAAAAATAAATAAACAAACTCAGGGCATGATGTATCAAAGACCATAAAAGCATAACCTTGTCTCTAGCTATATACATTACTATCCCAGTATGCCTTTCAAAATGGAACTAAGAAATAGCTCTATAAAATGCAGAGCAGATAGAGTTTGATTATAAATTGATGAGAAAAATGTTGACATAAAATGTAGTTAAATACACTTTATTGACCCTACTCACCAGGAATTTCTAAGAGTAAGAACAAGGCTGACTCCAAAGGAGCACACAGTGTAACTTACCTTTCACCTCTGCCTTGAAATGCACCTTTTATAGTACTTTAAATACACAGGGTATCTTTTACACAGATGATAGTGCTTTCATGAATATAGCTTTAGTGTACTAAACAAAACAATGTACTTATTAATTATGTCCATTTATGCGTATTTACAAAATATCTCAAGTGGAAACTGTCTTCCTGTTAATAACTGAAATATGAAGAGCCATAGGTTAAAATTAAATTGTGCTGTCATAATTTGATTACTTTTTCACTCTTACTGACTTTCCTAAAACTCAATATTCAAAGACATCTCAGTGTACTTTTGTATACATACATAAACACACATATACATACACTGTGATCAAAAAATACAGTGAATATCTACTTAGCAAATCTTTACTGCATTAAAAGACACAATGTCATTAATGCCCCTTGAAGTAGTACCCACTCTTCAAAAAGACTTATTCTATAATTAACATGAATTTCTGAAACAGTTATTGTGTGTGGATACTGGAAATCAAACTCAGGACCTCATGCTTACCAGGCTGGTGCTGTGCCCCTGAGCTATAACCCCGATCCCTTGAGGTCCTCCTCTATGAGTATCTTTAGTTGTGCTGTCAAGGCTGTTTCAATGTCCTAAATGCATTGAAGATGTCTACCTTCATGCTCATTTTGACTTGGGGAAGAGTCAGAACTCACACAGTGTAAAGGCCAGTGACTAGAATGGATGAGGACACCCTGTGATGTTCTTAGAGACCGCCTTTGCAGTAGGTGCCGCTCAGCAGCAGTGTTCGCCATAGTTAGAATCACACCTTATAACACTCTCGCGAAGAGGACTTCCAGAAATGACGGCAGAAATGTGTCTGAAGTGAGAATGAGTATCGTAGAGGACGTAATGCAATGTGTCCTTTAATGTAATAATTTCTACAAATTTAAATATCCACTGTATATTTTGATCACACCAGGTACCATTAAAGAAATAAAGTTTTAAATTCAAGTCTGTTTATTTAGCTACTATTAATCATAAAATCTTTCCTTTTTAAAAAGTTAAAAGGCTTATGTCCAATGTTACTGAAAATTAGTAAAGATTCATCCCCATCTAGTGCCACAGTGGTACCATTCTCTTATAAATTTATTTTTCCTATAAAAATTTTCAGTAAAATATAAAGTAATACCACCTATGCATATATATTTTACATGCATATATAAAACATTTTAATTTAAAGGCATTTATTCAAGTATGAATACAATGCATGCAAGTATCATGAAGTAAATTTATAAACATTAAATAGAAGTATCTTCATATATATGGAAGTTATATTAGACAAGTAGGTACAAGCAGTTTTATGCATAAAAGAAAACAATTTAAAGCTGATGTTAAATACTGAAACATTAAGTTGTAAAAATGTTTAGCTACAACTTTAAATTTCAAACTATCTGAAAACTGCCTTCCTGAAAACTTAATGGACCTCAATTACAGAGTAACTATTACAATAAAACTGAAAGTGATTCACGGTTTTCCTTAGCAGGTCTGATTTTAATGTAAAGGAAATCACTTCTCTTAGCAGAAAATTTAGCAAAATCTATTGAGTAGAATCAGTGAATTAATGCTCGTAGAACAGTGAATTATGAACTTTCTAGCTACTTCCTGTGATTATTCAATCAATTGACTTTTTATGGTTCACAGTTTACCTATTCAACAAAAAGGATCTAAACCATATGGCAGTAAGTCCATTTTACATTTTTGGGAGGGAAGTAACTCATCCTTTCCTGTATGTATCCTAAAGGGAAAATTTTTCTAGAATGACACCATCGTCACAATAAACTTAAATAGACCAACTTCATAGAAAATTAATAGATAAATTAGAAATAATTATTAAATAAACATTCAATGATTAATATATACACCATCTCTGATTTTCTGCAAAAAATTATTCATATGGCAGCCAATTGAAACTTTATAGTTATGTTACCACCTGCAAGTATAGTATGTAGAGCAACACTCTAAAAAGCCCATTCCATCACTTGGTATCAGCAAAAAGGAAAATTGCTTGGACCAATAATTTGAAGAAAGCTGTGTTAAGTAAAATTAAGCATTTTTCTTTGGTGAGTAGACAAGAGGTAAATAGAGGTCACAATATTTGCAGTTTAGGACAGAATCTTTTTACTTCTGGGATCATCATAGTAGGGCTTCATTAGACTATTCTGGTGAAGACCAACTTTATTCAAATAGCAAAATATACCGTACCTCATTAAAAAAATGGTTAGCACTTTTTTGCAACAAATTTATAAACTCTTACTTATTTAAAAAAAAACTTTTAGATAGTGCTGGATGTTAAAACCCAGAGCCTTTACATTGTGCTACGTTTCTACTCCATTTATTATTTTTTAGTTGGGGACAGGATCTTGCTAAATTTCCCAGGCCAGGCAAAGCTCAAGCTTGCAATCTTCCTGACTCAGCCTCCCAGTCTTTGGGGATTATAGCCCTGCAATTACCACCAGGCCTAGCTTCATAAAGTTTTAGCTTATATACCATTAATCATGGTTCCTGCAAGGAAAGATCATTCAGGATCTGATTCTGAAAAATATATTCTTTTTATGATCACAAAGAAAGAGCATTTGACTATAAAATATTGTAACCATTTACTAGTGATCAAACCACCATTCTGTTTGACTCTTTTACTCATTAATGAAGATAAATTAATGACTAAAATGAAAAATAAACTTCTGTGCTTAAACTTTGATATCTAGCAACTTGTTTTTACTTAAAACAATAGATATTTCCAAGTTGGTTTTTTTTTTTTACCACATTTTACACTTACTGCCTTTGATGTGTACACATCACTTGCCAGCACAGAGAGAGACAAGTAAACACGTGAGTAATCTGTGGCTTATGCGTCTGGAAGAGCACAGTCCAGACAACTATGCGTCCATGTTGTATGGTGCAATACCTGGACATCTATACAGCTTTCTTGCCTGTGCAATATCTCCTTTGCTCAACCGGGTCCGCTGGCCAATTACTGGCCGAATGCCATTGTCATCACGGGAGGGGAGAATGGTGTCCAGAAACATCCCCCTAAAAAAAGCAGATGCAAACCAAACCTAAGTCACCAAATTGAAACTCACATAATATTAACACACATAAGGTTATTCTTTTGTCAAAAGGCTAGTATTTTAAGTCAATCAAAGGAGATATATGCCAGTGTGGGCTTAAAATAGTGTTAGAGGTTTTCAAAACATTTTCATCCAAATAAACATAAAACTGTGCATTAAATGTGTGTGTCTCACATAAAGACTGCGATATTTGCTTTTTCCTTAGAATTATATATGATGCGCTCACAAAAATATGAGATATTTGTAGTCCCTCACAAAGCCCAGCTTTTGTATTACTCATCCACAAAAGTCTAAGAGCCCCTTACATTACCAGTTCTTAAAACAATTCTTCCTCATAAATGAAAAAAACATAAGCCTCAAACCAGAAGTTAATTTTGAGGAGTTAAAAGTTATTTCAAGTAACATCTTAGAAACCCAGATGTTATTCTAGTGTACATTAAAGCAACAAGGAAAAAAAGACTGTCAACTTTAGACAGGACAATATAAAACAAAAATACACAGACTTATACATTAATAATTTTTCAATTTTCTATGGCTAAATCAATAAGCAAAAAAGCCTAATCAATGTCTTAATAAGACTAAGTTATAGAAACTGAGTTAGAGTCAAGGTTATAGTAGAAGACTTTCTGTTTTTCCTAATATGCATAATGTAAAATTCTTGACTACATTGTCAGAATTTTGCAAATATACAATCAAATTTTGCAAAGCTTATCACACATTTACAACACTAAAGGGAGAACTAAGCTTAAAAGTTAAATGGACTGGGACTATCCCAAGGTGTTTCAAAGTACGAAGGTTGTGGATGTGGGTTTTCAATACAACAAAGAACAAAAGAAGGAATTTGTACAAAAATATTTTAAATGAAAAAATTTCAAGTATAATCTTTTAAATTCAGATGATCAATAAGACTTTTTATTCAAACTTATAAATGAATATTACTTTTAAAATATAGAGTCACAGACCAAAATTATTAGCTCTACTTATTCCTTTCATTATCAAGTAATTATTCAACACTGTTTTGGGCCTGAATTTATACCGTTAATTTTTTGGAAACACAGAAATTCTTCCTTTTGTAATTTTAACAGTATAATGGGAGAAAAAGGATACCCAAAGGATAATCAAAGATACAATGGAAAAAGATTAAAAGATGGATATTGACTATAGACTGTTATATAGTTTTCAAATAGAGTAATCAAAAGAAAATACTTTTAGAATTTCACATTTTAGTCAAAAATGAAGGAAGAAAAGCTCAGAGATATATGTGTAACTGGGAGGAGGAATTTTCAGAAAAAATAGCAAATGCAATGGGTCACAAATGAGATGCCCCTGAAAGAGTTTGAACACCAGCCAAAGAATCTGACTCTTATTCATGGATCGTAGTTAATCTGTAGGAAAATGGGAAACAAAAGAGCAACATGATATATAAGTAACATGATGCACCAATAATTTATAACTAAATTCTTCAGCTGTTACATAAGAAAGAGGGTGATTACTTTTAGATATAGCCTGAGTAACTCAACTGGGGAAGCTATGACTCTTTCCAACCAGATCTAAGAATATGCAAAACACCATATGCATCTGCCTGACATGAAAGTAAAGAAGTAGAGACAATGATTTATGGGAATTGATCATTAAAAGTGATCACGGGCACCTATTTATAAGATGACATTTCAAGTACAACAATGTAACTGAAACGGTAAATTAAATTATAAGGTAGCAGTGAAAACAACCATTTTTCAATGATGCTTCATGAATCAACAGATACAGTAAGTGGGTAGATCTAAATTAATGAAGTGTTACAATTTCTGTAGTTATTCAGTAATAATAGCAATGTTTTCTATTTCTAAAAATAATCTCCAAATTCCCTTTTATTTCCAGCTTTCACAAAAGATTCAAAAATATTAAAGTAAATAATCTGCTGGAAGATAAAATAGTTAAAACTCTTTAACATAGGCATCAGCAAAGACTTTTTAAATAGAACACCAATTACATAAGAAATAACATCAAGAAAAAAACAATATCGAGTTAAAAATTTCTGCACAGCAAAGGAAACAACCAATAGAGTGAAAGGACAACCTACAGAATGGAAAAAAATAACTTTTCCAGCTACTACTTAGAGAATTGTCTTAGTTTCCTTTTTTCATTGCTGAGACAAAATACCTGTCACTCAAAGTCAAAGGAGGAAAGGTTTATTTAGCTCACAGTTTATAGAGGTTTCAGTCCATAATTGGTTGGCTCCAAGGCAGGGCAGCATCACAGAGGAGAAACAGTTCATCTGGGGAGTAGGTAGCAAAGCAATAAGGAGCAACCACTGTTCTTTGTACCCTTTATATTTTATCCCAGCTACTTAGGGCAGACAGCACTTACACCCTTAATCTTACTGCCCTTGATGCTAGCAATGCATCATGAATTAGTTCCAGTATCATATACTTTACATCCAGCCACCTCTGAAAATTCCCACCTATGACCAAATGAGGCTTTGAATAGACATCTAAACACAAGCTATAACAATCAATAATATCTAGAAATATATAAATAACTCAAAATAACTAGTCCTCCCAAATAAAAGACCCCATGAAAAAATGGGGAACTGATTTGAATAAAGACTTTTCAGAAGAGGAAGTACAAGTGGCCAATAAATAAATGTTCAACATATCCAACTATTAGAGAAATTCAAATTAAAACAACATAGAGATATCACTTACTCCAAGAAAAATAGCCATCATCAAGATATCAAATAAAAAAACAAATGCTGGTGAGGCTAAAGGGGGAAATGGAACTCTTCTACATTACTAGTAGAAATTAAGGAAAACATTATGGAGCTTCTTCAGGGAACTAAAAACAGAAATTTCACTTAACCCAGCTATTCCACATCCATGTATTCCCCAAAAGAGTTTAAAATATTGCCTTATAGTGATACATGCATATTTATAGAGTACAACTCATAAGAGCTAAAACTTGTAAGTGACCTATGTGTTCATCAACCGATGAATAGATAAAGAAAATGTAATTATATACTATGGTGTACTATTCTGGTATAAAGAAGGATAAATCTGAATCACTTGTAAGAAAATAGATGTATCTTGGGACAATAATGTTAACTGAAACATGATACAGATGGTTAAATATCACATAGTTTCTCATATTCAAAACTCAAAATATACATAAAGTGCAAAATAAAAAATAGGTAACAAGAAGTATCTACATAGATCTCTTTCAAAAGGGAAGCAGATCAAAAGATGAATGGAGGTGGCTGAAAGGGGAGGAGAAGGTAAAATAAACAGAATGAAGGTGTGTTACATATATGTACTAACTCCCCGCAATAAATGCAATCATTATGTACTGCAAACATGTACTAATAAAATTTTCAGTGGAATTAATGCAATTCTGGAATGAAGCAGTCACTTTTAATTAAATAAATTTTTTGTAATAAATAGGTCTAGGGCATTTTGGAGTGCATATACTTATTTTCAGACCACAAAATGATTTCAGTTGGCTCATTTCATCTACTGAGGTAAACTCTCTTTTGTTTCTAAGAGGATCTTTTACTTACTCCTTTGTTCTTTTTTTATCAGAAATTAATGATCTTCTTTCTCCATGTTCTGGCCATTAAGCAAAGTAAGCTCTTACTAGACCTTCTTACTAAGTGCTATGGATTAAAATCTGATGGTCAACTTAACACCAGCTGAATTAAATCAGCATGGTGCTGAGTGCAGATGTTCCACCTGAGGAAAGTTGCCAGCATAAACAGAGACTTGGATAAGAGCAAGGCATTGTGGGTTTCTCTAAGTGTTGATATTTCAAGCCACTGGTTCTCCTCAAGGAGCTCATCATGACTAGCTTCCCATTGTGAGTTCTACCATTGTCAACAGAGGAGTTTGCAACCTTGTTGGTGAGAGTGGCTGTGGTTCACTTTTGGGGAGCTCTGTTCCTTACAACGACTGGTGTGAGTCCTTCTCTTGGGCTCTAGACCTCCTGTTCGACTCGTGGGAGGCACTGTCATGGGCTCTATGTTTTCATCTCGACTCATGCAGGACATTGCTGAGGGAGCCAAGCCCTTGGCTGAATATTCTGGGTCTTTAGTGTTGTGGACAGATTTCCTGTACTTTCTGTGTTTAACTCTGGGTGACCATCTTAAAATAGTATAAATTCTGTGTCCTGATTCTAATTGTTCTCTGTACAACCCCTGACTACAACACTAAGGTACTGTCAATGGGCCTGAAACACAGCGTAGTTCATCTCTATTCTTTATTGGCTTTAGTTACGATAAAAGGATAACTTAGCCAAAATAACTATGTAAAAATTTATAGCTCTTTTCCTAACTAAACTGGGCAGGCTCTAGGTTCCAAGTATCCATGCACATTAAAGCTTCATAGATAAAAGCCATATTCTTTCAGCAAGTGAGTTCCTAAATCTATTGATGATCTACATTCATGAAAACAACTGAAACTTTTATAGACTGTTTAGAACCTACAAAAGTTTTCAAATAAAAGGAACTACAAAACTTAAAATACTTTTATTTTCACCATGAAAGACCAAATTTTTATGATCACCTCTATTGATATAAAACACATATTTGACAAAGTTGAACATTCTTTCCTGATAAACTCTCAACAAATTAGAAACAGGAAGAAATCATATCAACATAAGAGAGGCCATATGTAAAAGGCCCACAGCTAATATCACACTCAATGATAGAAAGCAAAGCTTTTCCCTCTAAGTTCAGGAATAAGGTAAGGATGCCCATTCTCAGCACTTCTACTCAACAGAGGACTTGAAGTCCTAGCCAGATCAACTAGAAAAAAGAAAGAAAAGTATGGTAGGGAGGGGCAGAGGGAGAAGAAAATAATAACATGAATTTAAACTGAAAAGAAAGAAGTCGAATTATCTCTAATTATAGATGTCATGATCTTATATGTAGAACACTCTAAATACCTGTCTCTGTCTCTCTCTATCACACACACCACACACACACACACACACACACACACCACATACACCTGTGAGAACTAATGAACAAATCCAGTAACATGAGATACAAGATGAGCTTCGTTTCTATTCACTAACAAAAATCCAAAAAGGCAGTGAAGAAAAATATTCCATTTACAATAGAATCAAAAAGAATAAAAATGATTTAGGAATAAATCTAACAAAGAATGAGAAAGACGAACAATCAAACAAGATGAGCTGTTGAAAGCAATTAAAGATGAACAAGGTATGGTGGTACATGCCTGTAATTCTAGCATACTGGAGCTGAGGCAGGAGGATCACATATCTGTGGTCAGTTACAGAGGGAGTTTAAGACTTGCCTGAACTGTGTATGAGAGCCTGTCTCAAACAAATGGACAACCAAAAGGAAAAAGAAAAAGCAAATAAATGAAAAGTCCTTGCCCTCATGGATCAAAAACTTTAACATTTTTAATATACCAATATTATCAATAGTAGTCAATATTTAATTACAGATTAAATGGAGTCCCTACCCAAATCCTTATAGCATTTTTCCAGAAATTAAAAAACAAGCACACTTAGAATCATGTGATCTCAAAGAATACCACATATCTGAAACAATTTTGTAAAGAAAGCAAAATCAAAGAATATGCACTCCAACTCTGGAGGAACAATTTCAAAGTATATTATAAAGGAACAATAGTCAAAAGAGTATATTTCTGACATAAACACCAGCCTAAAGATCAGTTAAATAAAACAGAGTCCCAGAAATAAACCTCACATATATTACCTGTAACAAAACTACCAAAACTATTCACTTGGAAAAGGAGAGTCTTTTCAACAAGTGGCGTCAGTAAAACTGGATACTAGTCTGTGGTGCCACAGGCAAAAGAGGGAAGTTAGTCCTTAATCTTATTCCATTTCACAGAGTTAACTCGAAATGGATTGAAGATGTCAACATACAATGTAAAACTCCTAAAGAAAATGGAGAAAGCTTTATAATATCAGACAGAGTAGTGATTTTTTTAAATTTGGTATCAAAAGGATAAGCAATGAAATTAAAAATACATTAATAGGACTACATGAAATTTAAAATACTTCATGCATCAAATGACACAATAAACAAAATTAAAAGGCAACCTATGGAAAGGGAGAAAACATTTGCAAATAATATAGTTGAAAATGACTAATATCCAGTATATATAAAGAATTCTTAATACTCAACAACAAAGTAACAACCTGATTTAAAAATGAGCAAAGGCATTATCTCAAAAGATGATGTATAATTGATCACCAGGAATATGAAATGATGTTAAAGTGATCACTAAAAGTTGCTCCTTAATCATCAGAAAGTTGTAACTCAAGATCCTAATGATATATTGCCTCACACCCAATATCTACCAATAAAACAATGGGAAATAAAAAGTTTTGGTAAGGATAAGCAGAAATTGGTAGTCTTGTGTATTTTTCCTGGAGGATAAAGTGATTCAGTCACTATGGAAAAGAGCATAAATGTTGTTCAAAATATTAAAGTAGGATTAGAGTGTAATCCAACAATCCCAGATTTAGGTATATAAGCAAAAGAATTTAAGCACAATTCACAGTAGCCAAGAAATAAAAGCAACCCATATGCCCACTGACAAATGTAGGAATAAACAGAAAGAAGTATATAGACAATAATGGATTTTGCTCATCAATATCATAGAAGAAAATCATGCCACATGTTACACCCTGGATAAATCCTGAGAAAATAGTGCTAAGTGAAATAACCCAGTCAAAAAGTGAAAAATACTGAATGATTCCAAGTATAGGAAGCACCTAAAGTAATTATGTCACAGAATGTAAAACATTGTTTAAAGTTACTAGGGGTGGAGGAGTGAGGAGACAGGAATATTATTGTTCAGTGAACACAGAGTTTCAGTTTTGCAAGAGTTCTAGAGACCTGTTTTACAGCAGTGTGAATGTACCTCAGCACTATTAAACTGTAACCTTTTAAAATGGTTAAAATTTTACTATATTTTTCTACAGTTACAATAAGAACCTTGAAATACTTTGAAGAGTAAAGCTAAGAAGTATGCCAACATTTTTATTTCCTAAAATCTATCATGTAATATGTTCATAAACATTATCTTTAAAGTCTGAATTAAGGCTGGGGATTTAGCTCAGTGAAATAAGCACCTGCCTGACAAGTGTGAGGTTGTGAATTCGATCCCTGGTACCAAAAAGAAAAAGAAAAAGAAAAAAAAAGAAAGAAAGGAGAAAAGATTTAAAATCTCAATAAAACAATGGGGATTCAGTCATTTGGACTACTTCCCTTCTAACAAGCAGATATGCTTGCTCTCTTACAAGCTGAGAGTATAAATCTATAAAAAAATAGGAAAATTTTGAAGCATTAAGATAGAATAATAGGTCAAGGCTGATGGGTACACAGCACGAAGCTGGCTGTGGGGAGATAAACCGCAAGCAGTAAGAGCACAGCAGTGACGTTACATGTGTCAAGCTTCGGTAGAGTTTAATCCTCTATGAAGGACAGAAAACAGTCAGTTACTTTTTGTGAGTCTCAAATATGTCCTCTAGAGAATTAAACCTCACATTAAATGAATTAAATTCAAATAAATTGAATTAAATTTGAATAATTTAAATCAGTTGCATAGAGAACAACCTTTGCTAAACTGGGATCCAAACATTCATTTCTTACAGATTTCTTTGTAAAAAACTCATTTCCAAGCACTGACATAAAAATAAAATTTTACAACCCTGTTAAAGTCAATTTCTGTGTGTCTTCTTACACAAATATAAAATTCCAATTACAGTTAAAATGAATACTTACATAGTTATTATATATACATAATATATATTACAGTTTAAAATTCTTTCCTTCAGAAATCATATATATACACACACACTAATACTTAAGAGTTTTTACATTTGGGTTTTTGAAAAACTTAAAAGTATGTCTATTTATTAGAGGCTCATTAATACAATCTCTAATTTTCACCAAAAATTGTAAAAAATGGAAATAAATTTGAATTATTTTTCTTCCGCGGCCTTTAAAAATGCTAATGAACTGCAAAATGGGTACAAGTGGACAAAAAGAATGAGTCAAAGTGGTCTTATGAATGAAAAATCACATCAGTGGGAAAAAAGGATGGATGAGTTCAGTGTTTAGATGATTCCAAATTCCTTACCTGGGAATTATTTGTTTGATGACCTCATCTTTACAATGAAGTAGATCAAAACCCAAGTTTATTATAGTTTTAAGATCCAATGGGTTATTAATGGAATAATATTAAGGTTAATGATTGGTGAGTTATGATTCTAGAAATGATATGGAAATAAATTACCTTCCTAATCTGTTCTTTGAGAATTTATCTAGTAATAACAATTGTTTAGCATAATGGTACTTGAATAACAAAAAAGAAAATATACATTATAAAATACAAGTTACACAGAGACTATGACGACTGAATGATTAAGTGATTTATTTGATTTACAAATGCCTGTCATTAAATAATAATACTATGCCAATTTAAGAAGCTAGTTTGTGTGCGATTGTTTTATATGGGCTTCTTTACCACTTGGGAATATAAAAACCTTTAAATAATTTATACCATTTTAAGGATCACCTTAAATTTATATATTGGGTAAGAAATGTAGAAATATTTCTTAAAATGTCTTTGTGCCTATGGGCTATGGATGTAAATCACTGCTTTTCTATTTTATTTCTGACATGAGGCAGAAACATTTGAAAGTAGTTCTAGCTGTCATGTCAAACACGGTTTTGTGAGAAATCAAATGGAGGAAAGGAATTAAAAGTCAAAAGGTATAACCTGAGACTCCAACCTTGAGAAGGTGTTCCTGGCATAGTGCATGATACTGTCAAAGTCATAGCTTTCTCCAAGAGAGTTCACTTCTCCAGGCTCCATCTTCAGAAAATTGTACTCTTGACCTAAGAATCAGGAATAAATAAATTGCAGAAGACTTTCAACTGAAATGAGAGAGAATACTAAATCACTGATCTTGGTGGTTGCATTTGTATGCCAGCTCCAGGCTGAAATCATGTATGAAAATCATGATTTCACTCTAATACTGTGTTGAAAGAGCAATACTGCACTGGAACAAAGTTAATTTCTGCAAAGGCATAACTCTTCTGCCTCTTCATAATATTTGTTTCTTTAAAATATGCTACTTATTTAGGTACTGAACAAATGTTTATAAAAAGTTATGTTTTTGTCTAATGGGTTTTGTACTTTTCTCTTTGGACTGTATTTTCCCACACTCAAAAAAAAATTATATGCTATTTGTTTTAGATCCTTCCTAAGAAACATTACTGTGGAAAGATATAAAAACAATTATTAGTCTAAACCCAACTTTATAGGACTTAGATGTGTGAGTTATTCACTAAAGGTAAAACAGGAACAGGCATACTATCTTCAAAAAAGTGGGTACCTCTTGAAAAGGAAGCTCTACTTTGAGAGATTTTTAAACATGAAGAATATGCTTTTGAATTTAATTTTTTTCTTACATATGTTATTTTAACTTTCTGAAATCTTCACTTTTAATAGATTTTTCTACTGCTTGTTTTTTACCATATGGTAATATTATTTCTTAAAATTTGAAAAAAAATGCAGATAAATATGCAGATTTATTACTGTGGCTCTAAAAGACAAATAGTTTCTCCTAGTAAGTGTTTAAAGTCTCAGTGACTCCATTTCACAATTTACACCACCAAAGATGCACACATGATATCACACATGTAATTTAAAAAGCTTTGAAATATCAGAATATAAAAGTAAGTTAATGAGATTCATATCTATAGCCCAGAACAGAATTCATCTAACTCGTACATCTCATGTAGATAAGTTTTTATTCTAGTTTCCTTTTTACTATGAAATATATAAATATTACATTTAGAAAAAGTTTCCAAAAGCAATAAAGACATTGTGTTATGCCATAAAGCATAGTATCTCTTTGAGATGTGATCACAATACATAGTGTCTACTCACTTTAACATTAAGGATGAGGAAATCAGCCCAGAGTTATAAAATCCACAACCCAGACTAAAGTGTTTTAGTCTATCTTTGAAAAAACTCACACAAAAAATAATTTTAAAGTAATTTATCAGCCTGTATAGTGAAATATGTGTTCCACAAATCTCTGATATACTTGAGATACAACCATTCTGAAGAAGAATCACGCATTCTATTCAGTAGAAGCAACTGTTAAAACTCTTTGTCTTCATAAAGAATTTTCAGCCAATTGTGATATAATCCATTTTTTAAAATTATTTTAAAGGGGATAAAACAAAACAAAACAATAAAATGAAAGAAAGCAAAACAGTGAGAATGATCTTGGATTTCAAAAACAAGACAGTAAGAAATCAACAATAATATAATGCATATTGTCTTCCTCTAAGTGATTGCTCAGACTACCAGATAGAGGCATGCAAAGTTAATCAAACATTTTAAGCCCTACATTGTTTCTTTACTTCAGTTGCTATCATTTTAGAAATTTTAGGTGTGTAGCTTCTAAGTTTTTCTATGTTTGTGTATCCTGGACTACTTCTGGTGAGATACAAGCATGCAAGATTAATCAACCATATAAGCACTAAGGTGTTTCTTCAGTTGCTATCATTTCAGAAATTTTAGGTGTATGACTGCCGATTTCTTTTGTGCCTATTTCTCCTAAACTTGTTAAATATCCTAATCTAAGTGGAGGTTTTCAAAAACTTATCACCACATTTAAAATTATTGACCCATAGGATTTTAATGTAGAGCACACTATGGGAACAGATTCTCTAATAAAATCAAAATGTTTCACAAAATTTTCTGAAAGTGATACACAAGCAAACACAGTAATATATTTTAGCATGTGTAACTGATCACTTGCACATATGACACAGAGCTTTATACTAGGTTAAAAGAACATGTTTGTTCCATAGTCTTAAAAAAAAAAAAAAAGAAAGAAAGGCAGAATTGCTTTAAGGGTGAAGGAAAGAGAATCAGCAATATAGAAAAGTAGGGCAAAACATACTTAACAGTAAAAACTTTTTAAAATAGCATGCTCCTGTGTTGCAGATATATTCTAACAGAGATTGAAGTAACCCAATCCTTATACAGATTTAATATCAAAGTCACCCATTTTGCATATATATTGAAAGCTAAAGTTGAGCTTATCAGACATTGCTCTTAGGTAACATCTGATTTTAAATTTCTGAATCTGATACAAGATTTTCTATAATATAATCTCTCCTGATAATTGCCAATTAGTCTTCCATTTATAATTTACCATGCTGTCACAGTGAGATGAAAATGAACATGTTTTCATAGTCTAGAAATCTTACCACTCTTCTTCCTATCTAGAATATTTCTATTCACATTTACATTTGGTTTACTGTGACATCTCCTTTCACTAGCCAACTCACATTTATCACAGTTTTTCTTGGTTCTCTACAGTATTCTCAACACACATCTCTGTTACTTTTTCTCACTGGCTAAGTGTATTTTTCATGACATCATCTCCAAAACCTAATAGTGCTTCAGTACGTAACTGGTACAAAGTAAGAGGTATAATCAAAATATATGGTAAATACTTTATTTAAAAGTGAAAATGGTTACAACAAAAGACACACTGCCATAACTCCTCTTCATAAATACTCTCTCTAGCTTTGACACACTTATCACATCATTCTTGCCACCTTCTGAAGCAGTTCAGGACATCCTCTTTCATGAATATCTTTAACTTTAGTGTCCTGGCTGCTGAAATATGCTGAATGAATTCAAAAGGTTTACCTCTCGTGGCCATTTTGACTTTGAGACAAGCCAGGAGTTGCACAGTGCCCGATTTTGTTAATAAGGTAGATACGTACACAGTGTAATATTTTTATTTAACAGAAATTGTTATAAATGTCTGAAATTGATTCAGAACATTGAGCCAGCCATAAAAGGACACTCATGAAACATCACAAGACTTCCAGAACTGCTTTGGAAAGTGGAAAGAAATGATAGCATAAGTGTGTTTGAAGTGATGACATTTAGAGGGGAATTAATGGAAATGCGTCTTTTACTGTAATAATTTTTTAAATATTTAATTTAAAGACTTACTGACCTGTTTGCTCATACTTATCTATGAACAATGAAGGAATGAACACTATTGATTAGCAGAAAATTCATTATTTGGAGCTTAATATTAGCCATGATCAAAACAGTTGCAAGAAAAGAGTTGTACTATGCTTATTTTTAAACTCATACTACCTTACAAAAACCTCCAAACATTATTTTGGCAACTAAAATGTACTGATCTTTATCACTGAGAAAATGAAACAAGTAAGTTTTACAATGAGGCAATTATTACATATCAAACTGTCAAAGAAAATCAGATTTTAATTGTAAATTATATTTCAGCTACTGAAAGTGTTCTTAACATTCTGCTACTAAAAACATTCTTATGATTTAGGGTAAAGTTTAGGAGGAAAACCTCAAAGAAAACTAGACTATCCTGAAAATGATTCACTGTACTGGAATTTTCACCAGAAATTGTACCTGATAAAGCAGATTCCTGTGGTTGCATGTGCTAACAAGCTCTGAGCCCTTTTAAAAATGCCCATAACGTAAGTTATACAACTACCAGTGAACATGAAAAATTCTTGAATTTAAAAAATGATTAAATGACATTAGTTGATGGCTTCATAATTCACACTGATTCTTGAAAAACACAACAGTCAGAAATAAAACAAATCTTAAGAAGAGAAGAAAGCCTAGACATTACATGAAATTACTTGGCATCTAGGAAACAAGCCAGTTTAAAATATAAAACCACCAAGAATGAGTTTTAGTCTAGCAAATGCTGATTCTACCAAATCAAAGCAAATTTACATTTTTCGAGACAATAAATGATAACAATTCAGACATTTAGTCTGCCTTAAACTCAACATATCTCGAAGCCTCTCACCTGGCTGGATGTTTTCCCTTATGATAGTTACATGGTTGTCTCGATCTGGTCGTGTATGCTCGTGCCAAAAGCCTATCACATGGCCCAGTTCATGAACAACAATTCCAAACTTGTCACAGTTCTTTCCAATAGAGATGGCCTGAGGTCCATTTCCCCTTCGACCTACATAGGAGCAGCATCTGTAATGAAATAGAAAGTGGATACGGTGGTGGACAGAATGCTCTGGATAAGTTACAACATTGTGACATTTGTAGTAAAAAAAATGATGTGATACACTGATAGTCCAACACAATCAGAGGCAGAGCAGCTTTCTGTTAGTAAATATGGTTGTTTCCTAGCATCTTTTAAGTCTATATATAATAAAAGTTTCCAAATAATTGACTGAGGTACTTTTGTAATTGATCCATGCATTAGGAGTTAAGCCTCAAATCATTTGTAGAAGTATTTAGAAGATAAATCAGAAAAAATTATGACAATGTCCTTTAGTGTGCTACAGAGTAGGTGCTGTGTATCCATAGTAACTACACTGTCAATGTGATTACCTGGTAATATCCAGTATTATTTTTTAATTAAAATAAAGCTTATTTTTCCTCTTTTGAGAGAAAGAGTTAAATTGATTTATTAAATATATTGATTAATCAAAATAAAAATTTCTCTTCTACTCCTGAGGCAGTTATAACAGGAGAAAATTTTTTGAAAGAAATTTAAAATTTTCTTTCAGTTTTCCTCAGTTTCGTAAGGTGAATAGTTAACCATGGACAGAGATGGATGGTTGATATGTCCCCCAAGTTCATGTGTTAAAAATTAATCTCCATTGTAATGATACTTAGAAATGAGGGTTTGGAAAGTTGATTAGGTCATGAGGGCACAGTCCTGTGAGTGGGACAGTACCCTTATGACAGAAGCCTCAGAGGGTTCACTTGAACCCTTTCACAATGGAGATTACAAAACCAATTTCATCTAGGAACAAGGAAATGGGGCCCCACCAGACGCTGAATCAGTACACCCAGTCTCCAGAACTGTGACACTTATACTTCTGTTGTTCACCATCCAGTCTACTGTATTGTGTTATAACATCCAGAATGAACTACAATAAATAATGAAGAAAAACTAACAACTTGTAATAGTGCAACTGGCAACTTGTAAGAATGTGATATGTATCAATTGTTCAGGCCAATGTTTGAGTGTTATTTTCTATCTGAAATTGAGATTCTATTTATTCATTTGTGTATATGTATACATGTGTGTGAACTCCAAGAGATTCTTTAACACACAATAGTGAACACATAAGATATCCATTAAAATAAATCTTACATATTATGACATGACAGTTGCCATAGTTATAAATCCAAGTGAGTTGTATATAAAACTTTAATAGAGTTTGCACTGTAGTAATTTATCCATGAAACTATTCTGCTAGATAGCAATAGAATTTAAGTAATCGGTCTTCAATATTGTTACACTAATGATTAGACATAGACTTTTCTGATTTATAAAATGAAAAGAAAATATGGCAAAAATCAATTGTTTAAATGACTAAAAAGAATTTCACTACTTCAGTTTCTCCATTACATTTGACAGTCCTTCTGATTTTACACAAATATAAACCCTTTTGCATGCTTCCCACCTTACTCCCAAACATTTTTCATTGTTAGGTCACTTAGATTAACTAATTTATATTTATTATTTGTAAATTCATCAGAATTAATTCATACTCATTATTTGTAATATTATGAATTTATATTTGTTTATTAGGTCAGCTAAAGCTTCAAAAGGAGTCTTAGAAAGAACTAAGTTAGCTGGTAAGGGGATAGAAGTCAGCAAATTGTATCATTTCCCCCAGGAATACTGGATATTACCAGGTAATCACACTGACAGTGTAGTTACTTATGGATACACAGGACCCACTCTGTAGCACACTAAAGAACATCATCATAATTTTTTCTGATTTATCTTCTAAATAAATAAATTTGTTAATAATCATTTTAATCTATACTTAAGTATTTAATAGTTACTCAAATTTTTATTATATACCCCCCAAGTATTAGAGAAAAACATACTTTTTGAAAATTTTGGAGAGAATTAAACTGAAACTTTTGCTACCTTAAACCAATATTTAACAAACAAATAATCAGATAATTATATACCAAGTAAATTACTCACAATGAATCATTTTTTCTGATTATAATCAAAGAAGACTATTTAGCAAAACAAATTCTGGGAGACAGTAAAGCAATGTGGTCAATGTATTTAATTCTTAAAACCAATGTTAAAAAATTGAACTCATAGCAATTTCCTATAATTAGATGGGTTTTCAAAATGAAAAGGGAAAATAGATTTCACTCTGTGTTATTCATAAAGCTATTATTTTACAATGGTCATGAAAAAGAAAAAAATCATGGTACTTTGGTCCCTGACGAAATAAAAGTTTTAGGCACAGAAAAATGCTAGACATTCAAATTAGCTGAATAACTGCACAAGTGCTTATACAAATATTAGGTAACATCCAATTGGGAGAGCACAATTTAATCTACCCAAGCATTGGCTTAATCTCCACGGTAATCCAGTTTTGATCTTATTTTCTTCCCTGGGGCTCTTGGAATTTTGTTTCTAAATTTGTGTGCTACATTTACTGTTTGGCCTTTAAAAGATCAAGCTGCTCTTTCAAGAGAAACTTTCACCAAATATTGGAAAATTTTGCCCTTCCTTAAGTTATAAAGAACAAATCCAAATTTGATAGTCCCTACTTTTGCCTTCAGCTGGTAGACCAAAACAACATTTAAACTTTCCTTGAAGTCAATCCACAGACACTCATAAAATTAGAATTGTTTATATATTTTCATCCATTGTATTCGAAGTCCTTCCAATTATTTAGCTTAACTATACATTTTTTTCTCATAAAATGAGTCTATTTACTTATTTGGCTTCTATAACAACAGACTACTAAAACTTGTGTCACCATTAAAATATAAGATAATCAGGACAGACCTCTTAATCTCTGGTTCACTGATTGATCATATGTATCAAAAGCAATGTCTAGCATGTATCATGTAATATTTGTTAATCAGCTTGATTATTTAGCTACGAACGTTTTATAACTTCTCCAATGGAAGAGATATAAATATCTCGATTGTCCCTAATTCAATGTTAAAAAAGTTATTCTACCTACTGGCTTCCCCATCCAAGTTTAAAGTATCTCCTATGTCCTCTAGTTACAGTTAACCCTCTGGTTTCAACTCAAGAGTAATGCCAGTATTTCTGAACTCTTTTTCTCCCACATCAACACTTTTGGCACTACCTTCAATCTATGCCTGGAATAAATCTACTTCTCATGGTAGCCACTGCTAATACTGTTATCCAAGCCATGTCTCCTAACTGCTCTTTTTTCTCTTCTTGCCTTCCTACCTCAAGATTTCCTTGTCACCATGATATTTATAAAATGTCAAGTCACATTTGATGTTTTTGAACTACTCTGTGGTTTGTTGTGTCAATGTTCAAAAATATCCATTACCCTTCTCTGGCAGATGATTGTACTTCCTATCCCACTAATGTTGAGTTTTGTCATGTGGCTTGCTCTGGACAATGTTACAAAAGTCAAAATTGGTTGTATCATTTCTAGAGAGAATCTTTTATGAGCCAACACACAGTGGCCCTATTGGCTCAATCCCATCTGCCTCAAGAAGAGCTACACTCAAAGAAAAGCTTCTCAGTTACCCTGGGTGTGAGGGTAACAACCCTGAGACAGAGCTACAGTGAATCAATGGTACATGTACACTATGAGTAAGAAATAAATGTTGGTTGAACTATACTTCTGAGGGATCACTAGTTACTATGGCATAAATGTGCTAAGTTGACTAAACAAGCTCTTTAAAGTCTTCATGAAAAATAGCAAGAATATTCACACACAAATGTCTTAAAACACAGAATTCAACTCTTACAACTACCCGTCTCTCCCCCAAACTCCGCCATATTTTCCTCTGCTCTCCCTGAACATGCAGACAAGCTCTTGCACCTCAGCATCTATTTCCTGTCTATCCCTTCTGTCAGCAATTCTGTTCTTCCAGGCATCTGGATGGTTTTTCCCTTATCTTTTCCTAGTCTTTGTATAAATGCCACCTCTACCCAACTAATTTTGCTTTTTTTCTCCTTTAGCATGTATAGTAAATTTTGTATTTCATCTATGTCTTTCTGTTCTGATTTTCATCCTAAAATGTTAGCTCTTTGTGTGCGCAGGACTTACCTGTTCTGCTCACTGCTCTGTTCAGCCCCTAGAACTCAGTCTAGCAAATAGCAGTCAAGCTATAAAACTTCACAATGCTTCTTGGAAAAGCATATTTCCGAGGGCAGAGAGAAATAGATTCCAGCAGTAAGCAGGGCTCTTCAAGGTCACCGATCACAGCATGCAGTGAGGGGTAAACATTCTTTTTCTGAGAATCATCCCTCAGCCTGCCTCACCAGTGTTTCCACTGGTACAATTCTAGAAATTATCTAATAGCCTTCCAATAAATTATTATTCCTTCTTAAATTAGTTCATCTTTGTTGTGTGTAAATAAACTGGGCTAGCACACTCTTCTGCCTAACTACAATTCCTTGCCCACAAACCTTTCGTACAAGCTTATATTTCCAAAACTTATAGAGTGACACAAAGCAGAAATGCAGTAAGTGTAAAGAAAAGGCTGTTATCTTAATCTGAATAATCAAACAGACCAAAGTTAAATTTAATTTGAATCACAAAATCTAGAAAATGCTTATTTGGTTTACATGATCTGTTCGGTTGTCATTAAAAGTTAGCAGACAAAAAGAAAAGCGATGGTTCAAAAAAGTAATGCAATGAAAACAGATAATGAAAATGTAGGATATTAATCTATTTAAATTTATATAACAGACTAAGGAAATGAATTCAATTACACAAATCTCTTGATTAAAAAACAATATGACCTCTGTTATAAAAAGATCTCACATTTTGCTGATACTTAATTTTTGTATTAAATAAATTCCACTTACATTAATACCTATGAGACATAATCTCTAAGTATAGCAAATGTTTAAATTAAAAAATATATTGCTGCAAAAGACAAACTCCACTCAAAATGCTTCACTCCATTTACTTCATTCAAAATACTTCTCTTCAAACATGATTATCTTATATTCTGGCCCCTTTCTGAAGCTGTTCTGAAAGTTCTTTTTCATCGGTGTCTTTTATCACTTCTAGGCCTTTGGCTAAGATCAAGTGGAGTATCTTTTATGGCTGCCTTGATGTACTGAAGTGATTCAAAATATGTATGGAAATTTCCATCAAATGAAAATTTTATGATGTGTCCTTACCCATACTTATTCACCAGATATGGCCCAACGTATCTTCTGACTTTCCTGAAGTCAAAATGGCCATGAAAGATGTATGCTTTGAATGAATTCCAGACATCAAGGCAGCTACAATAGAATAACTAAAGATACTCATGGAAGAGGTCTTCTACAATTGCTCCAGAAAGGGGCAAGAGCAATGGGCTGAGTGTGTCTGAGGCAAGGTGAAGTATTTTGAAGAGGATTAATGGCAATGAATCTTTTACTGTAATAAATTCTTAAAAATTAATTATCCACTATATATTTTAGTCAGATCTTGTATTATTTTAGCTAGCTCCAAATACATTGTGCAATACCAGCTTCTAAACTTCTAATTGAATTTTTATGAGTTTCAATGTACAATTTTTACATTACATGATAAATAATTGTTTTATAAATTACAGCTAGTACTGATACTTTCTAATGAAATTTAGTAGTCACAAAATAATTAAAGTTAGAAGAGTATTGATCAATTTTTATACAAAGAAATATCTTATTTCTGAAAAAAAAAGCAGTTTAAGACAAATTTCAAACTGTAAAAGGAGTCCCAAAACAGATCAGCAAAGTTTAACATTGCCACTATAAAAGTCACAAAAATAGGTCTATATTAACATCTAGAATTATAATTTTAGGAGCAGAACTACAGATTTAAGTATTGTTTTGGTCAAGAGGTATCTTGACTTTTCATATTGCTAAATTATTGAAGTATATGTTCCTAAATTCTCCTTCAATTATTAAATACTTTTAATGTAAAAGATAAATTCTTACATTCTTTTAGTGTTTATAAGGATTATAAATACTGTGTTTAGGTGATGTTTAAACTGTCCATTCTTTCATGTCAACATAAAGTATAATAAGCTATAGGTGCCACGAAGGATATGGAGATAAGCTGCCTGTTCTACCCATTCACAAAGACAGACGTCCAACCCGGCTGAGGTGATGTAACTGCTGCAGTGCATACAAAATAATAAAGGAAAGTGTTTTGGATGTGTTTGTTTTACAAAATATGAGAGTGGGCAAGAAGAGGAATTGATTTGAATACATTATGTATTTAGGATGTAAACTAAGCCATATCTATTCCAATTAGATAATCAGAAGTAAGGAGAGTCAAAAGTTGGACCTTTTAAATATTAAACAGATACAACAAAGCAGAAGACATTTCAAATGTAACTGAAACTTATCCAGCCAAAATTAGAGTAATTTAGAAGAAAACACTGCTTAATTATTAAACATTGCTTAATAGTAATTTATGGCAGTATCCAAAAATATGTAGAAATATATATATATAACCTTTTTGTAGTGTCACTTGGGTAGAGCCAATATTGAAATACCTTACTTTTTAAGTTAAATTATCTTCCAGGAAAATATGGCAAAGCAAAAACAATATAATGGACCCCATTCTAAGACCTAGTGAAATTTTATGTTTCCTGAATAAGTACATGTCATTACAGCAAAAATTGTTTTCTCCAAAAAATTAAGCTTTTATTTTGACTTCTCTACATGCAGTGCAACAAAAGGTATTAAAAAGCTGTAGCAGGTTGGAGAAAATTCATCATTCTGGAAGAATTTCAGCTAATAAATATAAATGGCATTGAGAAAGAAAGCACTAGAAAAATCACCACTTTGTAATGATGACAATATTTGCAATAAAAGGAAGTGGCTGTCACCACTTGTATCCAGTGATCAATCACTAACAGATCATAAAGACACAAGTCCAGGCACATGAGCTTCTTGATAAGATGCCTTATAAAGCAGACAGAAAAACCTATCAAATATTTTCAGGAAAAAAATCAAGCTGGATTTAATCAAAGCTTTCTATATAAATTCCAATTAATTGGAAATACGAGGGAGAGAAGTTTGAAAACTTCAGCTGTCAGAAGACTTTTCAAGTAGGCAAAGTTGCTTGGAGAACTGTTATTACTGTATCGTGGCTGGATGTTAGGAGCTGTGGAGAGATGTAGAGCAGAAGCAGCCGAAAAAAGGGAAGTTGTGGTCAATTCACAACGTCCCTTAAAAGTCATACCGAAGACCTTGGATTTTATGCCTGGGTCCAAATTTCTCAGATTAGCCTGGGATATTGATACGTAGCCCTCACTTTTAAAAGAATGAAATGAATGTCCTTCCATCTCAGAAAAGCTTAAGAAACATATTCAATTAATTTAATGGTAATAATGGTCACTGGCACATTGCTGCAGAAATACCTATTAAGATACAGCACAGCATTTTCACAATTTACAGAACTCTTTTAAATTTTTCAGAAAATATTTGTTATCCTATAAGATGGAAATATGGAAAACAGCAACAAGTCTCGGGAAGCGCGGAATGTTGATCTGAGGAGCATGTTTAGAGGTGAATCCTAGTGGCAGCACCTCAGTGAGGCAAGGAGCAAGGGTGGATATTACAGCTCAGGTGTGAGACACTGACGCTGCCAGTGATTCGGGGTATTGCTGTGGGATGTAGTGGGCACCAAACACTCTCACGAATATCGTACCAGAAACTTACTGCATAGATTTTACAGCAAGCACAACACAACTGCTGGTTTAAAACACTGACGTTCTCACTCAACGGAGTGAGATGTCTGCAATGCCACTGTTGCAAAAGAAAGTAGCTGTGGCAGTGGAGGAGAACATTTGTGGCAGAATCACACGATTTCTGTGACAGTGGGGTATATTTATCTAATACATACCATCTTCCCATGTGAAAATTCAATTTTTGCATTACTGAAGTACAGTGCATTTATTAAGACACAAATCCTACCTATGCTTTTTTAAAAAATTTTTTTCTTATAAAGTTTCTGAAATCATTCCTTGGCTCTACTTACCCACAAGGTCTATAGGTGAACACAATGTAACTCTCTTCATCACTTCTTTCAATGAAAGTCACGCAGGTATGCTTTTCCCAGTGTCTCATGGCCTGCTTGAACATGGCTCGCTGGCTGCCTGGAAAAATTGCATGACTTTAATGAGCACTTGACAGTGCTGGCTCCTCCATGCTAAGCCTGGCAGGGCAGGTCAGAATGCCACTGCTATCATCAACCAAAGAAGACTAGTTTACAGCACCACAAATGAGTCATAGTCAAGAATCAACACTCACTTTATAATCAGAGGATTAAGGCTCACTATCTCTACAAATATGTGTGTACAAGGCTCTATAAAGGGTAGATACATTCCTCCTGTCATATGAAGAGAAATAAATCTCCAGATTTTAATGGACACATTTGAAAGTTGGTTTAAAAACCACAGGAGTACTTTAGACTCTTAGAAAATAAGACTAAGAATGTTTTCTCAAGCTCAAAGAAATTTTAAACTAGTAACCTCAGTGGAGTACTTTTGCAAATTTGATTGAATGCTATGTTTTTATGTTAATATTATATACAAATACACACTTCATCTATAAGATAGCTTCTATTTCTTTATCAAAACAGACACTCTGGGAATATCTTACCAGTAAAGTTGCCCCCTATAACATAAGGAATAACACCTCCAGGCCATATTCTTTCCGTTCTTGATGTAGCAGCTCTGGGAACTCGATTTTTCTCATTCTGCCCTGAGAATTTTTGAGGTACTTTTTCCTTAACTGTGCTGTTTTGCTGCAAGCCTGCAGTGACATTTAAAACATTCTGTGAAACAGAAGTCCTTGGTCAGGGAGTCATTTACCTCTTAAAGGACAAAGTTGAAATGTCTTATTTACATATTTGTATAAATATGTCCAAAGTTAAGAAAAAATGCAGTGAAGTATAAATATGTTCAAAGTTAAGAAAAAATGAAGTGAAAGAAAAGCATTAAAATTTTAAGTATTTCAAGTCAAAATACTATTTCTGAATGCTCTGTGAATGAACTTTGATGAATTCTCGTACAACCTACAGGAGATAGAAGTCAGGCATATAAACCATAGAAAAAATTGTTTTATATTTTCTACCTTATTAACTCATTACCAGTTTACTCCCAAATGATACAATATTATTTAATAAAGTTCCCTAGTATTCAACACTCTACTTACTCCAGCTAAATCTTTAATCTTTTAAGTTAGGACACATTGTAGTACAGCCTAAAAGTATAAACAGTACATTATATATAGATAGGTTTAATAATAGCACAAAGACAAATGTAGTCTCAGCCACCTGAGACCATCTGCCATCTCGCCTGCAGTTTCCTCTGGATTCGTCTCCAGGGAGACTTCGAGGTCACACTCCACAGGAACAGGTTAACATAAAATCCAGCCCATCCTGGAGTAGCTTCCAAATATAGAGTCCTTTACTATTCTTCATGACCTTCCATATTTTTCCTATTGTTTTTCTTTGTCATAAATATGCATAATTATTTTTTCTTATTCATCTCTCATTGTTGCTACAAAGGGCCTCTCACTAATAAATGCCTGCTTTAACATAATAAATGTTGAACATACATAGCCTCTCCATCCATGTCTCTAACAAATCTGTCTTTTCAGTGTCCTGGAGCAGTTTCTTTGCTTAGGTAAATTACTCTTGGAAAGTATATATTTCAACAATTTCATTATAATTCATCAATCTAAGGAATCTTAGATTGAACAATGAATATGAACAATGAATGAAGGATTTTTAAAAAATTTTAAATCTATAATAGTGGTTAATAAATTCAATACTATGAAAATTAACTAATTATAAAATCAAAGTCAGTGTTCTAAATGTCATATATATGTTTTAATGGTAAAAATATTAATTATTTTAATCCAATAAATCAGTCTATCAATTTAAAATAAGTAGATCTTATAATATTACCAAACAGTTATATTTTTCATTTGACTAAAATTGGTTGACCTCCATGCTTTATAAAAATATCTTCATATGATATCCAATTAACTGGAAAAGGTTTTAAAAATAAAATAAATATCTAATACATTTTAATAAGGAAAAACCTAAAATAAGTTAAAGGAACAGTTCAAATGGTCCCAAATTAAATTCTAAAAGTCTTATATCAAACATAGTCAAATGAATACATTATATTCATAGTAAAAATGAATACATTATTTTCTAAGCATAAAGTTTCTACATCACGTCATAAAGCTACATGGACTTTTAAAAACACTAAACTGCTATGAGTATAATATTTACTGTACATCAAGTCAAGCGCCTGCAACTCTAAACATTGATATACCAGAGCCAATTCTTCTTATCCGGTCTATAAGTTGATAGAGAGCCCCTCGTTTCTTTGCTATACCATGGTCTCCAAGTCCACCTTTAAGGATAAGAACAAATAATTAAGTTAAACTCAAATCAAATGATCCTGAAAGTTCTTGCAAATAATATTAATATGCTACACTGATTTCTCTTCGGACATCGTTTTTACATGGTATTAAAATTAGGAATGTTTGTGAGTCTTTGTAGAGGGTAAAAGTTCCACAGCAACAAATATTGGTGAGGAAAAGCAAGAAGCTATCATCTGGGAGATTTAAGAAACAATCTAAATGACTTTATTTGGACATCATGACATTTGAGTCACTGTTGATAATTTGAGATATTTTTCTTCACTGTGACCTTGACGTCACATATTGTTATATAAAATTACTGCAAGATAGTTTGTCCTATTGATTGCATTCCAGCTATTTTCCCTATGAAAACTGAATATTTTCAGAAGCCAAATCAGCAAGTGGAAATGTACACATTAGGAAAGAGACCTGCAAACAGTGCAAGTTGAGTTCTAAAACTTTGATAAATTTTGAAAAAAAATAAAATCATATCAAATTCTATAAATTGAGTTCTCTAATTTCTAATTAATAACAATTTGAATAAAAAACACAAGGTAAGAATCCAAATGTTGTTCAACTGCAAAATGCATTCTATTGAAGTACACATTGGAAAAGAAAAGGAAATGCAAAATGCAAATGGAAGAGGATTGGAGAGGAATAAGGAAATATGCCTTTTCTTGATTTAACCAATAAAGATTAGGAAAAATGAATTCCTGGCATAAGCTGAAAAGCAGAACACTTAGCAAACAATCTTGAAAAGCTAAGACCCTTGATTCTCATTTTGTGATTTCTATAAAATGCCGCTCCTGGTTCTGTCCTCTATTCGTCCTACATTCCTTGAATTTTTACAAATAAGTAAGTAAAAGCCATCACTGAATAAACAGCCAATACAACTACTGTTAACATAAGAACAAGTGCAGGTGCATTTGCACACTGTCAGTGCCTGTGTTTCACAGGTTCTTTGGGACAAGACAAGGAAAGTCAATCCATGAAGATATTCATACTCTGAACTAAACCTAATACCTGAAAAGCTAAAAATAAAACAACAATAAAATCTACTGCCATATAAGCCTCTTAAAAGGAAAATCAAGTAAGTCCTTATAAGGCAAGTAATTTACAGCACTTGCCCACAGACTCGTAATCTGCCTAATTATTTGCATTACATGGGCATATTTTTCGATGTCCATCTGGGGAAAAATTTTTGAAATTTTTTTCATTGAATGTTTTAGAAAGATGAAGTCATAGTTAAATGTATTCATTCCTAAGTAGTTACAAAAATATTTTTAAAGAATGGCATCTATGGTTTGAAATGACTATTGTATAGCATCTATATTTATATTAGAACAGCCTGAAGTAGATAGAAATAGATTTATAAAGGAACTACTTATGAGAAAAAGTGCTTGTTAATACTGAGGTAGCTACAAGGGTAATTGTAGAACTGAATAAACAACGTTTCAAAGCTATCAAAGACAATGATGTTTTATATCATATTTTAGAAAGTTTCAAAAGATTTTTAGATCAATTGAAATACTGCTCTGCATAGATAGCTTACTAAAACAGCAAAAAAAGAAAAATGCTTTTTTGACATGTTCTAAAATACTAAATAAGTACACATTAAGTACATATTTATGAAAAAGGTATACTCTAAATTAAAAGATACCTACTAATGCAAAACAAATAAGTTTAAAAGAAAGGAAAAAAGAGAAATAAAATAAAATATACCATTATAGTGTTTGAAACTGACCTGAATAGTGCAAGTTACTATAGAAGTTTAAGATATGTGTGCCTTTCATATATACATTTAGAATAAATGTTTTTAACAGTATATATAATGGTTTATTCAATATATTTAAAATAATGTTATTTTTTGCAGATGCACTATCATAGAGCTTAATTTTAAATGAAATAACAACAGTTGGGCATGAAGATACATCACATTCTAGCATGACTAGACTGAAGTTCGAATGAGTTTGAGCCCAATCTAGGCAATTTAGTGATTTAGCAAAACCCTGACTGTAAATAAAAAATCTTTAGAGGCACGTCTCAGTGCAAAGACCCCTCAAATTGTAGAGCTAAAAAAAAAAAACACTAGAAATGTTTAAATCACAGATAATTAATGGCTTCAAAATAATAGGGGAGAAGTTAAAGAAATACCTTGAATAAAATTTAAAGCAAAGGAAAATTTTGATAGAAAATGCAACTGACAATGAACACAGGATTTTGCTGAGTGGTCTCACTGTTCCGCTGTCCAGAATAAGTGTCTTTCATGGCAGTGTTCAGAGAAATACAGCAACTTGGACCATCTGCCACTGAATGTATTCTATAGTAACATACTAGGATTCTACTGCGAAGCAAGATTTTCCCCTATTTTATGTTATGTTTCAGAAAAAAACTATCACTGCTATATGCAGCAAAAGCCAAAGCATGCTATGCTTACACAGTATTATTATTTTACAAAATAATTGTTTTAATTGTGATAATATTTTGACTATATGGGACATTGTCCTTATTCTTAAAGAGTATATACTAGACTACTTAGTAAAAAATGTTTTGATATTACTTGTTTGTATATACTTTCTGCAGTCAATTTCAAACGTTTTCATATCACTGATGCAAGTACAGGCACACACAGAGTAAACTGGTAAGCTGTTAAAAGCACCAACTGTAGGGCTGGGGATATGGCTCAGTGAGTCCTTGCTTTGCATGCACAAGGCCCTGGGTTCAAACCCCAGCACCACAAAAAAAAAAAAAAAAAAGGTAAACAAAAAATACTGAATCTAAAAAGTATATTAAATAAAAATGTATTGATTCACTGTCAAAAATCTTAAATCTGTTATATAATTGTCTGCTGGAAACAAGAAAGTAACTACATATTTTATTTTCTATGTGATAAAAGAAAATAAAAATAGTAAAGACAGGAAAGTAATGAAATCAAAAGACATTATATGAAATAGCTTTTAACTACAACTAGAAACTACAAATTGAAATTTTATCCTTTTGTTCTCACATTTTTTCTCCAAAATATAACATGGAATAAAAATGTAAAATATGAAGAATTTTAAATTTTAGGAAAACATATTTTTAAATAAGAACTGAAGTAACCTTTGAACTATTTTACTTCTCATAGCGGTATAATTCAAACATGTTCAAAACACCTAATGTTGAAATTTTCTTCTGGGCTTTCATAAGATAGTCACATATTTCTAAACAAATTTTCATCAGTTACTCTAAGAATCATTTACACTTCGCAACCGAATAACCAAGTGGGAGACAATGGGGTCTTTCTTAGAATTGAATTCCGTTTCTAACTCGCCATCTCCAGATTATGTGACAATGAGAAAGCCATACAAACTTTGATCTCACTTGTGAATAACAATTGTATTAGTGCTGACCCTCAGAAATTTGTTGTGAGGATTTAAAGTGTTAATATTTGCAAATCAAAGTCAGCCCAGGAATACAATAAACACTATAATGTGCTTGTTAAATAAAGTCATAAAATACACCTAAAATTCTAAACATACAGATTCCTGTGCAAGAAAGCAAGTTTGGTCAGTGAGATATTAAAAATGATGTAGAGTATTCATACCATTTCAAGAGTACGTTTTCTCCACAACGAACACAGATTTACCCAAATAAGGAGTCATACCTGTGGTATGTCCAAGTTGTCCAAAGGGGTTCTGGGTCAGGTCAATTGTCCTATCTATTTGAAAGATATTTAAGTCTTCATCATCTAAGGCAATATCACCCCAAAATACAGCTAAAAGAGAAAAGGTGAATTAAAATGTAAAATAGTTCACAGTACAATGAATGCACACAGAGATAATTGGAAAAACATTACTGAAGTAATCTTAACTGGATATACTGGACTTTTTACAGTATAAATATAAGCCACCTGTGAGAGAGGCATGACCCCCCTGTTGTTTTTGGTTCTGTTCTGTTTTTACTTTCATAGCATTGATATTTGTGGGGAGGACAAAAAATAGTTTCCTTGAATGAGATTCTCAATGATTGACTGGCTTGGGAGTGTTCTGAAGAAAGAGAAATTGGCAGTCTCGAGCTTATTGGCAAATATGTGAAAATCTGAGAAGGGTGCCTACATTTCCTGTGGATCCTTGTGACCAGTCACAGGTCATCACTAGTTGGGGAAAGGAGGAGTAACAAGTAAACCATGGGCTGTAATAATCTGTAAACTAAGGTACAATCAAGACGAAAGAATATATTGCCATTATAGAAATGCATTAATTAATTTAATACAATTACAATGCATTTCTCTAAAGCCCATATTGCCTCAAGTCTCTACAGAATGGATATATAACTACCAAAATGGTATTTAAATCAACATGCTTTTGAGCAACAATTAGTTCCAGATCTTTGAGGTTTTATGACAAATAAGACCTGTTTCATATTTTCATTATTACTTTGCAATCTAGAAAGTACTCAGACTATCCAGTGCTTCATGCTTGTGAATAAAGCAAAACTCTACAACTTATTGTGAAATAATGGAAAGCTCATTCATAAGGAGGATGTGAACTTCTCTCTTAAATTCAGAAATAACATTCACACAACAGTGAAATGGTCTTGTTTATTTGAGACTAAATTAAACCAACTGAGTCTTTGTACGGTCAGATGTCAAAAAACAGTGACTTCAGGAAACAGTGAGAGAATAAATTGATTATGACACAGGAAAATTTAACAAATGGGTAGAAGTAATAGAATGTTAACTTCAACGTTTCTTCTGTAAAACCAAAGGGGAAAAGAAGCCATCTTCAAAATTTAGGAAATAACAGAAATCTGTGTTTTTACAATGACTGTCTTTTACTGAATACAGATCTAAATACTGTACTTATCAATTTCAGCATGACCAAAAAGAGTTAATAAAATTAGCTGGCATTAAAGTTAAATCAGTCATCACAGCTATGAAACGTTTTAATTAACTAGTTTTGTTTCCTCACATAAATCTGAAACATGAAAGGTTTAGACTTCTATGTTGATCTAGAAACAAGAAAACAAAATTCAATTTGAGATAGGTTATCTGTTTAATATATGGAAAAGCCTTTGTTAAAATTTGAATTCTCTTTTCAATCACTACTTTTTTTTCCCTATTACCAACAGTCTTCCTCTTGCCTGCAGGATGCTAGAGTCTAATAAGTGTAAAGAAATGTTTGCTATCTTTCACTGTCGAAGGAACATCACCATGAAAAGTCTGTAAAAGCGTTTGTAACACTAGATAAGAGCTTAGTGTCGATATCTACAACGGAAATCCAGATTCTAAAATTGAATTCAACTTCATACGCATGCAGGAAAAAATAAAAACAAATGCTCCAGTGTCCCTAAAGCCAAATAGCCCAGGAAAGAGATGACCAATCAGAATTAAAAATTTTGGCAATTAGAATATAGGGTTTGGTTTCATTAAAATAACATCTATTTCCTTCAAGACGGTACCGTAAATTTGCGAGTTATTCAAAACTGCTAGCAAGTGTATTTCTATATAAATAGCTGTGGGCACTGATGGGCAGAGACTCTCAGCCTGGCTCTTCCTTAATGCTGAAGGGCTGGGGCAAACAGACAGTAAATCAGTGCTTATCTAACTTTGCGCAGAATCACAGCGAATCTGCTGAAAATGAAAATTCTGATTTATCCACCTGGTGAGAAACGTCAGGTCCTTACATTTTTAACAAATTCCCAGTTGCTAAAAAATAATTACCATTGCCCTCTTCCTAGCATCTTTTTTTTTTTTTCTGCAAGAATAAGCTTTCACTCTTCTAAGTCAGCTGATGGATAGGAAAACTGAGACACTGACCAATCGAAGTGTGTGCTTG
Source organism: Hydrochoerus hydrochaeris (assembly GCA_004027455.1). Lineage (NCBI taxonomy): Eukaryota > Metazoa > Chordata > Mammalia > Rodentia > Hydrochaeridae > Hydrochoerus > Hydrochoerus hydrochaeris. The sequence goes on from PVLA01000111.1 coordinate 425,733, forward strand.
TCAGTACTAGCTTTTCCATAATAAATGGGGTACCCATAAAATAGAACTCAATTGTGTTTTAGATTTTTATGCTCTTGTAATGACTTCACGCAGCCAGCAGGATTCATGCTCTAGTGGGTTATATGAAACACAGATCAGCAGTCCAAGGATAAGTCACTTCATAGAAGCAAAAACATTACTTCTGGAGAGAAAAAAAGGCAGGAGGCCAGATGATACTTACAAAGGAGACAAAACAGTTTTGGAGGACATTAACCCATTTTATTTATCTGTATTTTTCCTAATCTAATAGCTTTGGAAGAGCTTGGCAGTTCTGAATACATCATAAATTGCTTCAGAAAAAAACCAAGTACTCTTTTGGATGCAAGCAATAAGGGATGTTGATGCTGATTCGTTTATGTGCCGATTTAGTGAATTGTAGACCACGCACATCTTTAAATCTTGATATGATCAACAGAAAAAAAAGACATTTTAGAACCTCAACTTGCTATATACAGTAGTTTAAAATGCATGATTTCTTTCTTCATAGTCATGCACTAGAAGTTTCCCTATTTTATCTCTACTCAAATGTAAGTATCCTATTTCTATATGCTACAGTGCTTTACTTCCACATTGGAGCAGCAAGCTAGGCCATGACAATATGTATTTATAATTCACATTATCAGCTAATGTATATTTTATGTTTAGTAGTAAAGAGATACATAAAATTAACCATTCCAATTTGGAATTTTTTGTTTTCCATTTTATCCAGTATTTTCTATTTATTTTGCATTAAAACTCCACAAAATTAGACAGATAATTAAAAAGTTTGAATTATAACTTGTTGGTTCATTTGCAAATTTTTAAAATTTTTTAGGTGAGAACTAAAAAATTTGCAAATTTTAAATTTTTTTAAAGTGAGAACTAAAAAAAATGGGAAATTGGTTCATAGAGGACAATACTAACTAAGGAAATTAGTTAGAAATTAGAATATTCATTATCTATTTGGAATTCTGCTTAGATTCCAATGGTCAGAAAGGAGGCAGGGTGGAGGTAACCAAGCAGCTAAAATAAAATGTCAAGAAGAGCAATTTTCAAACTACATAGAAAACCACAAGTTTTGTTTTTCTCCTAAAGGTCATTTTGCTTCAATGAGTTACAAAAATTTCCCCCAAAAATCAAAAGACATAGAAAGACAGTAAGCTTTTGTTGAATATGCAGAATAATGCACTTTATAAAATAATATATGGTAAAAATAAGCAATCTAAGATCATAATTCTCTACGCACTATTTTTTAAAGACATCTCTTTCACCTACTTCCCGATTCACCATTGATCTTTGGCTGAGGCTCAGATCCAAAGATGAGTTATAAAGAAGTTTCAAGTTTGTGATTTCTGAAAAGCTGTTTGCAAATTATACATCTATCTGGCTTTATAAAACACTGACACCATATTTTTTCCATGGAAATGTTCTCTGATTAAAAAAGATCCCACAAAATAAAGACTATTCTTTGCCTAAAGCAAAGCTTATCAGTCCACTTAAAGGAAAATGCTCTCTAGAAAATGAATATATTCACTTTAATTAACACTACAATACCTGACCACTAAAATACTTGATAACCTGAGAGCATAATTTGATGAAAAAAGAAGGCTCTCTTCAGGCATTACCTACAGAAAGCCTTCCCAGAAATCCTCTCCCCAGTTGGCCTAGTTAGGTCTTTGATAGGCTTCTGTGTCCTAGGGTTACTTCCATCAGTAATCAGCCATCGCACTGAATTTTCTAATTAATTTAGTAATTTTCAATCATCTGATTCTTTAGTCTGATTTTCAGACTAATAACCACAACAGGTAGCATGTGATATTCATCATTATTTCTTTTTTGATAAATTAATATTTAAAGATACATTTAAATTTTTATGTATAAAAATGGGATGGCATTTGAATACAAGTCTACACTGTGTAATAACTGGGTCAATTACACGTATCTGACTTCTCAAGTATTTATTATTTCTTGATGATGAAAACTCAAAATCTTACAATGGCTATATAAGCAGCACTCCCCAGCCACTTCTCAGGGTTTCAATCTGGAAGCATTTCCTCCTGTATACTGACCCCTGTGCAGCAAAACAGGTCTGTTGAAATAAAGACTGGCTTTTGTGGTACTGTAAAAAAAATTCTTTATTCTAGCTTTTGGAAGTATGTGGTACATTGTTATTATCAATATTCCACTGATCTTGCAATAGCACCCAAAATCCTCAATGCCAGAGTACCAAAAACTAATAGCACTTCAGTGTACATATATATTAGGAGTTTTTTTAAAAATGTGAATGAAAATATAGCATGAATTGGTGTATCATTTGTATAAGAAAAATGAAGCTAAGCATGCTATATATCTAGTAAGTTTGCCTTAAAGCCAAAATACTAGTTATTTACCCATTTCAAAGAATAACTAAGGGAAATATGTTCCCTTTTCTCTAAATACCATACTTACAGTCTCAGGAAATATATGACAGAACTTGATATCCAGTTATTTTGATATTTATGGGATCTGGAGAGAAAGCTCAAAGATTCAAGGATAGCCAAGAGCACTTTCTCATTACACTTTTTCCACACGATCTTTAAACTTTCAGCATTTATTGATATTGGATTAGGGAGGAAAAATGATGTCATGTGAAGGTCTAACAGATTGCTTTGACTCACAGCCAAGTATAATAAAAATTTCCTCAGAGAAAGACAACGGTGAAGACTCAAAAATCAACTATTTTCACATGATTGACAGCCAGTAAGCAAATTCCCAAGGAAATGTAAGATTTAGCATTAAGTTCTAATAAATACATTTTAGAAGCAATGCTACATGAGAAGAAAATAATTTCCTGCTGGCTTTTTATTTTTACAGAATAAGTTTTTTCCCCAAAATGACACATGAAAATTAATATAAATTCCAATTTCGAGAAACAATTATCTAAAATTTTAAAAACTCTTGATACAGTAAAAGCCTAAATAAAATGTATTTTTATATATACTCATAAATAGAGATAAAAATTTGTTATGTAATATGTAGCTGTCTTACATTTCTAATAATAAAAAAGAAAACATTTGCAGTACAATTATTTTAGTTGTTCATAGGATAGCATCTATGCATTGTTTTACTTAAATAATTCTGTAGAATTTTTTAAAATCTGCATTTCTGCTTTTACTATACACTATCTCATACCCTCCACATAGTCATCACCTAATCTACAATTTTAAAACTATGTATATAATGAACACTGCCACTGATGTTAAATAAAATTGTTTAATCTTTCTTCATTCATAAACTGGATTGCAAAGGGCATTGAGGAACATAACTTTTGCATAGCCACTCTAAAAACCACATGTTCTTCTCTACCAGGGACACAGGCTTTGAAGGGTAATGGATACAACATAAAAATGTAGTGCTATTTGAATCATTGATATTTTAAAAAGAAAAGAAAGAAACTAAGCATATTTTAAATTTCAAATAACACAGAACTTATTCCCTATTAAAATGGAATACCTGAGTTGTTAAATCAAGAAGTAAAATATAATCACAATATAAAATTAGATGTTCAATATGAAATGCAATATGCATATATATATTTAGAAATATAGATATGTATGTATATCCTAGTAGCAATAATTATTCTTCCAAAATATAGAGATTGTGACAATAAAGTCATTTTTAATGCTACATTAGTCTTGAGATCAATGTAGATTGACTCAGCCACTCTGAACACAGAAAACAAGAAGCAAGTCATGTTTTGCAAATTTCCCTTTTCTGTTTTAACATCATTTTCCATTATGGATAGGATTAAATGTTACATTTTCAAATAAACATCTTTCTTTTTAAGTCAAAAGACAAAATTTTTTCCCATAACAAAAGATCCATTGAAACATCGTATCAATCTGCATTTATAGCCCACAATGCCTGTGGATAGGATTTCTCAGGACATTTTTAAAATATTACCCATACCACAAATATTCATTTGGAACTCTTTGTCTCAAAAGAGAAAACATTGACCCAAAAGTACTTTGATTAAGAAACGTCAAAATAAATACTGGAACTTTTTTGTGTGTATGGGCTAACATTTTCTCTTACAAGCTTTAAGAAAATAAATTATTGCAGTTCACAAGATTTTTTTAAATGCCATTGTTACACTGCTCAGATATTGAATATTATAGCCAACCACTAGCAAGATTTGCTGTATTTATATTTCCCACATTATACAGCTTGTAAAAGCACAGCCAACACTTCCTTTTTTCTCCCTTAGGCCCATAATTGTTTACACTGTGGCCAATGTAAGAGTCAACTCTGATACTTCTTTTTTAATTAAATTTGTTTATTTTCTAAATATTGACACTAACTCGGAGTAAATTTTGGTCTCTTCTTGGAAATAAGACTGCTTATGCAAATTTACTATTTTCTATATTTTAGCTTTGTTTTACCAACTGGCTGTTTATATCTTCAGACAAACAGAAGAATCTTTATTCCCATTTTTCCTCATTTTCATTTAGCCCAGTTTTATGATAAGTTAGGATGAGTGGTTATATGCCAACCTTTCTGCTTACTAACCTGTCAAGGATTTCCTCTGGGATAGGTCAAAGGCTAAAGGTTTTCCTTGATTAATACATTACACTGTGCAGCCACAAAACAACCATGTTCAGTGAAGTACGCCTGACATTTAAAAACTCATTGACACTCTGAAAACTTAACTCCATATACTGTTTTCTACTTGTTCTTTTGTTGACTTAGATTCTTGAATGAGCAGGATTTCATTCACAATTAAGCAAGAAAAAATGAAAGAGCTATGAAAGGAGCTCATAACATTATTTTCAATGTTTTCAAATGTTCAGTAACTTACACTTCTATTAAATGTGTAGTGCTTACTAGATCTAAAACAGGTCTCACGTATTTAGAGCAATGCCTTTAGAAAGGTGATTGGATCCTCTGCGGATGAATTCACTGAAGGATGAGAATTTGATGGTATTTACTGGGATATAATGGAAATGTAGGAAGCGGGGCCAAGTTGAAAGGAGTGGGTCATGAAACAAGACTTTGGAGACTACAACTGACCCCCAGCCCTTTCTAGCACATTTCCTGGCACGGTACTTTCTGTTTGTATGAAGAGGCAGCTTCCCTCTACTCTGCCCTTCCGCTATGATATTTCTGCTCTGGAACCAAAATGACTCTTCTAAGTTGTGTATTTTGTCCCACCATTGAAAAAAGTAACTAAGACATATACCACTCCCATTTCACCTGTCTCATCTTAACGCCCACCCTTTTACTTGACAAGGTACAGCTGGTGAGCATGAAACGCAGGTCACTTCTTAGAGTTCCGGGACTCAGACTGGGAAGAATTTTCTGCTGAAATTTCTTTTCAAAGTCATGCTGGTGATGCGTCTTCACCATAGCAAAGTTTCATATGGGAAATTAATCAGTAGTTACTTCCTTTTCATATTTGCAGAAACAGTCATGTTACCCGCATCAACGCATGGAGAAAATGTGCTTTCATAGGGAATGGAAGCAGTATACAAAAGAAATATTTGCTAAAGGAAATCCTACTGCACTGTAACTTGCACACTGGTGGAAAAGAAACCACCAGTACTCTTTCTGTTCTGGATGTGATTTCAAAGTTGCTAAGTTATTGGCTAGTACTACTTCAAGCCTTATTTGAGATAATAAGCAAAAAAAAAAAAAAAATGGATGATGAAACCCAAAGATACACATGCATAATAAACAAATAAAATCCTCAACAATACCAGGAATCATAGTGTTTAATGTGTTCTTTAAATTTAAACATTTAGAACTGGGGTGATTAAATTTTAGCTAGTGGATACAAATTGGAAATTTGGCCCATCTAGTTCTCTAATCTCCCTGCAGTGTTATAGATTAATCTTAAAAGTATATTTTAACTAGAAGCTTATCAGCTCCTTAAATCTTTGGATTCAAGATAGACTTGTAATTTTCCTCTTAAATTACTCACAGTATATCCTGTTTAGAAAATACTTCTATAATCTTTTGAAAACAAAAGAGGAAAACCTACAGATTTGTATGTATTTTATTTTGCTTAAAATATGTTATCCAAAATGTCTCAATAGTAACTATCTCTAAGGAAATGAATGCCATAATCCATGGAAATATATGTGGTTACTGAAAGATGACCTCTACTTCAGTAAAACCAGATGCAAGGAAAAACACTATGGGTAATAAAGGCAAGTATCATTTGCTTCTATAACTGTTTCAGTTTCAGATAATTGTATCAGTTACTCTCTTATTCGTGAGGTTTTAGAAAAACAGTGTTTTAATAATTATGCCTAAACTTGTAAAAGGGTCATTTGTATAATTAATTTAATAACAAAATTAATTAGTAATTCTGTAGGGCTTATAAAATGAGCAATAACTTTAAAAAGTCATAAAAAAGCCAATCAAAAACAAAAATACATTTAAAATGTTTCAAGTTCATTATTATTATTTTCAAATATTATGAGACCATTTCATTATCACCTACTAAACTTATATTTTGCCTGATACATTGCTAAGTACTGGGAATTCAAAAACAAAATAAAACCAAGTTCTTTCTTTGAGACTTAATAATTCAATACATCTAGAGGCTCTTTTATACCCACTGAAAGTAAAATTTAAATTGAATACTTAGTCTTGTACCATTCAAAAAGTTATAATAGGATCAGATACTTGAATATACTTTAAATCATCACAAGGAATAATAAAAATAGACATTTGATTTTACCAATTTGGACCTTGGTACTAATTATACATAATTCTCTAAATCTTGGTACTAAATTATACATAATATCTCTAAATACAGTTCACTGCTATCATTGGTACATATTATATGTTAGGGTTGTTTTTTCTCAATATTGTGGTTATAATAGCCATTGATTTACTGTTTCACCAGAGACCATTAATTAAATTCAAGAAAAATACACCAGAAAATAATAAGGACCCTAAAAAGTAATATGTGCCTTTAAGGACTTCTCGAATTATTTGTCTTCAGATTGGCAGACTTAGAAACTGCACCTTGTAATGTCCTGGAATCCATCACTTCAAAGTACAAATAAGTGTATTGATATTAAAGAATTATTCAGAAGTTATTCAGAGATCTCTGAGAGAGCTCATAAGGCATTGCTACCATAAAAATAAAAATTCCAGTTAATAATAATAAAAGACACAGTTGTGAAGAGGATTTAGCAATCAGAGATTCTGCTCAACATTCTCAGTATAAATAAAAACATGAAAAAATATACTAGTAAGAGCAACTATTGAGAGTGAAATCAAAACAGGGCAAGTTTACTCATATAATTTCCATATGTGATGGCAGTGTTCTATTACATCTCTGAGCAGAATACTCTCCCTCATGGGTTGAGTTTTTATGGCATCTTAAACATTTGTTTCTTGGATTATCTTTTCTCTTCATATTAATGTATAATATAAATACTGATTGACATATTCTTTTATTGTTCATGTTAATTTAGATAATCAACAGACTTGTCTTCCTCTGTTTTGAAATCATGATCTATTCCAACTACACAGAAAATCACACACACCATCTAGCTTTGCAATAACCTGAACATTTTGCAAAATTTGCTTCAGCTCTTTAATTATTAGACCAGCACTTACATGATATATGTACCCCTTCTAATTCCTATGACCCTATTGTCCTAGAGTGACCACGAACATGAATATGCAAAGAAGTATTGTATTTCTTTTTTGCTCCATGTTTTAAAACTTTACACAAATCTCAAATTCTGGTTTTTGTAACTACTTTGTCCAGTATTAAAAATTATAATGCTTATTTACAATATACAACTGTAGCCTTTTAATTTGTTATTCTTTTATATGAATATAGTTATTTGTATCTCTTCCTGTTATAGAAATTTGTGTAGCATTAAAATCTCCCTTAATACAAACAATTCTCTAGTAAGTGCCATATTTAGTACAAGATTTTATTTAGAAAGTACATGCAGAAGTACAGTTAGTTAGATTATAGGATATTCATATGTAAACTTTTGATTAGATGAGTCCTGGTTTTGAATATAGACTAGTAATGGCAGCAATATAACTAGTAGAAACAGCAACATAATAGAGTATTTCTCAAAAGCCCCAAATACAAATGAATAACAACAAGTCATTTTTAAACAGTTTTGATACCACAACAGCTACAAGAACCACATACTATCAACATGAGTCAGGCGCTAAAGAAAGAAGACAGCTAGATTTATGATAGGTATGTGAACAAAAGAATGTTAAAAAATAGCTGAGGGATACTCATTGGAAAGTGAGACTGGCCACTCTAATATCAGTAGCTCTACAGGGCAGACAATTTTACAAAAACCAATGTGTATGTTAATGCAAGGAAACAAGTAAATCTATGCATATAGTTGGTAGCACAGCCATACAAAGAGGGAATATCCCAAGTTATTTGACAAAATGTTGACCAAACAGCAATTTGTCTATATCGTCATTGAGATAAGATCTAATAGTAAGAAACTTTTTTAAAAACTAAACTTCCAATGACCATATTTTGCATGTATCATGAGATAAAGTGTAAAGAGGAACTGTATTAATTTTGAACACCCAGATTTTCAATATGGTTGTGAGCGCTGATTTTGGTATAAGAAAAGTCAAGTAAAAAATTTAAATTCCAGTTAAAGTGCAATTATCAATATGTATTTATGACTAATTTCAAAGCTAAAAATTATATATATATGTATATGTATATTTCTTAGTTCTAATTAATAAGAGTTAGAAACACTGATAATATGCATCATTGTGACTCAGAAAAACTCCTAGTAAGCAAATCAGAGAGTGCCTGAGGTTCCATATCACCTTCAGCAGCACACTCTCAATGACCTAATTCCTCCCCCTGCGCCCCGCCTCCTCAACCTCCTGTTACCTCCCAATAGTGCAACAGACTAGTGACTAATCCTTTAGTGTATGGACCTTTGGGAAACATTTTAGATCCAAACTATAACATGCAGCAGATATCTAAGACTTCTTTTCTGTCACATCAGTATATCAGCCTTTAAACCCTACTATATAGTAATTTATTAGGAATCTTTATTTCTAACGTAATGAGATCTTTACTCCTCTACTTGTGTTTCAGAATTTATTCGGTCATTCTCAGTAAACAATTTCCTATAGAAACTTGAGAAGCGTCAGGCTACAAGAGAAAATCTTGTTAGGATCTTGATTAGAGTCATACTGACATTTTAAATGAATATACAAACTATTGTCATTTCAAAGATAGTTTTTATACTCATAATCATGTTTAACTTTCTTTATCTTTATTTACCACTTTTTAAAAAGGAAAAACATTTCTCCCTAAAGATCTTATATATGCCTTTTTGAATTTATTTTTATGTAAATATTCAAATATTGTTATAATACATACCAACCATTTTAAATTACATATTCTAAGTGTTATTTGTATATAAGAAGTTATGTTCTAATATTATATTCATCTGATACAGTCAACATTTCTATTGGCTCTAATAAGTATCTTGCTTTTCCTGTGAAGAAAATCTTACTCGTGCAAAACAAAGACATACTGTTTTTGCACATTCTAGCCCCAGTATATATGAGTATGAGTGTGTGTGAACTCCTTTTTTGTTTTGTTTTATATAATTCTTAAAACCTTAGTATTGAAAATAAGTAGTGATAGTAAGAGTACTTGTCTTACAACCTTTTAGAAAAGGCTTCTAATATTTTAACTACTGACTACAATTTTACCAAAGAATTTTGGCAGAAAATTATCAGGTCAAAGAATACCCTTATGCTCTTGTTTTGAGTTCTAAAATTTGGATATGTAAAAGAACCTGACCTACCATACATTTCCTTTTAATGTCATTGCCTAGCTTTTGAAACATATTTACAAATATTTGTATAAAAATGAGGTTTCTTTTTTTAAATAGTTGTTAGAAAATGTTTGCAAATGTCTGAAAATGGTAGTTCCTTTTATTCCCTGTCTCTGAGGTCCCTGTAACTATGGAGACAGTCAGGAGGGGAGCACCACTGGTAACACCTCTTCAATGATATTATTTTAGAGAACACTTTGATGGTAGGCCCATATCCAATCTCATGATTGAAGAATTTATTCCCAGGTGCTAGGAAGGTTGTTAATTGATATCAACTATCATTTATCTTGGCTGAAACACTCCCTCATCCATGAGCAAAATCACTTCCTGTAGGTGGCAAACACTCAGCAGTCACACAGGGTATATAAGGGCATAGTTCCCTCTCCCTAAAAACGAACATCTCTAGTGAATCATCCTAGCTTCAGCACTCTGAATTTGTCTGAGAGCTTCACTGAGACTATGTTGTAACCTAGTATTTTCTTTTTTCTAGCCCTGTATCCTTCCCATTCTTAAGTGGTGACCCCAAGAACTTTGCCTGATAAACTCCCACATACTAATCGCCATCATAAAGAGTCTATTTCCTGTGCAACCCACTTTTATCAGTTGATACAGTCAAGAAGGTATTGTAAGATTTTGGCCTTGGAGATTTAGCAGTGCGAATCCCATCAGGAGCTGTAAATGCAACACAAATAATCTGTGGCCTATAGGATAATATCAATCATTCTCCTATAGTAATAACAGGCTATAAAAAAGGAATAGTGCTATTATATATCAAGCATTTGTGTGATATAGAAGGAAAACAATAACTCTAAAGCAGTAAATTAGGCAACTACTGCTAAACTCCCTTAATGCATGTTAAATGTTAACAAAAGAGTAACAGCAATTAATCAGCAATATTTTACTAAAAGCCAGAGTTTTCTCAGTATCGTATTAAAATCCATCTTCTACAGCTAAAATACACAGAAACTGAAGCTGAGAATGAATACTAGAGAAAAGCTATCTTTCCAATGTCAAAGGGTCAGTTACAACAAGGTCCAGCCTTACCTGGGAAATAGTGGAACCCTAACACATAAGATGAAAAAAATGGGTGAATGGAATACTCCTAAAAATCTTGACCTCCAGATTTCCCTGAACATCTGAATCAGAAGAAGCCTATACAACCCTCTTAAGGACTAGTACTTACCTCCTTTCTAAAGATGAAGCAGTGGCTTTTTCCCTAAAAGACAATCTGTACCACTCAAGATCTGTCATTATCTGTTCTGGACACTAGACCAGTAACTACAGCTAATTTACAACATAACCTGGCCAAACTATATATATATATATATATATATATATATATATATATATATATATATATTATTGGTACTGAGTATTGAATTCATGTCCTCATGCTTGCCAGGCAGGAGCTTACACTGCTGAATGAAATCCTCAGCCCCCAAGCCAGTTTTAAAAGAGGAGGTAAGGAACTATTCCCAAATAAATTAAAAGGACCAAGCCAACTTATACCTGCAGACACCCAAAAATATTCAAGAACTTAATTGTATGGATGAACCATGCAGTTGTTTAAGAGTTTCTTCATTTGGTAGCACTCTCCCAGGATACAGGATGAGAAACCCTTAAAATGATACTATAAGATGATGCCAACATGCTTTGATGAAAAGAATGCAATATGATGAGTCCTCAGTCTTTCTACAAAGAAGGCCAGAGCTATACCTTTGAGTAACCATACACAGACATTTTGAGAAGTGTCAGAAAGAGAGTTGTTGACAATGATATTGCAAATCCACACATATATAACTTTCCTGGGGTTAGTAACGGAATACATACAGGAACTAAAAGAATCTTGGTCCAGATGTGACTCACTGTCTGCCACTAAATTCTGACCCTCAAAATAGTCATTTCCTAGACCACTAATTTGTAAGCAAGATTTACATAGGTGGCTAGAACCACTTCCACACTGGTTTGGCAGCTCGTAAGATCGATTAGGAAAAGGAGACCACTTAAATTTTAACATGCACCTCCCACACAAGTCAAGATATCAAATATAAAACATCTGTTTTGATAACTGATGTATAAGATATGAAAAGATGAATGAGAATATTTCTGTCATCATAGCCCATTTTCAAAAACTCAAAGCAGATAACCAACAAAAATCATAATTTTTTAAAAACTCAAGTATTATCTTGACATCCAGACATGTGAATTCCAAGAGGCAAGCCTCTCTAAAGAGATAAGACAAGCTATTCACACCAGAGAAAAGAACATGCGATGAATACAGGGGTGTGAAGAAAACATCTACAATTTTAATAACAGCTTAAATGCAGAGGATGTGTTACTCTCACAATAGAAATCCAAGAAGGAGAGCTGTCACTCCCAGGGTCCTATTGGGAAATATGGGCTTCTCATCCTTGGCTTCTCAAGACTCTGAGCATTCAAAGATCCTGCTAACCTCCACCCCCCCTACACACACACACACAAAACCTTCTCTACCAGATTATATGGCAAGGGTGCAGTAGAATTTTAAGGTATGGCTGCTGGCTGCATTTTAGGCCCATTTGTTCAAGAAACAAGAAGGAATTACCATGCTAACAGGATGATTTAATATGAACATTACATTGTGATGTTAGCAGTGAAAGAATAAGCTTGACTTCCATTAATCCCTTAGAGCACCTCACAGTACTCCCTTAACCAATTTTGACTATAAATGCAGCATCTCTGAACTAGACTGGCACAGTATAAAAGGGCATGACCCCCTCAGGAATGTGGTGTAGATGAAACCACTATGTAAGCCACCTGTACTAGCCAGGAAGAATTTAATGCTGCCAACTGACAGGGTATGACCTTGGAAAATAAAAGCCTTCATGAATTCTAATTCCCAAGGTACATGATAGGCATTAGATCACCACTGATCCAAATCTATTTTATTTATACTGTGTATTCTTCCAAACATAATAATCACAATCATTCAAATGATGCACTAGTTACATTCTTGAAGAGTATATCCTAGAACAGGAAACCTGAATAGCTAAAAAATTAAAGTAAATATTCTGAGAGTGCAGTCACATATGGTTATTAAAATGTGTATTTTAAATGAAAGCATTATCATACTGTCCCTGGGGGAAAAAGATTTAAACCCAATCTCCTTCTCTAGAATTCATTTGCCAGGAAAGAGTAAGTATTGCACATGGAAAGCAATGTTCTGTAGTGTAGTTTAAATATATCTTAAGTATCTCAAAGAAATTTCCCGCTTAAGTATATTATATTTGGTCTTATTTCAGTTAAGCTTTGTAGGAGATTCCCAATGGATCATTTTGAAAGGCAGTGTGAATGTATATGCTTTTATTCCTTCTTCAGTATAGTTAGAAACCAAAGAAAGTTCTTCAAGAAGAGTAATGTTTAGTGTTTCTAAATTTTGTTACTTCTAAATTAAAGCATTTCTAACCACAAAAAATAGAGAATAAAGATAAATATTATCTGAATAAATATTAATAGGCCAAATTTATTTTTATATGGAAAATGGGTCTTTTTCTACGGCCTCAAAACATTAATTAAAAGCCCATGGTTTACAGCTTATAAAGTAATGAAGCATTCAGAATCCTTCTTGTTCGTATATTTAATGCTAACAAATTCTCTTATGGTGGTACAGGATAAAAAAATTTATGTGGAAATGATAAGTGGCAATAAAATTATCCATGTACCACTACACAGAGTAAGACTGAAGTAGCAACTTCTTATAAAGCTATACGCTAAAAGCGTGTCCTAGTGATAATGTAATAAAAATTATTCAGTGGGTCAGTTAATGTTTCACAGCACTGCAATATGAAAAAGTCCATTAAAGTACAATGATTAAAAATGCTGAAATTATATTGTATTACTTTTATGACATCAAAACATTTTCAGAGAGAAAGAAAAACAATCCCTGAGAAATTTGTATTGTCATTCTTAAAGTAATAATAAGTCTAAAAGCTAATTTTTGGCACTCTTATCATGTATATTCTCTTGTAGAAAGAGAAATTCTTCCTCTTCATTTCTTCAAATTTTATTTTAGAGCTGGAATTATTGACTTTGCAACAGGTTTGAAAGTGCGTGATATTTTTTGAGTATATGTACACATGAATACTTACAATTTTATGCATTCCAATTCCACCAAATAAAAAATACAAATACTCTTGATACCAAATTCTTATAGTCAGGAACTCTATGTGAATGTCTACTGAAATATTTAAAGGTAATACTGCATACTAATGATAAGATAGACTAATGAAGTATTTCAGTATAATTAAATGCAGACATACTTGGAATGGCAGCAGATATGTGACCACCATCAAGGAATAAATTAAAACTTTTAAACTGAACTTGGGATTTGTGGACTAGAATACAGTTTACCATTGGCAGAGAAAGATTTTAGGTTCAAAGAAAAAGGTCTATAGTTATCAGAAATCTCACAAAATACTGGAAATGAATGAGAAACAATAATATTATTTAAAATACTCAGCAGTCTAAAATTAAGGAGGAAAGCATTTTTCAAAATGTGTTTTGAATTTTGCTAAACACAAAATATGTCAATGTAAAATTTTATTTTGCCAAACTCAAAACATTTCAGGTTCTCCAAGGCATAACATATATGCATTTATATACTTTCTGTTCATCTTGCAGGCAGCAATGAAAGGAACTTTACAAACCTCAAGGGGCATTTCTTTAACCCAAGGTATCACAGTTCCTTTTGTAGGTCATTGTAACTATAGCTACAATCACATCAAGGTAGTAATTCTAGCTTTTAATTTAAAGGATGAATTTCTGTAACAGTTCTGACCTCATGAATTGAAACAAGACTTTAATAAGGAAGCACTGTGAATAAAATTTCTTTCCTCAAAAGAAACCAGAACAAAGCTCTTCATCTTTTCCTCTTAGACCACAAATGTGGCTGACTTATATTTTTCTTTGGAAGAAAACCAGTTTCTCTATGTTTGTTTTGAATATTTATACATCAAATGTACATTTTTGACCCCTCCAAAAAAATAAGTAATGAACCTGAAACTCATAACTTTTCCCTTTATAATAGTTTAAAAAAAATCAGTGCTTTTTAATCAATGGCTTCTTGGTCTGTGTTCCAGTGTGGAGAACTGAAGAATTAGTGATTAGAGCTGAGAACTATGAATTATAACTGAGTACATAAACTGTGCATGATTGAGATACTCAGTCTATGAGCAGTTTATTTACTCCTACAAGAAATCATAAATATACCATATGATAGTCAACAATGCAAAATTTCTCCAAAGACAGTCAAAACAACCTCAAAAACCTATGCTTCCTATTTAGAAGTTCTATGCTTTGAAAAATATATGAAAAAATAAAATTCTTGTTCTAGGAAAAGCATTCTGAGATCAAAGACAAGTTAAACGTGCAAAGAGAACATTGCCCTGATGTCTACGGTTTAGAGGAGAGATGCAGAAGGTGCTCCATGTGCTCAGTGAGGTTGACCCACCCTTTTTATAGATAAGATAACTAAAGTTCAATGAAGTAAAGAAACTTGTGTCAGGAAGGTGTGGAATTCAAACCCAGGCATTTTATCATTATGGTAAATTTACTCCTAAATAAACCTTAAATAGCAACCAACCTAATTACAACCAGCAAAGTGGTAATACAATTCCTCTGAGAAATACTTGCTTTCTGGAGAGATCTTAGTACATTACTTTTGTCATCAATCTATTCCTCTTTTCTATTCCATATTTAGGGAGAATCATCAAATTCTGTAGACTCTGCCTTTCCCACTCCTCCTTTTACTTTCTGCCTCTTCCAAAGCTCCTGGCAGTGTGTCTCACAGGCTCTCACCACCTTCTAGCTAAACTAATTAGTAGCTTTCCTTCTGGTCTCTGGCCCAAAACCCCCACCAGATCTATCTCTGCAATTTTCTAAAATGACTTCAGTGAACTATCACCATTTAATCAGGGACTATTTCTCAAAGTACCAGGCATTAAAACCAGAACACAGGCATTGGTACCTTTTAAGGAATTAGAAAATATACTAATATGTGATCCTAACATCTGATCTATTGAAACATATTCTGATAAAAGATGAAATAAAACACCTACATCTACATTTTAACTATGCTGCTGGGTGATTTCTATAGGACCTAAAGTGAAAAGAGTCCCCTACCCCTTGAAGTCTGAGTTTATCCTTTGCTTCAATCTTATCCACCTTCCCCTTGTCCCAGGACCACATTCTTTGGTGTTGTCCTCTTATTTTTGTTTTTTAAATTCAAATCTATAGCTCTCATGCTGTCACTGTAAATACTGAGATGCCTCTTAATATTCTAGTGCAGTGACTATCCCACATCAAACAGATGACAACACAGTAAAATAGAATACAGCACACATAGACAGGGTGGACGGGGAAAGAGAGTTCTTTCTTAGTGACTCATAGTAGGCAATATGAACACAAATGACAGATTAACTGCAGAAACGACTAGGTGGGTCTCTGCAGTGGTATCAGTAATTACCTCCAAACTTTCGCTCAACCCTTTTCTAGCTCTCTGATGCAATATAATATGGATTAGTAAACCTGACTAGTAAGCTTATTAAAAATATCACATTACATTAGGGGCTGGGGATTTAGCTCATCTGCATAAGTGCCTGCCTTGCAAGCGCATGGTCATGAGTTCGATCCCCAGTACTGATAAAAAAAATATATATTATATTACATTAAAGGAAAGAATCAATAAGGGTCTGGCAGAAGCTCCAAGAAACAAAGTGCCCAGTTACACAGGGTTTTATGGAGGGGATTTGTGCTAAATATTTGGGCTTAAAGGTCTGCTCTATAACATTGGCAAATGTCTAAATCTAGCTTTAGAGTACTGGTGAAATTGTTTGTAAAAAATTTTGATATGTAAGGTTTCCCTTTAAGTAAATATGACCTCATCAAAAATAGCAAATGCTTCTACAAAGAAACACATGATACATCTATATTTACATTTCAATTACTGTATAGTTAAAAAGTCAAGGAGACAGTAAATATAAAATTTAGATTTTAAAACTAAGTAATTTGAACATGAGTAAATAATCAACATAATTTCAAAACTATAAATGTGAAAAGTATGCAGAATTTATTAATATAGAAAGATTTATTTATGTATTGTTCTACTTTTAGAGTTTCTTTAATATCCATGCCACAAGCCTTAGAGATAAGAATTACAATATATAAGGAGACTGAAAATAAAAAAAATTTATTGACACATAAAAAAGCCTCAAGATGGGAACTACAACCTAGAATTTTGTCATATACAAGTTTCGAAGTTTTGATGTTCTATAGCTTGTATATTATAATGTTGTTTTCATAACATTTTATTTATAATTATCCTCATAACAAAATTCTGAGGGGTGTGTTTTGAGAGAAATGAATGGCAATCTGTCTTTACTGTAATAATTTTTAATTTGAATTTTAAAATAAAATAAACAAAAATTTACTTATCATATGCAACATGTACCAAAGTTTTCTATTAAGTAGGCTAATTATTTTTCCAGTTTTGAAAAAGTAATGAAGAAAAGGAGCCCCTATTGTCATCTTTCCACTAGTTTGTCATATATTATATTTACTTTTTAACTGGGTAGGTGAGGGAAATTATATTGTTATTGTCTTCACAGTTATGGGAAGATTTCACAATATTAAGATTTTTACAGTAAGTATTTAGAATAATATATTATCAAGAAAAGATAATCCAAGTAAACGAAAGAAACATGTAATATCATTGGAAGACTGGAAGGCCATTTTTCAGCCAGCAAATCCATACCGTCTCATTCTAGAGTTCAAATATTTAACTGAGATATTTTTTTGTCTTTCTTTTATTGCACTCAATTCACTTTAGTGTACATGCTTAAGATATGTCTCCCCACAAGGTGGTGAATATCTTATTGGGACTCCACCATCTTTAATTTAAAATCTTGGCACAGAATATGAGAAATGGAAGATTCTCAGTAGGTGTAATGACAACACAAATGTAGCAAAGATACAGTTTAACGCATCTTATTTTAATAATTACTGATATTTTTAATAACATGCTTCAAAGACTGGTATCTACATTATTTTTTTCCTCTGTTTCCCCCCATCCACACTTTGGGACTATATTAGGTTCCTTTTGAAATCAAGCATAGCTGCCTTGAATTTGTAAACCAATACCATGGAGAATCATCCTCCTGTGCTTGGGCTAAATGGGATGTCTCATTTATTGAGTTTTCATCTTTACTCCTTGCAGTTGACAATAAATAATAGGTATCTGAGATATTCCCAGTCACCCAATGATACTGTTTCATTCCTTTCCTTATATTATTTTTGGTAATTTATTATGCAAATCCTCATGATAAAAACCTTTTAAAAATGGAATCTAAATTTGACTTTCCCAAACCATGAAGACAATATAATTTCCCCCACTTACTCTGACAAAGAAAGAAAATATGATATATGACAAACATAAACTAGTAAAAAAAGTCATGGGAAAAAATTATTAGGTTTATTACATAATCTTTGTCTTTAGTACTGAACCTTAAAAACCTTGACTCATAATCAGCAGTCCTTTTGTTCTTTTGCTGTCAGATGCTGAATTCTGTGTTTAGCTGCCCCCTCACCAAGTTCTATCACTAAGCTTGTGCTTACAGCTTTTTTCCCCATTCATCCTTTTATGAATCCATCAGTTTTCCAGAACCTTACAATGTTTTCCTTCTGGGAAACTCATATGCTCCATCAAATAGATTTATCCCCCTACTCTCTCCAAGTGTATAAATGTCCACAGTATTTCAGACAATAGTTATAATGATCCTTACACATACACATTTTTAAATTCCTCCCTTTCCTATATCTTATGATCTTTCCTGTTTTTACTGGGCAGTGTTCCATGGTTCTCTGCAGTATTCTTGCACAAAACCAACTAGTGAATATTGAAGAGAGTCATTATCTGAGGAAGTAAATAAAGGTCTCAATTAAGACTCACTTAAAATGAATCATGAATTTAAAAGTAAAAACAATAAGATGGCATCCAAATTCATAATCTCAGGCACTGGAGTGAAATTTGAAATGGAAAGGCAAATTAAGTGATCACCAGTGTTTGATAACAGAGCTCACATCAAGAAAGTAAAAATACAAAGAAATAGAACTGCCTGTAAGAGTCGTTGCCACAGGATCCCTTCATATTCCTAGAACTTTATAATGAATCTCCAATGGAATGAATTTCAATTAAAAATGCTAACATTCATATTAGTCCACTTCAGCAACACTTTCAAACTCACAAAAGTAGCAAAAAAAAAAAAAAAAAAAGTTAGGGAATTATGCCTTACTGTTAAGTAAAGAGCAGTGTGTAAATAACGTTGTGTCCTTGACTAACCTGAGTGAAATTCACTCCCTTCATTTGCACAAAAAGAAAAAAAATGACAAAGAGCAAATAGATCACCTATCACAGAGGTGTTTTTTAGTGAATAATAAATACACTGCAGTTAACATCTCTGCAAATGGAAAGGAACAACAGCAACGCCAGTGGGGTACTGCAGCATGAGGTGATACATAAATAGATGCTCCATGGAGAGAACACAGCCCAGAGAGGCAGGTAAAAGTTAGCTGCTGGTGCTGCAACGCTGGCAAAGTTAACCAGACTCCAGATGGAGAAGAAAGGCATGGGGGAGCAAAGTACATGAGAAGCACAAGCTGTCCATCTGGCCAGACTCATGGATCCTGAAAACTGCAGGTTGGGCAAGAACCTGAACAATGACAATAAATAACCAAGGACAGATTCTGTGGACACTCACTAAAACCTGTCTCCCATACTTGAAACTGGACCCAAGACCAGACCCAAAGCCATGGTTAGCATCAAAACATGGAAGTCACTCATCCTTCACCACAATACTCTGGTAATATGACAGTATTTTTAGGATTTTGACTTCACAAGACAATAAATGCTCTTAATATCTAATTCTAACCTTCATTTTGCCTTTGTATCTTTAAACATATATGTTTAAAGGACATTGCTCCAGAAAGGAGATTGAATCCATCAGCATTATAATTGAGTAAAAATAAAAAACTGAAGCGGGAAATTAAAACAAAAATGGCACTGAAATTTATGTAATACTTCAAGTTTCCTGTTTATTAACTTACTCTCGCTCTGTATAAGGAAACTTGGTCTAGTATAATTTGGAAGAAAGAAGTATATTTCTTCCTTTAAATTTCTAAATCCTTTGGCCTTTTGAACATAATGATTTCTCCTTCATTGATACAAATTAGTGAGTTTTGAAGTAGGTATTTCAGCAGAATCAATTCTGAGGTACTGTCTATTGATTAAAAATATAACAGCTAGGGATTTAGCTCAGTGGAATAAGCGCCTGCCTGTCAAGAGTGAGGTTATGAGTTCGATTCCCATTACCAAAAAAAAAAAGTGTCGAAACAGATTTTTGGGGCTGGGGATTTAGCTCAGTGGCCTAAACACTTGCCTGACAAGCCTGAGGTCATGAGTTTAATCCCCACTGCCACCAAAAATATAAATGAATAAATAAAATAAAAAATATATTACAGTCATGGAAATAGTATATATTCTTAAAAATCACTTAATATCCTGGCACTATCACCCTTTGTGTCTTTCTTTATTTGTGTTTTCAAGTCCTGCATCTACTCTTATTAATCTTTGTAAGAATTTATGACACGTGGAAGAAGTCAACATGGCCGATCAGTGAGCAACAAAATACAAAGCCTCCTGGGAGAAACAACTAATATGCCAGAATAAAACATCCAGGAGAGACCCAGACAGTAGGAGATGGATCCTCTTGACACAGGAAGAAATTAAAACATAAAAAAGCTAGCCAAACACATCAGGACTACAACTGAAACAGCTAAAAATTACAGGACACAGCACTTTCACTGCAACCCACCAAGTTTGTACTGGCCTGAATTTTGCACCAGCTTGAATCCACACCGGCCAGCAGAGCCATCCAAACTCATTCCCACTGCCACTCACAAGAACCACAGCAGCGCTGAAGTTGGGGGTTGGTGAACCCAATGGGGAGCAGAGCTGGTGAAGGGACCTTCATTAATCCACGGTCAATGCTGGGAATGAGACCCTCCCCCCCACGGAAAGGGTGCAACCAAATGGGTGATATCAGTTGGAATCGGGCAACCAAATGGGTGATATGGTTGGAATCGGGCAGGAGGAGCCTGAACTGGGAGTGACAATGACTTCAGTTGGTTGCTCCCTCCCCAGAGCAGATTCGTGGGACTTGCTTGGACTGGATCGCACCCCTGGCCGGGACTCAATGAACCATCCCACATTGATTCCCTGCACCTAGCATGCACTAACCAGATGAAGGTCCCTGAAGTTTGACTGGCCTGGTGGAGAGGGGCAGGCAGGAGAGGGTGAAGGTCCCTCACCAGTGTGCTTCGGAGAAAATGTGGCCAACAGGGAAGGGGGCTGGGACCTCCACTGTACACCTGTGTGGAAGAAGCCAGAACCATGACAGGAGAGAGAGGCAAGAGGAGGCCCCCAGCCCATAACCCTGAGAGCACTGATCCAGGAGAGAGAAAAATAAGGGAGACTGAGGGTGGCAAACACTCAACACCAGACATGGCTTCAATGGACATTAAGGGATATTTTCAGGACTTTGTAGACAAGCTCAAAATTGAAATATTAAATCAGATAAAGCAAGATATGAGTAGAGTAATAAATGCTCTCAGAAAGCATCTCTTAGGAAGATACACATGGAAGAAGGGAGGAACACAAAAAAAGGAGAGAAGCATTTGATAAAGAATATAAAGAAAATATAGAATACATGAAGCAGATTCAAAGAGACTACCAGGAAATTAAAAACTCCATTGAAAGCTGGCAAAATGCCTTAAAAGATATTAAGGATAGACTATCAAAACTTGAAGACAAGTTTGCAATGTGTGATCATGAAAGGAAAGATCTCTTAAAAATAACAAGGAAACAGGCAGTAACAATACAAAGGCTAGAAGACGACAAGAGAATCTACAATTTAAGAATAAGAAATGTGAATGAAAAAGCAGGGATACAAGCAGGCAAATTACAAAGGCTATTCACAGAAATAATTGAGGAAAACTTCCCAAGCATGGGAAAAGAAAATGATACTCAGTTATGTGAGGCATATCGAACTCCAGCCACCTACAACCAAAACAGAGCTACACCCAGACATATAATAATCAAGATACCAGAAATTCCATATGAAAACAGAATATTAAAAGCCATCAGAGAAAAGAAACAGATTACCTATAAAGCTAATAAGCCCATCAGGATCACAGCTGACTTCCCAACACAGGCCATCAGATCAAGAAGGGCTTGGAACAAAGTATTCTAAGCCCTGAAAGAAAAAACCTCCAGCCCAGATTGATGTACCTTGCAAAACTGGCACTAGAAATTAATGGAGAAGCAAGATGCTTCCATGACAAAGAGGAATTGGGGAAGTTTGTGACCACCAATCCAACCCTACAGAGAATACTGAAGGACATTCTAGAGAGAGAGAGAAAAAAAAAATCAGGATTTCAGGAACAGTGGCAAAAAGGTCTCAGTGAGTGGGGCAGGCCATAGAATGAAGGAGAAAACTAGACAAACAATGGCAGAAAAATAGCATAGCAGAAATGAGGCAGAGAAGGATGGCTAGAATCTCTAACATAGATGGCCTTGATACACTATATTGTTAATAGTGCACCAGGATTTAAAACCCACATTACTCACACCACTCTGCTTAGATGTATTATATTATGTTCCAGTCATTCTACCTGTACTAGATTTGAGGGCACAGACAGTAATCCCAAAAATAACAGGATATAGTACGGTAACCATCTTAAATTTTCTACTAAGTTAATCTAAAGCTCTGTAAAACCTATACTGTTTTACCATGACTGATCATAATTGAATCTGGTTTGTTAGATCACTGTTTTGTATTGATAGATTTTATTCAAAGCTGTTATGATTGATAGTATCAAGTCTGAGAGTATAGGCAACTGCATTTAAGATGACAAGATTCACTAGAATATCCACTCTGGTTTGATTATTACCTGCCTTTGAAGTTTTATACTGTCTACAATGTTTTATTTTTACTAATATTGTTATTACTGCTATATTCAATCATACTGCTATATTCAATTATGCCTGATGATATAGATAATTCTATTGAAGATAATAAGAAACAACACAGTAATCATTGTAGATTACCTTGTACTGTGGTTTTATACGACTTTTTGGTTTCATATTTTTATAGGAATTTGTTTTGTTTTGCTATGTTTTGTTTTTCCCTCTAATACAGAAAGGATAGAAATACATGTAGAGACTCATGCATGCATAACTGTTTGCACTCTCACTGTCTGAATATCTACTTTGCATGCTTTAGTTTTGTAACTTGAACAATTATTTCTAAGAGAAAAATATGTAATGTATCAACTAGTGATTTCTTATTGTTTATCTTTTTTTTGAAATTCTGTATTATCTCTACCCTTTACATGCTTTTGTTTCTCTTTAAATAAATTTTTTAAAAAGAAAATAAATTATGACACACAAGTATAATTATTAAATTAGGGATCCCAGGTCATAAAAATATAAGCAGTACCTAAAAGCTAGGTTTTTAGTCCCTTAGTCACTTCATAACCTAATTATTCAAATACTTTCAAAAACTATGTAAGTCAAGGCAAAATCAAGAATTCATTCCCAAACAATTTTTCCTCAGAACCAAAATACAGTATCATTTAAATGTTCTAAATGGTTTCTTATGGTTGTGCAAAATTTTCTAAAGTTATACCTTACCCATATGATTTCATGATTTTAATAATCCAATTATATAAATAATAAAATTAATATCATAATAAATTTACTATCAAAATTTAGTATAATGCCTTACTCATTTTACACTTTTCTTAGTTGGCCAAAATTGCATAGTTTTGCAATAAATAAGCTAAAATAAGCTAATGACCAGGAACTTCTCCACTTTAAATCATGTGAGTAATATTTGTACTACAGGCACAAATAGTTAATCTTGTATTTCTACCCACTCTGTATACAGAGCAGTTATTCAGGTTATAACAAAAGTATAAAAATAAGGACAATACTTCACAAAATGCACTCAGTCTGTCTATCTGGTTATTCCATACCTATGATTCAGCCAAACTTGAATCAAAAATATTTAGAGAGAAAAATCATACTTATACTGGACATGTATAGATTTTTTCTTAATGTTATTCTGACAAAACTACAATATAATAATCATTTATGGGAAAAGTCAAGATGGCTGATCAGTGAGCAACAAAATACAAAGCCTCTCGGGAGAAACAACTCATATGCCAGAATAAAACACCCCGGAGAGACCCAGACAGAGGGAGATGGATTCTCTTGACACAGGAAGAAATTAAAACATAAAAAAGCTCATCAAATACTTCGGGACTATAACCGAAACAGCTGAAAATTACGGGACACAGCGTTTTCACGGTGATGCACCAAGTTTGCACCAGTTTGAATCCGCGCAGGCCAGCAGAGTCGCCCAAACTTGTTCCCGCAGCCACTCACAGGAAGCACAGCAGCGCTGAAGTCGGGGGTTGGTGAGCCCAACGGAGAGCAGAGCTAGCAAAAGGACCTTCATTAATCCATGGTCAGTGCTGGGAATGAGACTCCCCACACACATGGGAAGGGCACAACCAAATGGGTAACATGTTGCAATCGGGCAGGAGGAGCCTAAACTGGGAGTGACAGTGACTTCAGTTGGTTGCTCCCTCCCCTGAGCAGATTCGTGGGATTTGCTTGGACTGGCCCCTAGCCAACCTAATTTTAAAAAGGAAAGAAAAAACTCAAATTCATGCAATACAGAATGAAAAAAGTGAAATCACTATTAACCCTGTGGAAATACAGAAGATCATCAACAACTATTTCAAAAACCTCTACTCTCATAGGTTCGATAACACAAGAAGAAATGGACAGATTCCTAGAAACATATGAATCACCAAAGCTTGATCAAGAAGTTGTAAAACTGCTGAAAAACCCAATTTCTATTAATGAAATTGAAAATGTAATCAAGTCCCTACCAACAAAGAAGAGCCCAGGTCCAGACGGATTCACTTACAGAATTCTACAAGAAATACAAAGACTTAATGCCGATACTCAAACTCTTCAATGAAATTGAAAGGGAAGCAATTATCCCTAAGTCATTCCTGGAAGCAAATATTATTCTAGTACCAAAACTGAGAAAGACCCAACTAAAAAAGAGAACTACTGGCCAATCTCCTCAATGAACACAGATGCAAAAATTCTCAATAAAATATTGGCAAACAGGATACAGCAAATCATCAAGAAGATTATACACCATGACCAATTGGGATTCATCACAGGCATGCTGGGATGGTTCAACATACATGTTTGCAGCTGAGTGTTTACCATCAGCTTTATCTAGTAGAATTTGGTGACCAAATATTCTTATTTCATTTCATTTCATAGCTCTTTTCCATTCATGTCTAAACTTATAGTGTTTCACTGATATAAAACTATCAAGTGCTTTGTGAATTTTATATAAACTTCAAAGGGTTTGTTTTTCTATAGCTCTTCCCCTGATAATCTCTTCTCCATGTTTCTGCTGAGATGGGTGAGGGACAACACCCTGTAGATTTCTAGAATCTCCTTGGTATGAATGCAGAGATCATGTTATAGTGACTCTTACTTGACTAAATATTCTGATCTTTTAATCTTCTCAAGTTTAGGAGAAGAATCACACCTGAATCTTTTCACCAGAGCAATCTTTACTGACAGTTGACCTCTTAATTTTAAAGCCTCTTACCATTTGGTTAGAATAAGAACTTCTGAAATCAGTAAGTCCTTGTTCTTTTTTCTTCGATAGTTTCCCCTCAATGTGTCTCTGTACTCTCACATTTTACCACAAGCAACAGAAAACCCAGGCATTATGGACTAAATATTTGTGCCTGACTTCCAGTAAAAAAGAATGTATGTGCTGATGCCTTAACCACTAGTATGGCTGCATATGTACTAAGGAAGTAATTCAGGTTAAATTGAATCAAGATGGAACACTGATCCACAAGGATTAGTGTCCTTGAAAGAACAAACACCAGAGAGCTTCACAATTTTACTAACTCACATAAGGTAGAGTTTATGTAGAAGACAGCAAGGCAGTGTCCACCAAAAGGCAAGAAATGGAGCCTCAGAATGACACTTACCTTGTCTACTTTGATACTGAACTTCGTATGTTTCAGAACATAGGATTAAATTTGCTTTTTCAAACTACCCAGTCTGTAATAGTTATAGGAAACTGAGGAGACTAATGGCCCAGGTAATATCCTAACTACTTGCCTTGAAAGTTTTAAGTAAATGTCCAAGTTTATCACTTAAAAAGTTCTGTTTACAGCCTAACTATAGAACACAGTTTTACTGATGACCTCTATTCCCTCAGGTTCCAGTGACATATTCCTGATTTCCTTTTAGGTGTTCACTAGCAACATACTTACTGTTTACATTCTATAAATGACTTAGTCAAAGCAATATAAGCTTTTTTTTAGCATGTTCCTCAAAATTCTCCAATACTTTGCCCTCAGCCTAATTCTAAAACCATTTCCATATTTGATGGTCATTGTTACAGAAGCACCTTGCTTCCAAGAAGCCACATCTGCATTTATTGTTACCACTGTCACAGTAAAGATCATAAACACAGTGGTTTAACACAGCACTGTGGACTACAACCACTGTAGCTCAGAAGTCTGGATGCGATGTGGCAAGGCTATTTTCATGGCTTAAGGGTTTCATAGGGTTTATACAGAGGAGTCAACAGTCTCATTCTTTTCTGAGGCCTCTGGGGAAGAGTCATCTATCAAACTCCTTCCAGTGGTTGGCAGAACTAGGTTTACTTAAGCAGCTAATGTCCTGTTTCCTTCGTGGCTGTCAGCTGGGTGCCATTTTCAAATCAGCCACCACTCTCTCTCTCTACCCATTGACTGCCATCAACATGCAAAGTTCTCCAACACATATCATTCCTCTCATCTTTTGACTCCAAATGTCTCTATCATTATTAAACCATTGTTTGCTCACCATTCACATAATACTCTTTAAAAACTCCTGCAAAAAGTTTTGCTGCCTCAACAAGCTTTGTTTGAAGTTTTGTGCCCTAGAAGGTCTCTTGCCGGATAAGTAAGATTTCAGTAGGAACATCAGGCAAGACTGACGGCATTCTTCTTCAGTAACTCACATTGCTGGTTTTCCTCCTTGCTCATCGGCTGTTCCTCCCCAGCCTATTTCTTGACTCTGCAAAATTCTTTTTCCTAAACGTTAAAAGTTCTCAAGCTTCCTACCAAGACATGCTTCTCACAGATGACTATATCCACTTCTGTGTAATCGAAACATCATTCTATAAAGAATATTATCCAAGTCATTTATTGAGTTAAAGAGCTCCTTTCTGAGTTCCCAACTTACATAGTTGCTGCCTAACAGACATTTCCATTCAGGGTCTCAGACATCTTTAATGTGCTGTGTTCAAAATTTTTTTGAATTCCCACCCCAAATGTAAAACCTACACAAGAATACACATCTATAGAAACTACACTAAAATTACCTTTTCTCTATTTCTACCTTCTTTTTATTTCACTTACTTCCAGCACTAGAGTCCATCACCATCTTCCCTGGGCACCACATCAGCATCCTAATGGCTCTTTCCTTGCTTTATTTTTGTCCACTTCCAGTACAGTCTCCATCAACAACAGTTCTGAACTCTGAAATTCAGAGCCTGTCATCTCTTGCTTAAAACTCTATCATGTTTTCTCTATGTACTGTGACTGAAATCTAGTATTTTTAGTATGGTTTCCCATTCCTTGCTAATAATGTCTGTGACCTTGTCTTATTACATTATTCTGAGTTCCAAAAACACATCAAGCCCCTTCTTGGTTCAGTAACTTCACACATGCTGTCCTATTATGTGTGATAAAACTACTGTTAATCACTGGTTCTTTCTTTTTCTTATATTATTTACTTATTGTATGCTAATCTATATTATGCACAAAGGTTGGTATTTTGAAAAGTAAAAAGAAACTTCAAGACTTCAAGGTCCACTATTAAGGCAGAGAAGACAATTTAAAAATGTATCAATGTGACATATATATAAAGTATACCTTTATGTATAGTTTTTTTATATGTACAATCAAGTAAGTAAACAATGTCATCATGTTTTTTGGTTGAGGTTCAGGCCCTTCTGAGAAGATAATGTTAAAAGCAATATGTGAAAGATAAGAAGGAATCAAAGAAGATGCCATGAGCATTCAAATGCTTTCTTGAAAAGCATGTACAAAAGTCCTGTGTTCAGAGTGTGCTGAGTTACAGCTGAAATACAGCCATGGAGACTTCAGCTTTTCAAGACATGGATCTACAATACAGTTAGAGAACAGATAAAGACCAAATCAGCAGGGTCTTGAAGATCAGACAAAGAGCTGGGATATTATTTTAACTTCACTGGAGAGATTTGAATGTTTCTAAGCAATGAATGATAAAATTTGATGAAGTACATATTTTAAAATCTCTCCATATGACATAGTCTAAAATCAAATGTTGAGATTACTAAAAATAAGATTTTTCCAGATACTAAATGTGCCTCCAAAGTATTTAATTTTTTGCTATAAATATATATCAACTGATAGTATATTGCCAATAGCAGATTTCATGAAACTCTAAATAATAATTTATCTGAGGCTACTAAAATATGTGTATGTACAGACAAAAAGGGATCAGTTCACTGTAGGAAGATAGGCAGAAACCAATACATAATGGGCACATGCAGCAACAATAAAAACGTCTAACTGTAAATGTTCACTTTCCAGTAAATGCACAGGAAAAAGTAAGAAATAAAAAGTTACTCCAAACTACACTAGCAGCTTTCTTTATATAGTGCATGCATTTTTCCAAGGCTTTGAATATGAGGTCAGTAATAAGTATTTTGCTTCACATTTTCCGAAGAGTACATGTGGCTTAGGAAGACGATGGGCAACAATTTCCAAATAACCACAGCTACATTCAGATCCATGGCTTACTTAATGCTTCCTGGCATGAGTATTTTAAAGGTTCAACTTTTCAGGAGACAAGCAGTTTTAGTTTAAAGAAGCATTCTGTATTAGAGGCAATTAATTTATTCTTAAATCAAGTTACATTGGGAGTATCAAAGTAAAACAAAAACGTAAAATATTGTCAAGAGAGAAGAAAGAACTTGTGATCTTTTAAAATTTGGAAGCTCCAAATTCTCTGTAAAGATTTCTAAAAGAATAAAAGAAACTAACTACAACCAATAAAGAAAAGAATTCTATTAAGGAAATAACTTCTAAGAAATAGCATTTTCTTCTTTTGCATGAAAGATTTTTTTTTTATTTTGAGTATTGGTTTTAATTGTTAAGTAAGCATTCTCTAATGAAGAAACATCCATTTTAGCAATTATTGTATTTGTGTAAGCTAGTAAATCTTTTCCAATATGCTGAGTATACTAAATGAATAACGGAGTTAATATTGCGATGCAGTTAATTCTGATTTAAAGTACCCAGACAAACATTGCAAGTTTAAAAACCGTTTCTCCCTAGGGAACTTGAATGATGCATTCACCTTTGATAATTGAAAGTTTTTCTGTGATTTTCAAATGAAATTCTCTCTCAATGAAAATATCTTTCTGACATGAAATTAAATGGGGCTCAAGAAGAACCTGGGCCCAAATGGAAACACCTATCTTCATTCCTGATAAAATCTATGTTTGTGAGTAATCTAAACTACCAATAGAATCACAAAATGGTTCTCATTTATTAAGTAACCTTCTGATGGTATGAATGTACTTGAAATGTTGCCCCGATTCTCAGTTAGTCTGTGAAGATAGAAATGTAACAAAAACATCTTTGCGAAAGAAGAAACAAGAGCTGGTTCAAATTTTCACATTATGCTACTCATAATTATACATACATATTATCAGTTAGTATCCTACTATCATGAGAAAGTACTCAGCTAAGTTAGATTTTGGTGACATATAATGTAACTTCTGCCAGACAAATCATGAAGAGAGGCAAATAAAAGGACAGCCATTTAGAAAGTGAAAAGATACAAATGATATGCTAGCCTAGCACCATTATTTTTAATGCAGTCACAAATGGACAGAGAAAGATGATTTTCTGTTGTCAGTGACACCAGGATCAAGCTGAGTGTTTGGAGAAAGATGAATAGTTATCCAGGAAAATAAATGGAGAGGGAAGCTCCTTACAGAAAAGTGTATAAAACCACATCACAGAGATGTGAAATGTCCAGATTTCACTCAGCAACTGCAAATGCCAATGTTGTTGGGAGCATAAGGTTTGTGGAGAGGCATGGCCAAAAATGAAGGGTGGAAAGGATGACAGCAGATGTCCTTGGTGATGACGATGATCTAACTACTTTTGGAAGTGAATTAGTTTTGCTTTGCTGTGAAAAAAGGACCTCAGAAAATCACCATTAAAGGGAGCAAAGATTAGTTTTGAATTAGGTTTCAGAGGTCTTAGTCTGCGGTTAGTTGGTTGTCCAGTTTCTGGGCCTGCAGGCGAGCGGTACAGTGCGGTGGTGGAGCATAGTGAAGTAAAGCTGCTCACCAACTGGAGGCCAGAAAGAAAAAGAAGGGAGAGGGCCAAGGACAAGACAAACTCATCAAGGACACAGACATCCAGTAATCTTCCTCCCACCTAGATCTCATTTCCTAAAGGTTCAACCACCTGCCTTGAGGGCCACCAGCTAGGGACAAGGCTTTTGGGGGACATCCCGGATCCAAACTATAACAGGGAGTGACTTAATCCTTCTCTATGCTCCAGCTTCCATCTGCAAAATGAGTTAATATCTATAATTTTGTGAAGAATAAACAAGTTAATGAAAAATTAAAACAACAGAATGGCTAGGAATTGCCTACATTTAATTATTTGAATTAATTATCTTAGTAACTAACAAAATAAGAATCCTTGGCTACAGATCTTATAGCTAGATAATTGCCCTAGCCAAGACCTAAACTCAGACTGGAGGAACTCTAAAGCCATTAATTCTATCATCTGAATAATCATGCTTCATGATCCCAAAGAGTAAGGCAAATAAGCATTTAACTAATACAGTATTTATTCCTTGTATGCAAGAACGCTTTGTTTAGATAATTCCTTCCTATCTTTAGATTGATTTTAAGTACTTTTTAAAATGCATATATGCCAAATATAGAGACATTTCTATGTTGATACTGGGCTAAAAAATAATACTAACAATTAGTTAAAGGTAATGCTAAATTTGGTTAACTACTAAATCTTAGTGACAACTATTAAAATATCTCTCATCCTTATCACATTTCCAACTCATACATTTTAAACTTTGCTATACTAGTTGGTACATTTCCTTCATCCGTTCCTGATAGGATCTCTTTATTTTTTCCAATGATTTTCTCTTAAATACAGAGAATTTAAGAATTTATGCCTCAACATAAGATCTGTTCATTCTTCTCAGAGTCTCTCATAAGTAAGAATGGAATCTGCTTCTACTTTATCAAATAGCAAAATTTCATTCCATTAACACATTAACACATTGTGTTCAGAGGGTAGAACAAGATTCATAAATAAAATGTGTCTTTCAAAGAAGTACCAAGAAAATACTCATTTTATGTTTTGTAAAACCTTGACAAATTGCAAAAACAGAAGGTATAGAAAATATATACTATATATACATATGATGTGTACATCTTACTGTAGATGTAGAAAGATACAAAAAATTGTGCAGAATTTATGTCTTACTCCCAGATCAAAATGATTCAAAGGAATCATGAAATCTGATAAAAATAAAAGCAAGCTAAATGAAGAGTATCCCATTCATAAAATAAATAAAACAAGCAATTGTAAGAGACAGGCTTAAGCAAATATATGACATTTCCAGCTAAATGTCAGGATGCAGAACATCAGGAAGATAACCCACAAAATGGATCACACTTGCAGAATGCAAACAAGTCTGGCCCAGTCCGATACTATGCTTAGTCGGGAAACTAGATAACAAAGGTTGTCCATGTGCATTCTGCTCTTTAATAAAATAGAGAGTACAAGGTAAGTAAAGGTCACATATCCACATCATGCCTTTCCTAACAATAATACGGGCAGGAATACTTAGGAGGGAAAAAAATCTCAGAGTGTTTTTCTTGGAACAATGTCTCCTATTGCACATGTCCATATTAATAAGACACTATATTTTCTTGAAAAAATTAAAAAATGTCTTCTTTTCATGCAACAAATTTAACCATCATAAAAGTAAAAAGTCCTTGATAATGTTTATACCTAGTGAGTATCAACATGTATATGCATAACTTCTGTGTAATACATGGGAATTCCTAAAAACTGTACAAACACACATCATATATTTAAGTATATTTATTACATAAACATAATTAATTTATATCATTCTATTGAATTTCAGATTTAATAAGCAAATGTGTGATATGTATCTCTTATTAAAATGAAAATGACAAATGCTCAAATTGGATGGAGGAGCCACTAGGAAAAGAAAATATTGAATGCAATACATACAATTTTGAAGAAAGAGTAAAGTGAATTGATCTAATTTAAAATAAACTATGTAGGATATAATTAAAGATAATTCTAGAATGTTAAGGCTGACTGCACAGGAAAATGGTGCCATAAAAATAGAAAAGTACAAAGGAGAAGCTAATTTTGTGAGGAAGATGACTTTGCTTTCATTATCTGTGTTGTATGTAAATGAGTAGAATACACAACTAAAAATTAAAATATCCAGTAGAAGAAGAATATTCAAACTGCAGTTGTTTAGTCAGAGCTAGATTTTACAAGGATGATATAAGTGAAAAGACAGAAGATGGATGAAGATAAACATCTTATATTCACATAGGAGCTAAAAAGCGGTGTCAGTGGAAAGACAAAAGAGGAAAATTTCATAGAAAAAGAGTAATGAAAATCATGAAAGTTAAAAAAAAGGAGCTCTCCAAGAGTAATGCAGAAATTATGCCAGAGCTGCAAAAACTGCAGTTTATATACAAGAAGTCCTAGGAATATCCAAGGACATAGTTGTAGACTTCTCACTTAAGATGGATATGAAAAGATATTATGTCTTTCTACACTCAGATACCTCCCCTTAGTAACAAACAGAACAAGGAACAAAATAGACTCCATCATGGATGAAACTACAAAATGCTCCTAACCTAAAAATATAAGTGGATAAAGGGTGAATAAGTGATTTATTAAAATGTAAGACTAAAAACCCTTTCAGAAACAATGAGGAAAAATAGGTCACTTTTGCCAGTAGAACCAAGAAGGGCTCAAACCCTGCTGGCTCCTGGTATAACAGAAGAGATATGGCTGGGGATGATAGTAGGTAAATCAACTTCAAAGTCAATGGAAACAATAGTCAGATACTGTCATCTTATCCAATCTTGACCTGTCAGGTTACATAAAAGAAGGAAGTTTTATAGATTTTGTTGAAAATAGATTTAGTGACACCAAAAATAGAATAAAATAGAATGAGGTGTGAAATTCAAAACAAGATGATATTCTGCATATTAAATTCTATATACTGATCAGTGAGATCCAGAACTGCCTTTCTCTGATCTAAATCTAACAGGTTATAAAACCAAAAGGCACACTAGTTGTTCTTGCCATTAAAGTAGAAAATCATATCAAGAAACTCTCCTTCAATTAAAGGGGCAAACTCTGTAGATGAAAACAACTCATCTAGTGCTTGTTCTTATAAATGAATGGAAACTTCACTAAGGCACATGCCTGAGAAATTTCAGAGCACTGAGTACAAAACCAAATCCCAAAAGCTCATTGAGAAAGTTAGAAAAAAGAGAAAAATTAAAAAAGAGAGAAAAATAAGATTCCAAATGGTTTCTGTATTTTGCACATCAGATTGTAAAATACACTGGGGCAACATTTCAAACTTAAAGTGTAACTGCTATCATTGTATACCTAGTTTGTGAAAATAACAAAGCAAATATGAAAGACCATAATTCAAAGAAAAATTTCTTAGCATAAAAATGTTTGAAATTATGCATTTAAAAAGTACGTGGTGTAACAAGTGACAACTCCTAATTCCAGCATCAACATATTATTCAGCAAAATTCTGAACTTGAAAGAAAAAAAAAATAATATGGGCATTTGATAAAAGGAACATGTGACATCTAAGGGAAAGAAAATAATTTTCTGGGAGAACAATGCTTTATTCTAGAAAAAATGGGAAGCACAATTAAGCCAAAATATATGAAAATGTGACTCAGATTTTATCCTCAGCAAAACTTACTTTTGCCACAAAAGATACAAACTGTAATCAAAGTTTAAAAAAAGTTTAGAGAATGCAAATACTACTACATCTTGAGAAATCCACTAAAGAACAAACTCCTGACAACTCAAATGACTAGAGGAATATCAACAAAAGAAATTGAGAGGACCATCAAATAAATAGCTGATTCCAGAATACAAAGAAATGAAATGTAGAGTAAGAATATATCATGTGAGATGGCGTTAAAGGCTGACAATTATAAAATAGAGGATTCGAAATATAGCACATAAAAACTATACTATTTTATTGCTCTAGTAATTAAAAGATTGGTTTTAGTAGCAACACTTATTTTGAGGATGTGGTATGTGAAATGTGGAATAGAATAATTATATAATATTCTGATTTTTGACATTGTCTACCATTGAGAAATGGGTCAGATTAAACTACAGAATCTAGCCTGCACATTTTGCTGATAAAAACATAGCAGAAAGTAGTTACCAAAAAAAAAAAAAAGAGCCGGTCACATCTGGGGAATGGGAATGGGAGAGACTCATGGACTGGGTGGGGCACGTGACATTTTCCAGGTTGAGGGCAAATGTTCCATTACTTAAATTGATGGAAGTTACAAGAGTATTTAGCTACTACTCACTAAGCTATATGTTTGTTTTGTCTGGTTTCCTACATCTGAGCTTTACTGTATAATACTCAAATTTTAAAAGGTTAAACATAGATCATTTATGCAAAATTAGCACTACATTGAGTTTCTATATGACTAGAGCAAAAGAGACTGATGCCAGACAGATAATATTTACTCTTTTAACATAACATCCCAGTGTGTTCCTAAAGAAATGAAGCATTAGACATTTTTTATTTATTATAAGATTTTCTGCCACAGAGTTATTTCTAACGTTGTATTTACTGAAGCTTAGCGACTTGAAAAGGCAGAACTGCAGACTTCAGACAAGCCTAAATTTTAATTCCAACTCCAGTTCTTTTTAGTTCCAAAATTTAGCCTTTATGATCTCTAGTTTCTATGTCTGCAAAGCGGGAAAACTACTGGATACTGTTGCTTTTAACACTGGAAATATTTTACATAAGGAGCCTAGAAACAACATAAGCATTCATGAAACATTATCTACTATTTTGATTACAGAAATTCCTTTTGTAATTGCAATATTAACTTTAGCAAAGTTAACACCCTACTACTGACTCTTCCCAGCAGTATTTTATAACAAAGGAAACACAGATCAAATTTTTGGCTCAAATTAACTAATCTTAACATTTTTAGCCCACTTTCCACTACTGACTTATAGGTATTTGGAACTAATAAGAAGTAATACAGTTATCTTTTGATTACAGGATCCTGCAGTCATTGCGACAAACAAGTTAAAATGTACTAGACTGCTGGAGACCCCTAACAGGAAAACAAACCACCAGCAAGTCGGCTAAAGGTAATACTGGGAATCTGTTGGAATGAAACCAACCAAGGTGTTAAGGAACATGTGGCACAGGACAGAGAGAATATCTGTTCCTTTACTTTGGGCTTTCTCTTTTCAAAAGAACCTCTTCTTAAGCGTTTTCAGTTTGCACTAGGATCCCCCACTGCACTGGAGAGCTTTGTGTCTGATTTATAAGGACCACATTCTGCAACCTTTAAAAGGCATTTAAATCTTTACTTGACAAAAAAGCCTCATCCTCCACGAAGAATAGTCAGTGTAAATCATATCAGGGATTACAGAATGATTTTTGAAAACGTCATTGTAGTGTTTTAATTTTCCATGTTCTAAAGAGTCTTTCCTAACAGACATTTTGCACTTAAAAGGAGAGGATGAATGACGCCATAAGGAAGTAGACATGACCAAGGGGGAATTTCCAGTGAAACACAAAGGAGAAATAAAAGAAATTCAAGGCTAAGAAGAGCAACAGGGGAATCGTCAAGTGCCTGAACTCCCACAGCGTGTGTTGAAATAGCAAAGGGATCAGGGCAAGGGAGAGGCACAGACATGCTGAAAAAAAAGAAAAGGAGAATGAAGGGAGCACTTGGAACTCTAGAAGGCAAGTTGCTGTCAAATGTCCCCGTGCAATGTGGTGCAGCCACCGCAGAATAAAATGGCAGTGTCTCTGCGCTAGGTAGAAAGGAATCCAAGTTAGCACTTCGGAGCGCACCTCAACTTGTGAGGCAGGCACTCAAGCTGGTATCCTGCTCGGGATGCAGAAGGACCTGAAAGGGCTGATAAGATGTCCAAGGGTGGGAACTGCAACACTACAAAGTGGTTGTGAAAGAGAAAGAACAAACTCCCCAGATGGGATGGCCTGTGGACCTTAGTATTTGCAATGACAGTGACATTACATGGTGTCTGCCTTAGCAACAATAGTCCATCGTCCCTGGTTTTCACAATGGACATCAGCTGAGGAAGTAGCAGGGGCACAGCACCAGTATTGTCAGTCTCCAGAGAGGCCAGTGAGAAGCCAAGAACAACACTCAGCACTGAGGCTTCCTCTGGCCCATTCTTCATGAACCTCGATAACATCTCAGGGAATATATGGGGGAAAACCCAATCAGACGGGAAAGTGAATTTAATGAACAACTATGCAAAATGAAGTGGAAAAGTGCCATCACAAAAGAGGTCTGAGAAGTTTAGTCTTGGGAAAATTTAAATTGTCAAATCAATGCATACAAACAAATAGTTTTTTTATTGAATCATAGTTAAGATTGCATAACTGAATTCGTGTTGTCTTAAAGTATCTTTCTGACAATTCTAAACCTCCTTACTAGCAAGAGATTGCAAACAAATTCTAGAAAAATCAAAAGAAATTCTGCAGCTTACATTTTAGAATATCCAATTAAAAGCAGGATTAATTTCCTATTCCCAGTCTCTATTTCTGACCTTGTGGCTAAATTCTTCCTTGGGCATCCCTGATTTGAAAAGTTTCTTAGTTATCCTTATTTATTAAGCTTCCTTTTGCTTTAGTGTAAATAATTTTATAGACAGAACTTTGTAAATAAGGTGTTGATAAGGAATACGAGGAATACCTTCTGCTAGGAACACTCACTTTCTATTCACAAAAAGTATAAAATTAGCTGACAATCTCCTAGTAGAAAGCATGCATCTAGAAGAGAGAGCGATATGAAGAACAGATTAATCAAAAATGTTTGAGATAAAAACATATGATAACATGCCAAATAGCTGAAACAGTAGTGCTGTACTTTTAAGAAAAGGAAAGGGGACAGGAAATCTCACCAGTTAGAATATCTAACTAGGGGAATTTATGATGTTAGATAGCTCTGATGGCATTTCTTGCCTTTGGTTTGCTCCTCTTTTTATTGAATCTGTGTGCTTGCCCAAGATGAATTCCAGAGTAGGTGGAGAAAAGTGTTGTGACATACCAGACAGCAAACACTTCCTATCCTACACCATCCAATCAAATCTATGGCTTGCAAGGAAAGAAAATTCCCTATCGGTGATTCTGCTTACAATCAGACTCTACCAGTCCCTCACTTGAAATTCTTACTAATCTGCTCAGCAGTGCTTCTACTTTATTACTAAAAGCCATATGGGTTTCCTTGCCAATTATCCAGCCACCTGCTAACAACTGGTCTTTACCTCAGGCTGCTTCCTCTGTGCAAGCCTCTGGTCTGTCAGAATAAGTAGAGAACTACCCTGTGCAGAAGAGAAAGTCAACAATTACTATCTCCCATCACATTTGATATTTTTAACTTTAAAAGAGAAAAGTAAACAGCAAATAACCTAACCATACAAGAGCACAACTTTAAGAAAATCCAATTAAGTTCAGAAATGAAAACTTTATAAAACTGCTACTTAAAACAAACTTCCTATAGAATTAAAACTATTCTCTACATCCTTAATATTTTACTCATGGAATATAATTGATGTCTAGTTTTATGATTTCAAGTCATCTGTATCAATAAACTGATAAAATAACTCATAAATTATTTTACCTAGTTTTCATACAAATTACAACTATGACAAAAAGTGATCTACAAAATAGAAGTAATAACTATCCTACTTTAAACAAATGGAGAAAAAAATGTAAAAGTACTTAGGGTAGTGCCTGATACCCAATAAGCATGCTATTAGCATTTGCTATTATAGTTTTCTGAAATAACCAATAGGGTACTATTCAAGATCAATACACAACCACTGTTCTGCTATATGCATACATACTTCTTTCAAGTGCTCACAGCTTATAAGAAACATTTCTGTTATATATTACTTCAACAATAGTATTTTAAAATACTTTCTCAGGCTTTATTTATCAACTAAAAGGAAAAATAATTGTGTTTCTTTTAATGCAGAGAACAGCAATTATTTTCTATAAAGATTCAGAAAGTAAATATTTTATGTTAGCCTTGTGCAATTACTAACCTCTCCCAGTGAAGCACAAAAAGTTACAAAAAAAATGTATAAACCTTTATATTCCACTGCTTTAAAGTACTGAATAAATGAGTTTTCACTTAGAAAGCAAGTATAATAGATAGCAAAAATATATAAATTTATCATATGCTACATAAAGAACTGTCATTAAGAGCTCAATATTTTAAATTTTCATACATTATACTTAAGATTTTATACACATCAATTCTTCATTGTAGCCTTCTAGTACTATCACTGCTGGTCTATAAATAACAAAGGAAAACAAAATGACTTTTGGACATTTATACCTCCTCTTCCTCTCACCGAGCTGATAAAAAGTAGCTGAACTCCAGTGATTTCTGAGAGAATGCATCCAGGTCCTGATTTCTGAACATTCCCTCTTGGCTCAAAAAGTATTGGCTTAATTTACTGATCAAATTAGTAAAGCTGCACTGATTTAACTCCTGCCAACTTTGCTCTTTTCTAGGATATTTATTGGCTTAAGTAAGATTGTGACAAATCATAATGACCAGTTAATCAAGAATTTTACTTTCAGATGGGAGGAAGAAAAAAGTGTTGGCAAATGTCTGTCTACTCAATTTTATCATATAAACAGGGAACAATGTGTATCAATGGGTAGAAAAAATGCTTGTGCTATGGAACTTTTTCTTTTCACATACTCTGCAGACATTACTTCATAAGTCTTGAGCAGGAACAGCAGGTATTATTAGATTTATTTCTAGAAAGAGTGCAGACATCAAACAATAACATGTCACGGAAAGTCAGCTGTTTGGCTGGGAATAGAAAACAGATTTTTCTGACCGTTCATCAAGTCACTGTGATTTCTACTATATGACTTCTCTTTATATCAGGATATTTCTGAAGGAAAGCTATGGAGTTATTCCACTTAAAGTGCCTCCCTCAGAGAAAAGTCAGACGTCTCGAGGGAAAACTCATGTGAAATTCATCTGCTTCTTTACAGACAACAGAAAGATGAATTTCCCTTGGAATACTCCTGTTTTCTTCTTGATATACCGTAAGGGAAGGTTTTGATTTCACAGCTTCAAAAGAAAATTGAGTGTGTGAGTGGCTGAGAATCCCTTACCCAGCAATTATAGGCAGCACTGGTTTCTCCAAGCCAAAATATAGGTACTACCTACTGTCAGTTTATGTCAGAAATCTTGGCATATTTCTATATTCTCTTCTTCTTTTAGAAGGCTGAATGGTATAGCACTACACTTGGTTCACCTGAGTTTGTGAATCAAATCAGCAATTTTAATTACCTAAGTACACTGCCTAAAGAAGGTTACTAAAATTCACAATTACTTCAAGGAAACTTGACTGGGGAAATATCAGGCACTCTTCATGACTGGAGCTGTTGTAGCTTTTTCTGCAATGCAACTCCCAGTATTAACAGTGAAGCAGCATACATGACACACACATTAAGACAAATAGAGGAGGAAGACAGAGCCTGCAGGAATCTCGGTCCTGTAATCGAAGTTGTCTGTGCTTGTGATTTGTACACCAGCAATGAATGAATGGCTGCAGTGTAGACCATGGGTGAGTGGCAATGCTTAGTTATCATAGCTAAGACTCTTTTGGAAAGTTTTGATGTTTTAAGACGATAGGAGAAAAGTATTTTTATTCAGTAACTTTCACATTCAGACATACTTAAACTTTTCAACATTATTGAACTTAACAAGGTTTTTCACAATTGCAAGCTTTGCTTCTGCTGATATTTCTGCCTGGAAAGTCTTTGCTCTCCTTAATCCAATGAATCACTCTTTTCCAATAGCCAAGTCAGAGTCTATCTCCTC
Source organism: Hydrochoerus hydrochaeris (assembly GCA_004027455.1). Classification (NCBI taxonomy): domain Eukaryota; kingdom Metazoa; phylum Chordata; class Mammalia; order Rodentia; family Hydrochaeridae; genus Hydrochoerus; species Hydrochoerus hydrochaeris. The sequence goes on from PVLA01000111.1 coordinate 466,072, forward strand.
CAGGCAGGTTTACCCAATTTTACCTATCCCAGTGGCTGCCCTCACCTATTCTACTATGCAACTGGTAGTACTTTCCTTAGACTTCTTATCCCATGCATGGTCACTTCTGTGGACCTGTCTGTCACACCAGGCAAGTCAAGCCACTCAAACATCAGAAGTTACTTTCAGCACACTGTATGACATAATGCACCAGTCAGGCAGAATCAACAATTTTGCAAAATTATTTTTACTTTGTTCAGCTAAAAGAAACTTTAGATCTTCCTTAATTCTGATTTCTAGAAATAAAAATGAATGATTGAGTAACATGGTCAAGATCATACAACTCCAATGCATGGCTTGCCCCCTTTCCATTCTGAACGGTAAGAGGCGTTAAGAAATGACTCTGAAATTATCACAGTTAGTACAAAATAGTCTCTCACTTATCTCCACACCAAGAGACACGTATCTATTTAAGAGAGAAAAAGAAAGAAGAAAAAGGGGAGAGACAAGAAGGAAGAACCCAAACTGTAAATATTCTTAGACTAAATTTGCTCAACTTCAACAAAACTGGAATTTAACAGCATCCTTAGCCTCCACTCATTAGATGCCAGACTCCAACACCAACTGTGACAATCAAAAATATCTCCAAACATTTGCCTACATTCCCTAAAGGATCTTGCTAAGAATGACTATCCCAGTTGAACAATGTCAGAGGAGGTCATTTTCAGAATTACTTCAAACAAAGTACCAATCAATTAGCATGTATAGTACACTGGCATCAAACCAATACTCTCTTATTAGGTGTAGAAGCAAGAACCTGAAATGTTTAATCTGCTTACATTTTTATTAATCCATTTAATTAAAAACGCTGCTGTCACTTGGTCTACAGCTGCTGGTATAACAGTTACAGGGGGAAAAGAAAAAGAAAAAACTAGTGAACACTTACAGTTCTAAAAGAAATGAAAAACACCAAAATGTTCTAGAGGTAATCTTAATGATTTTATTTTACCTTTACTTAAAACTTGCTTGAAATTTCCTTGACCAGGGTCAAACATAATAATCACAAATTCAATATTACTATGTGATACGGCTTAAGGAAATAAAACTGGTAAAAGAGTAAAACAAATATCCTTTCCTCGGTTTGGGTGTGTATCTTACAATAAGCCCCAATCTTCTTTGGCATGTATAGGCTTATAATTGCAGATTTTATATACTTCCTTTTTGTGAATTTAAGGTTTCTGTTTTTCATTTTCTTCTTGCTCTATCTTCCTGTCTTTCTTTTGTTCTTTCCCGACCCCTCCCAAGCTTGATTCTTTTAGTTCATTTTATCTTTTAGTTCATTTATCTTTTTTCTTTTTAATTATTAAGGTAAACCTAGTATACACTTTGTAAATATACACATAAAATTCAAATTTACATTTTAAAACTAACAAATGTGAATTATCAACTACTAGTTATAACTTTTTATTTTTTACAAAGGAGTTGTGATTGATAAAATATGAGTAACATAAGCCTAAATGTGTTCCATTCATCTAGTGCAATAAAACTTTATTCTCCATAGATAGAATCCAAAACTGTAGCTATTTAAAGGCATAAACCATGCAGTCCTCACTATGAAGTGATGAAATAACAGATCAGGCCAATAAAGACCACTGGCTAGAAGTTCCTCATGTCCCATTCCAGCCTTTCACACTGGTATGGCATATTGCTTGGCAGCTGTCCACTCTGGTTTACCTATCAATGGTGACACTGCATAGCTCTAAACCCAGACACAAACCAGGACCTCAGCAGGGATGCATGAAACTCAGGTAATTTTACCAATGGGTGGCGCTATTTAAACCAAAAGGATGCAAGAAAAGTGGTCTCACATTTCTGCCTTCGGGTCCCTGACACACAATAGCCTTCCATTTCCTTCTATCCTCATCCCGCCCTGTGTCTTCACCTCTCTTAAGATATTAACCACAAGATTAGAACAAATTACATTATGTCCAAATTCTAAGTTCACAGAGAGTTTAAATACAGTCATGTTTAATTAAGAGAGATATAATGACTTGAAGTGTAAAGGTTTTAACCAGAAATCTTTTCTATCCTGCCTATTACCTCTTCAGTATGATCTTAAAACCTAAAATGGGCCAGGGATTTAGCTCAGCACCGTAAGCGTCTGCCCAGCAAGTGTGCGGTCATGAGTTCAATCCCCAGTACAAAAAAAAAAAAAAAAAACCTGAAACAGAGAGAGAGGCAGATATGTTTGGTATCTTGCTTCTATGTCACAGGTTCCAAAGTCTAAAGTTGTCTGAGGTTCTGAGATGATGTCAAGTAACAACTAATGCCACCAACTCATTGAGTCTTGATATAATTTTAATCTTTCATGTGAACTGTATTTTTTAACCTCAAATACCTCTTTAAATAACATACAAACAGTTCTTACATTCCAAATTCATTTTTCTCATAATTAAATTGCAAAACTGGAAAATTTTATTTAAATTTTGTTTAAAACTTTGAAAACTTCACAGGTAAAGTGTTGATAATCTCCTAATTCCAATAGTCAATGATTTCTTTTTACTGACAAAGACTGGGGGAGGGGGAGATGTTACTGTATTATGGAGATTCAGTAATTTATAAAGCATTATCATTTTAGGGGAAAATCCTTATTTTTTTCCCAGGTTTGACTGTATATGACTGTACTATTTATCCATACACAAAAGTTTGTAAGTGAAAAGTAGAGTCTAGACCCTGTACAATTTTAACACCCACTCATACCTAAAACATAAAGTGCCCTATTATAATCCTCTGGCTCAAAAAGAGCCTTTTAAAAATATTTTATTTAAAGATGAATACAAGCCAGTACTGATATTCCCACATGGGAAACAGCACTGTACTTCAGCAGCCCAAAAATCACTCAGATGTGTAAGATCAAGCAAAGGAAGAAATCTCAAATGACAAGAGGCCAGGATTCTCAGATCTCAGCTAGCTACAAGATCCTAATCCTCAGAAAGAAGTAAATTCTATGTAAACATCTTACAACCAAAGCTCCAGTATTTACAAACATAGAAATCCTAAATATCAAAAAATAGAATTCACAAATAATCCAAAGCACAACCCTGTTTTTTATTTTTATCTCTTTATCAGTACCAGTCTTTTTTGCACCAGGGCAAGCAGGAGGATTCAGTGTGAATCATTACATTCCTTTAACTGATACCACATATGGCTGATGTGTTTGAAGGGAAATATTAGACCATTCTAAAGAAACCATTCTAATTGGTGAAACTGTAAAATAGATAACAAAGAAAAAAGGACGAAGAAAGACATTTAAAGAAAGAAAAGTCAAAGGGTGATTGCAATAAAGAAATGAAGAAAGAGGACAATAACCCCAACTTTATGCCTTCGGGGAATTACAGATTGGTAAACAATGTTCACACAAATATTGAACTTTCTAAACCACTCTTTCAACTATAGTTTTCAAAAACAAACAACCAATAATAAAGAATCACAGCAAGTATTTGATGTTAATAAGTTTAAATGGTTTCAAAACAGATTTTTCTCTTAAGTTTACGATGTTTAAACTATCAATGCCAAGATAAATGAGTTCCTTACCTCCTGCTATCCATGCACTCATTTCTGGCTTTTCCCCCCTCCTTTTAGTTTTCTTGGCATAGGTCAATTGGTGTGCAGTGTTTCCCCAGGGATCCAAAGCCCCTGTCAACTTTCCTGAAACCAGTTCAGATCAGCTACAGCAATGCCAGTAAAGGAAGCCGCCTCTTTGTCTCTCATTCAACAGCCTCTCCCACCTAAAACTTTACATTTGACTGCTGTGTTTTTTGGGTGCAATTCAGATTTTTACATATTTCTTCTCACACTTTTTTATATATTATTCTCTATGTGTCTGCTAATCTGTGAGTTACTTCAGGCTAACCACCTCTCTAACAGCCTCTCTCACCTAAAACTTTACGTTTAACTGCTGTGTTTTTGTGTGCAATTCAGATTTTTTTACATATTTCTTCTCACACTCAGTTATCTTTCTTTTTCATATATTATTTTCTATGTTTCTGCTACTCTGTGAGTTACTTCAGGCTAACCATGTGGTGGTGTGATTTTCAAAATACATAATTGTAAATGGTGTGACAGAGCTAAAGAAATGCAAGCCGCAGAGCAGTCTCAGCTGAAGTGTGACTACACACCTGTCAGCACTACCTGTGGCTGCCTTATTCACTGGGGACCAAAAACTGCTCTCCTTTTTCTGGTCCAGCAGCTTAGAACTTCACGTTATCTAACTATAAAACATCAAGGGAAAGATGTCAGAATTCTATAAGCAAAACCTTCCAGAAAAAATATCTAAGTAACATATAATACTAATAAAAAAGGATTACATAAGGTATAAATTTCAGGTCACAAAACAAAAAAAAATCTTATCAAACTTGAAAATTGAGGAAGGGCAGAAGAGTCAGAGAAAGAAAGAAAAGGAATACGAGACATTATAAGGGTGGGTAGAGAAAAATAAGTTGGGTTTAATGGGAAAAGAGTGGTTTCACAACATGCCATAGTAATTAAAGCCACTTTTAAGGTATGTTTCAATGCTACTCCATGCATTTTCACCTACTATATATAATTACCTTGTTTCTGGATTTTAAAAACTAAAGCTAAGTATAAAGTCACCAGATAAAATATCCAGATTAATTTAAATGATTTGTCCTAAGTGTCACATGCAAAAGATTAACAACTTTTGTACAACTTGTGAAGGTTAAGAAAGTACTTTCACAGATGCCATCTCATGTGGTCCCTACCCAACTCAGTAGGATAAAAAGACAGCCAGATCTAATGCTGAAAGACCTTCAATGAACCTGCCAGTAAGCAGGGAAAACAAATCTATATTACCCAGGCTTTCTACTCCATGTTCTATTCTCTTTCCAAGACTCATTATTTGTTGCACAATGAATTCAATTAATTTGATACTATTCACTCAATTGTGTTTACTTAAGTTAGATTCAACGAGATTCAACTATTACATAAAAGTAAAGAAGCTAATTTGAATCTTTGCTTGTAGACTTTTGTTTTATCTGCCATATAATCAAAATATCCTAATTCTGTCCTAATTCTGTGTTACACAAAAGCTCTAGGGCTGGGGATATGGCTTAGTAGACAGCACCTGCCTAGCAACCACAAGGTCCTTTTGATTCCAGGTATCAAAAAAAAAAAAAAGGAAAGAAAGAAAAAAAAAATTCTACAGTTAAACTGTAAAAGAAATGTCTTCACATTGTCTTCATGTGTGATTACCATGTAATTTATAATTACCCAATTATTTGAAAAGTTTTATAAATATCAGAACTTGATGAAAATAAAATGTGACAGTATTTTAATATTTCTATTATTTCATTTTCTTCTACTCTTTGTTTTCAATTAAAATTTCATTTTAATACAAACACCATGACTTCATCATTTTGCCCTGAAGGAGTAACTCAATCCCCAGTCCTTTGCTATGTATCACAAATGAACATTATTTCCACTATTTTAACCATTGGTGCACACCCCAAAGTATTTTCTAACGTGATTTGCTGAACTGTTTGTTAGCTTTGAGTAACATAATTACATGACTAGGAATTCACGAACTAACATTACTGGAAAGAAAGCTGTAGTGAGCAACCATTGCTCAGTTACAATGGCATACTGCAAAATTAAAACTGCCCTCAACGATATATATATTTGCAGTTTGCCCATTTCTGCAGAATTCCTAACAAGCATAAGTCCTGCTCAGCTTTAAAGTTCAAAATATTTATATATTAGACTTTCTAAGTTTTCTCTTAATCTATGCCAGTTTTTCGGAGAAATTGCAAATTTCTCAACATAATATTTTCAGGGACTGGAAAATGTTGGTCAATTCTAAGGAAACAAACGAACAACTCTGAGTGTGTCCTATCTTTGAACTAATTTTCAGCAGAGATGTAACAAAGGTTTTGACTTTAAAACTGTTTCTAAAGTTTTATCTCGGGCCAAGGGCAATATTTTGGAGTATGATGGCATAAAACACACTGCAGATTTCGTGCTAACCTATGTCCCAGAAGGGAGTTAGCCCACCGAAGTAGGAAGTCACTTACATCGCCTTTGACCTCCCCTCATGAAAAGTCCAGGTGCTTCTTCTTGACTTCAAGGGCTCGGGAGGCCCAGGTATTGCCCCAAGACTGCCTAGAGCAGGGCTCAGTCTGGAAGTAAAGAAGCACAGTAGTATCCTACAGTGAGTGTGTTACACAAGGCCTTTAATAGGCACTAGTGCTGCATCCGTGTTCGGCCAGTTGCTGCTCAAGCTTATAACATTATCCCACCAAGCAAAGAACAATAATGAATGCCTAGAATAAACTACATTTCTCCCTAAGTTATGTCATTAATGAGTAGCAACACATTTTCCCTATTCTTTTATGGCTATTCTTTTAGAAACTAGCCTCAATGGCATGATAGTATTATAATTCTACACTAAAGCTAATTAGGGAGCATAGAGAGAGTCAAGTAAGTGTATAGAAGTCAAATAAGTGTATAAGTTACATAGGAACAAAATTAGAGCTTCATGAAATAGATAAAAGTATTATAAATAAGCTTCAATTACAAAGTGTTGATTTTTCTTTATTCTATCACCTTTTAAAAAGCCTAACATATGCCCAAAGCTAAAGCTAGTTTAATATAAATATACTCATTACTGAATAAAATGGAATGTAATTTAATTAAAATGTAGTACATAAAACTTGAATGACTAACTAGAAACACCATTGTTCTTACTCCTGACCATAAAGGAACTTATTTACGGACAGTGTGGCCAGTCCAGTATGGAGCTAAGCAAGGCCTTCACTCAGTCCCCAGGATTTTAGATAATGCAAATATTTGATGCCTCTGAACCCCATCCACTTAAACAAGGCTTGGCTACATCTGATAACCAACCCCAGTGGTCTGGGGGACCCATTCACACACAAAACAAAAAACACAAATTGGCAAAAGCAACAGAAAGCGGGCAAGAAATTACAAAAAACACTGGCTTAAAACAAGACCAAGAATCCATTTCTTTTCTAAAGCTAAACAGTACTGTGACTTCACCAAGATCTAGAGCAGCTCTCCACTCCTTTCTTGTAACTGATGTCACAGTAGAATCATCCAGGGAGTTTTTGAAAACTAGTAATATTCAGCCTCCACTCAGAGACATTGTGAATTATTCTATCTGGGGTACAATAAATACTGGAGTTTTTATAGAAGTCCTTCAACTAATTTTACTGTGCAGCAAGTATCAAAAACCACAAATCTAAAATTATAGGTAATCTGAAGACTTTTTAATCCACACTTTAAATTCTATATGCTAAAGCATAAACTTTCTCTGTCACTCTTGGAAACTATAAGAGACCATATTATTCTTTTAAAAAACATTTCAAATGATGAACAATGAATGTATTATACAATTACTGGACTAACCTTGAATATAACCTTGATTCAAACAATACACTGTTATACATATACTACTTATTATATATATATATATATATATATATATACTACTTATATGTATTATATACACTACTTATTATACTTCTATTTTGTGTTACATATATGCTGGGGTGTACCAAATAAGTGTATCTAGTCAACAGTTTTCCAGCTGACATTTTCCTCTGCCTAAAAGTAGGTTTCCAGTTCACATAAATCTCTTTAGATCCTTATTTTGAAAAGGTAGCATCATCATATTGCAATTTTTAAAAGTTATACCAATGATCAAAATTATAATTACATTTTTGGAATTCTACATTTCTTGCATTTTGAGTATGTACAATTCTACGAGCCTTACATTTTGGGTTTCTAAGAAGGAAATTGAAAAGCAGTGACCAACAGTAAGTCTGAGAAAATAGGAGGAGTCTTTTAAAGGAAAAGAGAATTAGAAATAAAGAAAACCTCCACTTTGACTAAAATGTGCTCTGTATATGACTCATGCTGTTGATTAAAAAGCTAGTAAAGTACTGTGTAAGTTTTATTAGCAAGCCAGGAAAATATATAAGACCTATAACTATTCAGAAGCACAATCCATTGTGAAAGAAATAACTATAACAAGTAAAATAAATAAAATATGAGAATATAAATAGTTACAAGTACAAATGTTGAAGTATGCCATTATTGGCCAATTGTAAACTTATCACTACTAAGAATTATTTTAAACTTAAAAATTTAAAAATAAAGTTAAAACAAATAACAAAAAGGAATTGCATTAAATGATATTTACTAAACACTAAAACCCATATCATTCCCATTTTATATCCCCCCAAGAAAGCCTCACAGAATTAAAGTAACCTACAAATAGTACAACCAGAACTCAAGCCTAAAGCAGTCTTCACTCTGCTGATTCTTACTTGTAAATGTTCTAGAAGAGTACAAGAGCAAAGCAGAAATCCTTTTCAGATAATCCTTCATCATGACTTATGTTAGTCAAACACCAGAAGTAAAGCCTTTTTTGTTGTTATTTCAAAAACCACAGTGCAAGACTCTAAGGTTTGTGTACCTTTTCTAAAGAAGTTGCCCACTTTAAAAAGAATACACTGCTCAAGAATTACCATATGCATTTATGTATATGTGAACATAGAATAAAAATTTGGCCCTTAAATATCAAGGAATGTGTAAATTCACAATTAACTTTAACATGTACAACTACTAAAAACACAAAAATCACTTCAGTGCTACCAGAATGAAAAATAAAAAATGTGGTAAGTTTATTCTCATACAAACAAGTTTTAATAATCCTGAAAATGCCCTTTTTTCAACCGTAATAGTACTTACAGTGGTTGCTTTTTATTTGTTTTTCTTTACATTCATGTAAAGAAAGTAACTGTTGAAATCTGAATGTAAAGGCAAGCAAGCGAGAAAAATCAGTTCTTTGGAAATATTTTTGGTTTTATTGCTCACTCTGCCAATGTCTTATTCTCTGTGATTCTCACTTTTTAACTTCTAAAGAAGTGGCCTGTATGTCTATGTTTTGAAAAAAATACACTCATGAAGAATTACCATCTGCATTTACGTAAATGTGAACAAAGAATGAAAAGTTGCCCCTTTTACAAAAGTGACAACATTGAGCTATATCAGTGAATCTTTTTTCCAAATGGTTTATCAAGAAAATGTGCAAACATGTATCAAAGTTGAAAAAGTTGAACAAGAGTTCCCAAATACCTTTCCCCTGTGTTCTACCATAACTATTATATGGCTTCATCCTATCCCCATCTTTTCTCCTTCCATCAATCTACCTTATTTTGGGTGCATTTTAGTGTAAATCACAAGCATCAGTGTCCTCTTACATATTGTAGTATGCTGTCACTGAGGACAATAGCTGTTTACAGCATGATATCAAATTCAAATACATAATGTGCATTCCCTTATTTTTAGTAAATGCATGTGTCCAAATGCCTGTCAAGATAGAAAATATCACAATGTTAAGTTTTTAAACTTGTTTGCTAAATAATAAAAGGGATTTAATACAGGTAAAAGAAGGATGTTTCTACCACAAATAAGTGTATAAATCTTCACCCTCAGTGGGTTTGTCTCACTCTTACAGAATCTGAGAGCTTCCCAAGAGAGAAAAAATCATCTACTGCTGCTCCTCAATATCCCTTCCAACTCAACATGGCCAAAGCTGAAGACTGCAGATGAAAATTGTTAAGCTACTCTGCCTTTCATAAAATACAAAAGAAGGCCAATTTCTCAAAGTTTGAAGATTTCACTGGTAAACAACAATTAGCTTGATTATTATTATTATTATTATTATTATGCTTAAGACAACCCTGTATTTGCAACTCTGAGAGCTATCTTTTTTAAAAGTGATTTTGAATGAAAATATTTTTGTGCAGTGGGGCTAAGCTTTGGCCACAAACTGGAATGAGTTTCATATTTTCTGACTGTTCTCAAATAGAATACTAAAATTTAGATATTTCAAGTGACAAGTGGAATTACCTATATACAGAAGAATTATAATTCTTACTGAGCTAAGTCTTCAGCTCTTTCTTGTTCACTTGTTCTCTCTCTCTCCCTCTCCTTCCCTCTCTCTTGCTCTTTCATAAACAAACACACATTTTGAAGAAAATGCTACAGGGATTAGCTCTGCTACTTCTTCAATGTGCAACTTTAGGCAAGTCTTCTATCTTCCTGGGGCTCAGTTTCTTAACTGTTAACACTGAAGGGAGCCAGGATAATAAATAACCTTCAACACTAATAACTTCAAACACGTGAATAGTTAACACAAAATTCATTTCAAAGAAAGTCATCTTCTTGCAGACAGTTGAATATGAGGCAAAGAACGATTTAAACCTGTAGTTCACCATCACTCATTCATCATAAATCTTCAGTCATAAACACAAGATTGTAACTCAGAATTCAGCAAGAGACTTAATCCTGCTCTCAAAACTTATGTAGATCTTTATTAATATTGCTCTACCATGTCTTTTCCTTCGTTTGCCTCTGAGCATTTTGGTTTAAAAATAAATTCTAGTTTAGGCTATGAGAGGTTATTTCTAATATAAAAACCCAAAATCTGAAATATTCCAAAATCTGAAACTTTTTGAATACTGATATGGCTCCATATGTGGAAATCTTCACATCTGACCTCACATGATGAGCAGCAGTCAAAACACAGGAGCACTGCAACTATTGTGTGAAATTACCTGCAGGCTGTGTGTTAAAGTATAAAAAATGTGAATTTTATGTTTGAATTTGGTTTCCACCCCCAAGATATCTTGCTACATATGTAAAAATATTCCACTTTCCAAAATCTGAGACTCACTGTTCTAAGCATTTTGAATGAGAGATTATTTGTATTACTTAACATGTTTCTAGAGACATAATGATAATGGAGGCAGTATGGGTATATCATAGTGTATTTCTATGAAAGATCTATAGTGAGTTCTCCTCTGTACTTACAGTTATGTATTTATAGTTTAGCCAGATTATTGATCATTTATATTGCTTGTAATAAAGATGATAGAGCCAGCTCACCACCCTGGTAAGTGGCTGTGGCCCGGCAAGCTGTAGCCGCCCCAGAGCGAGAACCATCAGTGTCTCCTGAGATCTGCGCCATGTTGGAACTTAGGGCGCTGGGAAGCCGAGCAACCAGCTCATCTCCCTGGAAAGCAGCTGTGAGCTTACCAGCTGCTCGGGCTGAGAATCAAACATCCATATCTGCCCCCCCTGCCATTAGCAAGTGGAAGCCAGAGATCTGAGCATCTCTTGAGAGGTTGACTATATGCAATATAGCAAATAAGGGGGGTTTTCTTCTACCATCTCTTTGAAAGCAAATATTTTTATCACTATTTTGCTTTGTTCTGATTAACAGTATTGCTCTATTCAATATTCTTTTCTGATAAGTTCTATAATATTCTGTATTTCCCTTGATTTTTCTATACCTGATTGAAAAAACAACTATTGTGAAGAAAATGAGATATATTACAGTACCTATTACTGTTATCCCAGTAACCTGCTGTGAAGTTCTGTATCAATTTCACTACACTGTCTCAATTGGCTTTGTTCCATCTTGTTCTGTGGTATTTTACTACTTTAAAAATAAAATAAAATAAAGATGATACAAGTAGATATACTCCAAGTAAACTCAAGTAACCAGTATTAGTTAATGATTCCAGTAGCAATAATTTAAACAGGATATTCATTACTCAGGCCTTGTTGAGAGATGATTCTCCAAGGGTTTGTTAGGTATCTGCACATTCTGCCAGCATAACATTGACATTCCTTGTTATAGGTTTTCTTTTCAAGGATTTTTGTCTAGAGAATGGCATAGGCTGATATGACAGAGGACAGATTTTTTTGCTGGTCAGCGTAATGCCTCTCAGTAGGGAAAAGTTTAGACAGGATGGCTTGCAATTGTAAGACTTCCATGAACTCGAGGCTCTCAGTTGTCATGAGAATCCTCTTCTTCCACAGGATCTTCCTGGTATCACCCCAAAAGACATAAGGTAAAAGAAAAACACAAATAACAAGTTCATAATGTTTGCTATGCTAGGCATAATAAAGGTTTTGTCTTTAAGTGAAATAGCTTCTACCAGCATCTATGAGATTGTAGCAGGCTGACTTGCTGGTCTTCCAGTAGCACAAAATTTTCAGCCTTTCAGGGTTCTTCACAGTGATAACTACAGTTACCTACACTTGGTGTCCAGGAGTTTCCCTCTGTTCAGAGAAAGAATCACTTGATGATTCCTCAGCATTAACACTACAGAACCTATAGCCTTAAATAACATTACAATTTGCATTTCACAGAATCATTGCTCAATTCTTAATTATTTCTATAAATATTTTTCACTTGTTGCAAAAATTCTAATCTACTTAATACTCTAGTAAACAATATTGATATCTTAGATGTGGAATATAATAATTCTTTCACTTTTCTATTTTGAATTTAAAATTATTTCAGAGAACTAGTGTTCTGATTATATTTTGTATTTTTCTAAAAACCAAGTAAAGACACCTATCACAGTGAAAAAACATTTGTTTATTTAGAAATTTTGGGGAAAATAACATAAGTAAGTTAAAGATTTCTCCAGATCAGCATAAATACATTTTGTTTTCCAAAGCAACAACTCAAAATCAAGCCCTGTAAACATGGTACACATGCTAATAGATAAATACCTAAACAGAAAATATTATCTAATAAAAGTTATGAATACAAAAAGTAAGCCCCCCAAAGGAATCTAAACATCATTTCTTGTTGGTGTTATAACCAATTAAAGAAGGTAAAGAATCAGAGGGTCTCAAAGATTTATTGCATTGACTTGTTGTTTTATAACTTACCCAGGGGATGCTATAAATTTCAGTAAAAACTTAAATATAAATGTTTTATTTAGTACCTCAGTTAAAATGGCAATTAAAATACAGCTGCTAGTTTTCATGACTGCAAATTAAGGGTAAGACAAAGAGTGCAAATGCTCAGTAATATGGGGTTCTACCTGGGGACATGGTATTAACATGTTTTCAGCTAGACTTTCATACCTAAGCAGGATCAGCTTTGCCCTGAATTTCTCAAGTGAATAAATTACATATCATTTTATGTGCTTTAAAAAGTTCTCTGTAATTAAGCCAGAGTTCAAAAAGTAATCTAAATGCGCTGCCTCCAAGAGGAAAACATCAAGAAACACCACACGAGAACACTGAGCTCTGAAAAGGAAGATGAGGCAACAGTCAGGAATAAGAGCGCATAAATTGTGTTTCTCTCCAGCATCTAATAGTTTTCTCATACTTTCATAGATACTTATTAAATATTCACTAAGTCAATTAACATACATATTTTTATTTTCATTGAATATTTTAATTATAACTCATTATATGCTAATGGAGTTTTTTTTTTAAAAATGATGTGGATTTGCTATTCAAATCAGTAAGTGTCCATTGGGAAATTTGGCTGAAACCTCTTAGTTTAGAAACTGCTTCAAATAAACATATAATTACTTTATAATTCATGTGGTAAAATGGTGATTTAAAAATTGCTTGTGGAATCCAAAGCATAATTAAAGTAGCTTATATTTGATTAAAGAAAGAGAAAAAAGATAAGAACTCAACTCCAAAAGTTCATTATATGATAAAATGAGCATCTCCATGGGAAATGTAATTCTAGATGTAATTTACCAGGAAGTGCTGATAAAAGTGTAGGTATAAAAAGATACATTTTTTTTCTGGGATTTAGGCTCTATCCTTGTAATAATTCTCTCTCAGCAGTAAAGTTTTCAGTCAAAGTATCACAGCAGAACAATACCAAAATCTGTAAGAAAAAATAGACATCACCTGGGAAAAGATTCCCAAACCAACTATGAGTGAAAATGCACTTCTTAATATAGATTTCTAGCACTCAACTCAAACAGCCAGTTTTGCATTTCAGATGTAAAAGTCTGAATCTCTAATTTTAAAACTTGTAAAGTTTTCTCCGGGTGTTGCTTTAACAGGTTTAACAGAGTCCGTATCAGTCACAGCAACTGAGCGGGCAACCAGAGTAGTAAGTAAGCCAAACTAAGTTTGGGGATGAGAAATAGCAACAAAACGATAGATCCAACTGGGAGGACCTATCCTTAGTTATCACTTCATCAGCGATAACTAAAACAGAAACGGAAGTCACAGACCAGGGCCAAAGTTGAATACCACAATGCGTTGGGACTCAGAAGAGTGAAGAAACTTGATACAGCGGTTGCTAAATAAGACAGTGGGGCTCCCAAAACAAAGTCTGTTGTCTTATTTTCTGGATATAAAGGCAATACTATTTTTAAAGACAGTTTACTTTAAAAATTTTCTGTAGCAAAAAGGAGTACTATCACATTGTGTAAAGGGCCCCATGAATTATAAGACATTTGTGTATCAGAAATTTTTAAAGTGCAGGGTAATTCATTTTATATTAAAAGATATGGGGGGAGTAATATGGAGTGAGGGAGGCACAGTAAGGACACTGAGTCATTAACAGTTAACTTGAAATTTTAACTTGGAAATTAAAAAAAGGAAGGAGTCAGAAAGGGAGGGCAATTGATAAAAATGAAGAAGACTTCTGTTTTCTCACTGAGTAACCTAAAATGAAGCATTACTTCTTCACATCAAAGATGGTACACACCAAAAAACAATAGAATACAGTGTCCTTAGTGATTAAGAGTTTGGCAAGCTGTTTGAGGCAGAATGTGCCTGTAACTCCAGCACTCAGGATGCTGAAGCAGGAGGATCGCATGTTTGAGGCAAGCCTGGGCTACACAGCAAAGGACTGTCTCTTTCTCACTCACATATACACACAGAAAAAAATTAGGCATGGGTTTCAAGTCTTAGCAACTATGAGATCATGAGCATGTCACTTCATCTTGATAAATCCCACTGCCCTCATGGGTAAATTGATGAGACCAATAGCACTACTATTTCCAGTGGTTGATACGGTTATTTGTGTGGGGCTGTTGGGCAGAGGCATGTATGAGATGGCTGTGCAGAGGTAAAGGATTTTGGAGCCACATCCCCAAAACTCCTGGAATGCATGGTTAGAGATTAACAGATGACCTGCAGGGCCACAGGTCCAAGTAGGATCAAAACACCTGAAGGAAAGAACGCTCTGACCCTCAGCCTCTCCACACTCCAATTTATTACTTCAGTTGACCCTGAGCTCAGTCAGGTACCCTATTGTCTTGTCACTACCCTGTCCCTTACACAGATTCTTATACAGGTGGCCTTTTTTCCTTTATCTTTGCTGCTTGGTTTCTTTACCAATAAAAAACCACAGAAGCTTCAGTTTGGGGCTCTTTTTTGCAACCATGCCAAGGAGCCTCTGACCTTCTCAGACTTTGAATTAGAAGTTGACATTGGGTAATATTTCATCCTTTGTACCTTGCCATGGTTGTGAGATGTAACAAGTGGTGCCCTGTGAGGACTAAGTTGGTTCAATACAGTGCAGAGGACCAACCTTCAAAGGCCTGGGGACAAGGAACAAGGACATCCAACTTTGCATCCCAGGAAGGGGACAGAGGCAGCTGAGGAATAACCTGGAACACCTTTAGCAAGGTTGCAGGTTATAATTATCAGTTGAGAGGTCCTTTAACTGTCCAAATGCTAAGTGAATGGGGGTCAGTGTTTGTTCTTTTTGCTCTTTTACTCTCATTCATAGGATATCAATCAAACTTTATCCAAACAGGAAAAGCAATTAAGCAACATTTAAAGACAACCAGGTATAAAGTTTCTGAACTTCAGCTTATTAAGTTATTGACAGTTACTTAACAATAATGTCCATGGCTTCCCCTGGAGAGGTGGCCTGGGGTGGGTGTGGCTATAAAATTATAATACCATATGCCAATTGGATTTGTTTTACAAAAAAGCTTAAAAAAATTTTTAAAAACAAATTTAGGTAAAAATTTATGTCATTTAGTATCTTGCAACTAGATAAAAGTAATGGACTAAAAAGTGGTTTTATACTAAATGGATTTATACTTAGATGTGTTTCAGATATAACAATATCATCGTGATTGTTATGCTAAAATATTATGCTGCCCTTATCTCATTTCCTTTGTGAATAATTGTTATCTGTCACCATTCTATGGGGATTCAGCTTCTTACACAACCATGATGGATAAAATCTCCTCACACAGGAAGAAGTCAATCCCATGATTTAAAAGGCAATATAACTTGGCTAATGGATGTGACTCACTATGAATCTACTGGCAAATTTAAATATGCTCATTTCTCTGTTGATTCCTACTACACAGGAATTGGTGACTATAAAACTCCACACTAAAGCAAATTGCCTTTATCTTGTGTCAGCCCAGAGAGTGAACGGGCCACCAAACAGCCTTTTGTTCTGGATCTACAGGTCACCCTCTGGGGCAAAGATTTAAAACTCAGTTGTTTTAACAAAAAATGGGGGATTACTATAGAAAGAATTTGCTCACAGAAATAATCATAGAAAGCACTCTTTTCTTTCAAGTTTTAAAATTATGTCTCAGGCTGCTTCACAGCAGTTAAAAAACATTTTATTCCCACAAGGGCTAGACCTTATCTGGCCCACAAGGGCTGGGCCCTATGGAATTGCTCACTTGGAGGAGGGGTGTGCATCTGGTTTATCACCAGGTGAGAGGTAATTTCATCCTCAAACTGCAGGAGATGGCTCTTCCCCCTCCAGAGACAGGCAACAAAAGAACAGATCCCTTACCCTTTGCAACACAATCCTCAGGACATACCTGAGGATTAAACACACCACCACAAAGCATGCTACAAAGAAACTGTATCCCTTCTACTAGGAAAACCTCTTACTGGTGATGGTAGCATGATTCACCTATAACTCTGGGTGACAAAGGTAAAAAGATTCCTTCTTACTTGGCTTCTGTTTAATTGTATACCAAAAGTAAGTGACTTGATATACTGGGCATATTTACTTACACCTCCTGTTGTCATTTAGTCCATTGGGGTGAACCTGAGTCTCCCCCTCTCCTCCAGGAATACCTCTTAGTCTGACAGAACCTGGCCACTCCCTCCTAGCCCTTTAAGGGATTATGAGATATATATATATATATATATATATATATATATATATATATACTCTAGATACCCTATTCACTGGCATTTTCTGCCTCACGAATGGTACTTTTAAACTGAAGGATTCTTACAGTCAATACTGTCCCCTCCAGGGACCACTGTATTCTCTCTTAGACTCAGTGGTGTATGAATCATATTTTCATTGGGCCTACCCATGCTTAATGAGCCCATCATCAAGTTTTCATGAACACTGCCAGAATCCTAGGTTCTTCTGTGTCTGGCAAGCACCTTCCTAAACCCAATATTCTTGCGCACTCTTATCTGTGGCTGTCTATAGGAAATGACTAAGATTTGAGTTGGACTCCATGTTGGTCCACCAATCTCTGCTTTATTCATCCTGTTTATAGCATAACTCTAGAAAACTAAGGGCCCCATAATCTGATGGTGTTGCAGTCTAATTCTACCTGAAATTAGTTACCTTTTAAATATAGGGGCAGTCCTCCCTTAGACAATCCTGTGCTTGCTGAACCTCACTCACGTGCTTCTTCTGGCATCTACTTACATCCGTTTTTTAAAAGCCTTATGGAATTTAGTTATTCCTTTCTTGCTTCATATTGTCACAATCAGCCACTATCTATCTATCTATCTATCTATCTATCTATCTATCTATCTATCGGCTCGTGTGGATTGCTATACTTCTGATCATGTCATGACCTGTAATTCCTGCCCTCATATTTTGGTTCTCACTAAGGAGGAACCAACTTTCACTGTTTACATTTCATCTACTCCTTGGAACCAACTTTTAAGACTCTCAATATTACCTTGCCTACAAACTCCACCTGGATCACTTCATTTGTCAATAATAGTAATATGGGCCTTGGACTAGCCTAGCTCCCCAACAATTTTACATGTGACTGAGTGGGAGACTGCTCTTAAACAAATTACCTTGATATTTGAATGCCTTGAGCAAAAGCAGTTTTTGAACATTATTACAGAGATGGCACTGGAAACTACTACAGCTGGCACACTGATTTACTCCACCCAAACTGACCAAACTGTGAGTGGATATTTCTAAACTGTTACTTCTGAGCTCTGAACTCATACTGATAAGGAAACTTCAAAGACTTGACACCCTTGAGGCAGCTGTCCAATGGCTCAGCAAAGATCAACAACCTCTTTAGACACACAGTAGGCTCAGCTGCAATGCTGGTTACCATTCCATGTGCATCACTCCAATTCCATTTAATTATTCTAAAGTCCAATGTATGCTCCGTAGCACTTTTTATGACAATCTCAATGGATAGATTTCCAGTCTATTGCTGGTTATAGATCCAATTACCTAAAATTAAACTGGAGGTTTATAATATTACTTCAGATCATCTCAATGATATCCCCAATCAACTGAATCCTAAAAGTCAGTTTCCTGGTCTCAACTTTCACATCTGGATTCTTATAGCTATTGAAATAATTTTATTTTTGCTCTTTCTTGAAGTCTTAACATCCCTCTTTATACTATGTCAGTGGACACACCACTCTAAAACCACGTTGACCTTTTTCCATCAAGCCCAATATCCCTCGTACTTTCACCCTGTCCCTCTTTCTCAAATCCATGCATAAAACAAAACAAGACGCATACATTCAGGCACTGGTCAGAGGTATGGGTGAAATAGGTATGCAGAGGTAAGAGATTTCTGGAGCCACAGCCCCTGGAATGCATGATTAGAGATTAAAAGATGGCCTGCAGGGCCACAGGTCCAAATAGGATCAAAACACATTGCCTTAAAGAAAGAATGCTCTGGTCCTCAGTCTCCTCATACTTCAGTTTATTACTTAGACTGGCCTAAAGATCAGTCATGACCTTAACTTGTCCTCCTGTCACTATCCTATGCTGTCACTATCCTATAGTGGTGGCCTTCTTTTTTCCTTTATCATTGCTTTCTGGTTCTACCAGTAGAAAAGCCACAGAAGTTTCAGTTGAGAGTGGTTTTTTATGAGACTCTCTCATTCTGAGGCCAGTCCCTCTGGGCTTCCTTGGAATTTGAATTAGACATTGACATTGGGTAATCTTTCAACTTTTGTACCACCATGACTGTGAACTGTGACATATGTGAAACAATATATTGTTTTCTTAAAAATCTGATCTGAATTATTTTACCATTGCAGTGTATCAAAACATTTCAACTACCTTTTTTTCTTGAATACATTATAAGAAAGATATTCTTTTACATAGCAGGTACATATCTTGAAATGTGTAGTTTCATACAGGACCATAGGATGCTAAAGTTAGTTTTAGGCACTCCTGTCAAATTTTATAGGAGAAACTAATAGATTTTAGCCACATCTTTCTAGTAGAGCCTAGAAAGTACTTAAATGAATTCTGCCTTAAGCATTTTTTCCATTTCCTTTTTTATGAAAATAAAGGAAGTAACATATACTCTTTATAAACAATTCAATCAATACTTAAATAGAAAAGGAAAAAGTCGCTTTTATTGCCTGCTGAAGCTTAACCTATTCCCCTGAATTAATTCTGGATCTATGTGCTCTCTCAGACCTTTTCCATGAGCTCACAAATCCTTTTCTACCTTTTAGTGATGCTCACAGCACCACACTAAGCCTGAGAAACTAGTTTTAAAATCTCAGAAAGTTAAACAACCTGGACTGCTATCCTAGTGTCTGACTTTCATCTAATACACACAGTGTCTCCTGTCCTTGTCGATTATGCCATTCTCTGAGTTCTGTTTTTCCATCATTTTCCTTAATGCAGTTACCTTTCTCCACATTATTCTGGCCTCTGTTACCTGCTTATCATATTCCTGTAGAAACTGATCAAGAGCTTTGTTAGTAGTTACTGGAATAACATGTGCTACCATTACTTGTAAAGCCTCAAGCAATCCTGTCCCTTCTGATGACAGTGTAATCATTGTAGTGCTTTACAACTGGACTTTTCTTGAACAACTCAGTGCTTATCACACCATGGAACTCACAACATTATCTAGGGAAAAACTAAATTGTTTCGAAGTCACATTTGAACATACTCCTAAAGCTTTCTCCACATCCTATGGCCTCCTTCCTGCTTATTCTAGAAAAATTTCATTAGTATCTATCTCCTTGTTGATTTCCTCATCTTCAAGATTGGAAACACTGACATGTTGCAGAAAATTTTAAACCTCTTGTTTTCTCAGAATCACTCCCTTAACTGATGACACCCAAGCTTGGTATCAACAACAATCTGATGACTTCTAAATTCCTATCGTCAGCCTGGATTCCTCTTTGAGTTCTAAACTCATGTGACTAACTGGCTACTTAACACCACCATTTGGATGTGTACTTGACATTTCAACTCCACTTGTTTAAACCTCAACTCTGACCTTCTCATTTCTCAGTAATCCCTATGCCACTAACCCCCAATGTTACTCTGCCAGTTCCTCAAGTTTTGAAATTAGGAATCATTCTAGAGTCTCCCTTTTAAAACTTTACATTAGATTTTTCAACATACTACATTTTTTTCTACCTTCAAAATCTATTCAGAATATAAGTAGCTTACTTCGATTCCATCACTAACACCCTGATCTTAACACTACAATCATGGCTGGCCAAGATCATTACAAGTCTCTATTCACATTATCTGAGTCCTTTCCCCACCCTTAAACCTCAGGAATTTCTGGTGGTTCAGAACCTGGTCCCTCTCAGCTGTCTCATCTAATTCCCAACCTTCTTCACCTGAGTTCCACATATATTGACATTAGCTCAGGGCTTTGTCACTCCAAGGACTGCTACCATACAAAACTTACATGATATGGAATTAGAGGAACTGATTGTAAGTAACATGTCCTCCACTTACCACTTCCATAACAAAGCCATTTAATTACTTTAAATCTCAAATTTTAAAATATGAGTAATGATACTATTTGTTTTATAAAGTAGATGGAAAATTTTACTAAATATATTTGGCAAACTCAAGTACTAGAAAACATTCAGTATTCAATATAATCTAATCCTGTCTAACTACTCGAATACATGTATACGTATTTGTAAAGTATTTCCAAGGCAAACTAGTAACAAATACCTCTTTTTTCTCAAGCCCCATGACAGTTTGTTGAAAAGATTTTATACTTTGCACCAATTTGGTTATTTTTCCTGAGCAGCTATTTTAATATTATAGTGCTGTTAAATTTAACAGAATTTTATAAAATGTTTTGTGAAACTGACCAAATCAGTAATTTTATCGCTACTATTTATATACTTATTATTGTCCTGATCAGACTTAGCTTTTTACAGGACAAACCACTCAAGACAAGATATTTTTTAACTTCTCACATATTCTACAGGTGCATTTTCATTTTCACATGGTTATCTAGATACAATGAACAGGAAAACTAGTGCTTTCCATGTTGAAATAAATGGCCCTAAATGGAGGAGCATTATGACTTGAGCCCAAAAATGAACAAAACTGTGACATGATGGTCTTTTAATAGAAACACTAATGTAACATACTATTAAATATAAATTTATTCAAAACTTTGGTCATATATGCCATCTTCATGAGGAGAAACACAAATTTGTATGTAAATTTAAACTTCCTTGAGACTGATGATATATATGTCAAAAATCCAAATTGAACTAATTTCAAGAAAAATAATCATCAGAATTTTTTGAGCCCATTTTGCTTCACATGTTTTGATTGCAAACAATTACTGAGATAAATGTTTATTGATCTTCCTATTACAATTATGTGAAAAATAGAAAACAGCCTTAAGGGAAACTCAGAGTTAGGAAACTGAAATGTTGGAATGATTCTGATTCCTGTGTGGAAGGATCCCATGGTTACAACACTTGGGGTGGGGGGAGACAAAATAGGAAGCTGAAAAAATGATTCTCAGAGAACTCCCCTATAAAATCATTTGCTGAGATACAGGTCTAATTTAAAGAAGCAACTTACTTACATAGTAGAATATGTGAGAAGTTAAAAAGTATTTTGTATTGAGTGGTTTGTCCTGTAGAAAGCTAAGTTTGATCAGGAGAATGTAATGAGTATATAAATAGTAGTGATAAAATTACAGAAAACAGGTTCACAAAACATTTTATAAAACAGTCATAATTTTTTCATAGGTAAGTCTGAAAAAAGTTCAATAGCTAATCTAAAAACGAATTACATAAATCTTTTTCTTTCTTGCAGTTGAAATAATTTCCAGCTTTTCTCCTTAATTGGCTGACTTCCCACCATAAATTCACCATATATTCTAGGTGTTGAATTATTGAAATATTCTATATTTACTTTTTTTCTTTACTTGGAGCCATAGTATGAGACCACTGTTCAAAGCCTTTGCAGTCAAGCTGTCTTTACGTCCCAGCCCTCTCACTTTTTATCTCCGTAACTTAGCACAAATTTTTTAAACTTTCTTTTGCCTCCATATCCTCATTAAGTATTGTAAAATCATCTACCTCATAGATTTATTATGACTATTAGAATTAATATTTTTACTTACTGTATTAAAACAACCTGGAATATAATGTTATAACTGTCTCCTATGATTAATTAATTATGGGAGTTAACAATAATTTTCTTAAAGGGCCACAAAATAAATTTTTTGGCTTGGTTTATGTTATCACAGCTTAACTGCAGTGCTAGCCTGAAAATTTCCATGGAGGATATGCAAGAGCATGTGTATGACTATATTCCAATAAAACTTTATTTATACTACTTTTCTTTACAAAAACAAGCACTGTTTGCTGGCATTTGAACTGTAGTGTACGTAAAACCTTTCTTATCCTTCAAGTGAACTGGGACACTATTTCTCTAAAATGATCAGAAGTATCATTCCTCGTAAATAAATAAATCTGTAAATAAATAAATCTGCCTCTCTGGAGAGTTTAGGATGTCTCAGTGAGTGACTACTGGGGAAGGAGTCAAAAGGACTAAGAAATTGTTTTCAAAACTAAATTCAAAATCATGTTTAACTAACTTAAATATTCTCTGTTCACTTTATCCCCTAATCCCAGTTTCTAATATTTATCCTCTTAGTTACTCTGTACCTAGTATTTCAAAGTTGAATGTGATACTAATTTGAAGAAAATTTTATCTGTTTAGAAGTTGGGGCAGGGTGACATTTAAATTCAAAGAGGGCTCTTAGAGATCAGAGCTGGGAGACAATGAAAAAGAGAAATATGACAAGGTAAGTAAGGCCTAGGGAACGAGAACTACATGGGCTTCAGAAGATCACAAAAATAATGTACATTTACTACACTAAATCCCTTGGGGAGTGAAACATTGAGTGCAAGACTAAGGAAAGGAAAGTAAGACTATGTTTTATTTGAAAAGGGCAATATTTTTACATTTTTATTCAATTACATCAAACAAATTTTAACAGTTTTATTGAGTAAAGTCAACATATAATAAAATGTTTCTATAAAGCATACAAATTGATTAGTTTGTATAGATTCATAAAATCTTCCCCTAAATCAGAATAACTAGTATACCCATCACTTGCAAAAGTCTTCTCATGGACTTTTACAATCCCTTCCAACAACTTCTCTCCACCTCATCCCATCCCCAAGTACCACCCATTTGCAAATGTCTGATTTAGTTTCATTAGACTCCAAATAGAGTTTTCATCATTTGAAATTTTGTTTTATTTCTCATAAAATAACAAACAAACTGAATTCCTCAAATAGATACATGATTACTTATCTGTTTCTTCTCAACTGAGTTTTGGTTTCTGTCTCTCAAAGAAATTATATATTTTGTTACAATTGTAGAATATACTGCACAAAGTTGTTCAGAATATCCTTCTATAACGATCTGAGTATCTATAGAATCTATAGTTATTTCATTGCCATTGTACTTAATATTGGTAATTTATGTCTCCTTTTTTCAATTTGGCTATAGACATCAATTTTATCAATCTTGAAAAATCAGTTCTGGTTTCACTAATATTCTAACATTTTTTCCTACTTCATTCATTTATGTTCTGACTTTGTTTTTATGTTTATTCTTGCTTTATCTATTTCCAGTTTCTCATACTGACAATGAGTTCATATACTGTATACATTTCTTTTATAATGCTGTATTTCTCGGTATGTTTCCTCTTCTAAAAGGTATGTGATGAAAGAATGAGACCTGTGCTTTTCATAACACACCTCAAATACTGACAAGCTGTGCTTTTATTTTTATGCATTTCAAAACTTTTTTTTTTCATTTCTCTTTTGATTTCTTCTTTGGATTATGGGTTACAAGGTGCTATTAGATTCCCAAATACTCAGAATTTTACTGAAATACTTGTTTTTGATTTGTATTGATATTGCAAGAGAACTTTTCCCATTTCTCTCATCTGTGTCTAGTGATAGTTTCCTTTGAGTCTATTTTCAGTTTCATTAGCCTACAGATACTGCTCCACTGGGTACCAGTTTACATTGCTTACAGTAAGAAATCTGCAGTCATTCTTAACTTCACTCTTCCATCTATAACTCCTCCGTATGTTTCTTTATAATGAATTCTTTCTTCTAGCTGCATTTACTATGTTCTTATTACTAAATACTTTGATTGTGATGTGAAATAATGTGATTTTTCCCATTTCTTATAATTGGGAGTTGTTGAAATCTTTAGATCACACAGATCTATTTTTTTGCAACCAATTTAGAGCTTTTTAGCTATTGTTTCTTAAAATTATTTTCCTTTTGTTTTTGTCTGCCCAAACTTATCTCCTCTGCTGGATCTCTAATTATTTATATAATAAACCATCTGAGGTTGCCCAACTTTTTGATGTTCTGTTTTGACATTTCAGGTATAACATTTTTGAATTTACTGAGTCTTTCATCTGCAGTGTATAACCTATTGGTAATATCATCTGTTCTATATTTCAACTCAGAAATTCTATTCTTCATCTCTAAAAGATAATGAAATGCCACTGTAATGATTATGATAATGTCATTGTCTACTAATTCTATTGCCTATTTCATTTCTGGGACACTTTTGATCGATTTTTCTTCAGTGTGACTCATATTTTCATGCTTCCTTACAATCCTGGTACTTACTTTTAGATTTTTTCTACTGCTGTGTATTAAATCCAGTCTTTAGTTAAGTACTCTACCATAAGATATATCCACAGCATAAAATATCTTTTATTATAATGACAGTGTTACATAAAGTTAGGGGAAATTTTATTAAAAGATTCATAAATCTATTATTGCAGTATTTTTAGTTTTTATACCTCCTCATAGTTTTCATATCTATTCATACTTTGTGTACTTCATATAATAAAGCTATTTTCACTATTGAAGCTATCTTCAATATTGGCTATAAATATTCATATACAAAAAGTTATGAGGGCATGTTCATGTCTCATTTTTTGCTTATAATCACAGCATTTATGAAATCTTTCTATGTTATTTTATTGCAAAAAACACATATTTGAGAGCCTTTATCTCTCAAATTTAAGGTTTAATAAATTTAAAAGTAACCTATGCTTACTCTTAGATTAAACCAGTTATATAAAAAAGTTATATAATCAATTTCCATTTCCTCAGGTAAAAAAATATTAACAACTTTGGCATACACATTTTCAAACTTTTTTCTATTTCTTTTTATATCATACATATGTAAATAATGTAAAAACAAATATATACCTCTGGTTTGTGGTTTCTGGGAGACACTTTTCTTTCCATTTAATGAGTGAAACATCTCACCAGACTCATATAAATATGCTTAACTAATTTTTTAAAAATATCTTCATTATCTTCACTAAGAATATAATGTATGGGGCTGGGGATTTAGCTCAGTGGCATAAGCACCTGCCTCGCAAGTGTGAGGTAGTGAGTTCAATCCCCGATACCAAAAAAAAAAAAAAAAAAGAATGTAATGTATGAGTCAAATATTTTCTTAATGATACACATTTCCATTATTTCTACCTTTCTGCCTCTTCTAACAGTACTGCAATACTGCCTGAATGCCACACAATGCTGATTGAGCTTTAACTTGTTGGTTGCTGGATATGTTTATATTCCAAAAAAAATATTCTTAAGTGTTGCTCTGGAAAGCAGTTAAATAGATCCTTTCTGGTATTTTTTTTTCTAGCTTTGTTATGTGAGAATGAAGCAGTGTTTTGCTTAAGGCTGCTTCCCCCACTACTGATAACCTGATAACCAGTGAAACAGCAGCATTACTTCCCGCTCAGAACGCTTTCTCCACTTGTCCTTTTGGGGAATTATTTCCTCACTCTGACGTAGTCTTCTCATTCACATGCTCTAATTCATACTCAATTGAACTCAGAACGCTTTCTCATCTTGTCCTTTTGGGGAATTATTTCCTCACTCTGACATAGTCTTCTCATTCACATGCTCTAATTCATACTCAATTGAACTTTCAGGTCAGATGCTTTGCTGTATACAATTTGGAAATTCTCTGCAGAATTCTGGTGTTCTTTTGATATGCAATTCTCTCCTTTCTGCTTCTTTGCCCTGAAAATTCCAGCCAGCTTGGACTCCCACAATTCCTAACTCCATCTCAACACAGGGAGATGTCTGGTCTCTGCCTAAATTCCCCTTCCCTAGACAGTAAGCAGAGGCAATCACAGGGCTCATCTCATTCATTTCTCATTTCCAAGAGATCCCTGTCCTTGGTTGTCTGATGCTCAAACTCTTGGGATCACTCATTCCATACACTGTGTTCACTTTAATTGTTTTAAGTGTGGTGATTAGGATGTTTCCTGTTACTCCATCCTGTCTAGCCAAAATTCACACAACTTGAATTTATCAAGATTTTATTTAGTGCCATATCAAGATGCAATTTAGATCAAATTTTGTTTAGGTAGTAAACACTCAATTAGGAAATTTTACTAAACAAGTACCATAAAATTTATTGTTGTCTGAAAGTACACAAGGCTAGCATGCGATAGTGTCACTCAAAAACTCACTATAAGCTTCACTGTTCACTAATGACTCAAAATGGCGAATACAGTTTGAACTTGTAGTAAAGAACAGAGTTGAAGAAAATATCTTAAAGATTAAATTTCTTAATGTAAGGTTAGAATAATCTTTTAAAAGAGAACCTCTATAACCACAACCCAAATCAGTGCTAAAAATGACTAAGTATACTGCAGAGTCACCAAGTCAAGGCATGCAAAATATAAAATGCATTCAACAGCTTCCGACAAAGCAAAATAGGATAGTGTTGCTCTAGGAGTGGTTTTCCTAACTTCCTATGATCTGTGCACATTTATGACATAAATCAATCATGTTAATAGCTTCATACGTTCACCCAGCAAAGAGTATTTATGGTTTTAAAAAAAAGACATAAAGCAATGGGTAAATCAAAGAAATCATAAATAGCATATTCGGAGGAAACTAGTTAAGCAGTAAATGGTATTTTGTGGGTCAGTAAATGACCTTTTTAATTAACTTCCATTCATATAATACATCACCACTACTAACATCACCAGTTTTCATTATCTGCTCCAAATAGGTTGATGTGAACATTGAAATTAGCTTAGTATTTTAGAATTAGCACTGCAGCACATCTAATATAGGGAATCTAGAGTCAAAATCTTGAAGAATATATTCAGAGCTACATTTCCGCAAATTAAAAAATGAGACTTCCTTTGAATTCATGTAATTAGAAGGTAATAATGGGCATTCTGAATGAGTCTACAAGTTAATTAAGGTAAACATGATAGTATTGAAAGTTTCAATAAATGTGAGAGTAAAAGTTAAAGAAATTTAGCTTCTGTAAAACAAAGAAAAAAATGAAACCCTTATTTATGGAATTCAAAAGGTTGAAGAGATTAAGTGATAGTGACTTGCTTCTCTACTTTCTAGTATTTTAAGATCCATAAATACCAAAGGATGTAGAAACATATTTCCAAATCACATCTCTGGCAAGTTTCAAAAAAGCCTAAGCTAGTCCTTTCAACATGATTACAGACTGTTCAGATCTGCCTAGAGGCAGCAAGTCAGTACAGGGAACCCGCAGTACCACTTCATTTAGGTGTTTTTTCCTTTGCAAGTCACAATGGAGAGCTTAACTTCCAAATAAATATTCTTCTCCATGAAATCTGAATTGAACACTTTTAAGTGAAGGGCACAAAAACGCTTATATTTACAATGAAGTCTACACATAAATTAAGGCATTCGTGGATTCATTGTGCATATATAGAACTCATGTGTATTCTAAAAAATCACCTACAACAAATGGGGGTTTGATCATAATGAAACTCCCATGTTAATTAAGTTAAATAAATTGTATATTCTCTTGAACACCTTCTGGTTATATTAAATATGTTATGACAGAGTTTCAAATAAAGCCACTTAATTATCACATTATTTCAAGTTGTGTAAGGGAAATCCCTGATGATGTTTACCACGGCAATGTATTTTTAAAAATAGGTGCCAAAATGACATAGTAGGTGCTGGAGTTAACCTTCGTAAGAACTAAAACATGTTAGATAAAATTCAATGATTAATTTTTTAAACTGCTTGAATGAATCAAAAATGACAGAGGAGCAAAACATATTTATGTTTGAGAATATAAAAGAATCCAGAATGACGAACAGACAACTAAAGCTAGCTTTTGACTGAGGGCCTCAATCCAGCTTGGTTGACATGGCGATTAAACTGTACTCTCCTATAGGCCTTAAGGCACAGAAGACCGTCCGAGGCATGCCAAGGGTGGAAAATCTATTATAATAATCCAACAAAAAGCTGCAAATGCAACATATAACAAATAATGAAAATTACACTCATACCACCCCAGGTATGCACATAAAAAGTGGTTTTTCTGGAAGTTCGACACTAAGTAGGGGAGAGCAAAGCAAGTATCATTTGAGGCTACAATAGGCCCACTCCTATGGAAGTCCTTTGCTTCTCCCTCTCTTTATTTTTCTATCAGTTTATCATCCATTAATCCCTTTGCAAGTATTATGTTTCTTCTCTCCTGCCCAGTATCCTAAGTTCTAAAAGAACCCTACATAAATGGTTAACATGCTAACTGATACGCCTTCCTTTAGATTTACAGAACCTAGAAGTCTGACGACCCTTGTAATGTCCCTCATAATGTTAGAGTTCCATGAATCAACTAACAGAAAGTTTGGAGACTGATGTGAACTTTAACTTGAACAAAATTAATATGTCCATCTAAAAGAATTCCAGGAGCTAGTCAGGAGATCCATTGCAATGTTCTGGAAGATGAAAACAAGGACACACACCCTCAGTGACAAAGATTCCAGCTACCACATAGCCCTTCTATCTTGTTTCTTCTTTTCTTCCATATATAAGCCCTCAGCACCCTTGAGGCCCAGTCCCTGTTCAAGATGTAGGTTTAAGGTCAACAGAACCTCTATCTTTTCAAGATGCCAGTCCTTGAATAACCTGGTTCCTTCTTACTGAATCTTGTCTCTTTAGCGAAAGACAGCCCACACTTTAACCCACTAACAAGACCTGACAAGCCAAACTCTTCCCAAGCTAGGATTGCATTCTGACTTGATATTATTACAGTGACCCCATATATTCAAGTAGAGAATTCAGCTTAAAGTGGTTCTTAACAATGAATACCTTCAGACATTCAGCAGAAGCAAAGAAAATTCCTCTCAAATTTATTAAAGAAGCAACAAATGCCAGTATTCTACAAATTATTATAGAATACTTATGAGGCTAACAGTTTTTATGGAAAAATCCAGCTAGAACAATAAAAATAAGAAATTTTAAAGCCAATTTGCCACTTAATGAACATAAAATAAAAATCCCAAAACATCAAAAACTGAATCCAGATATATTTAAAACAATATATTATGTTCATATTGGGTTCATCACAGGAACACAAAGTGGGTGAACGTTATGGTAGAGATCTAGAATATCCCGTTAAGGCTTGTATCTGGATGTCCCCTCCCCCAAAGTCTCATGTGCTCATAGGGAGCTTTTCAAAGTTGGATGGATCTGGGGTGTATGAATATGAATTGAGTTGTGATATCTACATTAATTTAGCGTATTTCTTGGTGCAGGCAGTAGAAATCCCACCCTGGGTGTCGGGAGCACCAATCAGTAGCCTTTTAGCCCAGATAAAATATAAGAGGATAAAAAGAAGGCAGGCTTGCTGCTTGCTGCTTCCTGTTCTCTCATGCTATGGACTGTTTGTCCTGTGCTACGCCTCTCTACCATGTCACTTTTCCTTGAAGCCAGCTGACTATGAACTAAAACATCTACAAACTGTGAGCAAAATAAACTTTTTCTCCTTTAACTCTGGGAACTGAGTATTCTAAGTAATGCCATTCCCCCAGTGTTCTTGTGTTCAGAGGCTGGTTTTTGAATGGTAATAGGATCATGGGGGGCACTATACTTATCAGTGGACTAATCCACTGAAGAGTTCAAAGCTAAATGTGCTGTTAGGATGTGTGGTTTGGTGTTACGGTTTGAATCAAGAATGATTCCCAAAACTCATGACCCCAGAAGTGGAGCTTTCAGAAGGTGATTAGATCAAGAAGGTACTGTGGCTGATTTGTATTATGAGGCATGGTCTGGTCAAAAAAGCTGGGTCACTGGAGGTATGACTGGACAATGTATATCTGTCTCTTCCTCCAGCTCCTTACTTCTCTTTGTACTTCCTATCACGATGTGAGTAGCCTTTCTCCTCCCAGACCCTTTCACTGTGCACCTCTGCCTTACAACCAGCTGACCACGGACTGTAAACATGCGCCAAACTGAACCTCTCCTCCTGTAAGTTGTATAACATATTGTGTCCCAGTCATAAGAAAGTAATGAAGACAGGAAAGGCACATCAACAGAGATCCACCTCGGAAGGCTATGTCTCCTTCCCTGCCTTCTCCCTTCATTCTCTGCTTCCTGACCTCCATGACATGAGTCAGGTCCTTCTACCATGCTATTCTGCCTTGGCACTGGCCAACCACAGACTGAAATTCTAAGCCAGGGCATTTTGTTTACTGCATTTTCATACCAAAAGTTAAAGTATCTGTTGCTTTTTTCTTCTCCTAGGAGATACTTAAATCTTTGCAGGAAAGCAACACACCTTATTTGTATCCTTTATATAAAATCCTGAAACATATCAGAATATCTTGGATACATTCACTGAAATCTTTACAGTATATCAGTTTATTCAGATGAAGTGCTTATTTTATAAACTAGATATCAGTATCTCTATGGTACAAATGAGAGAACCTGAATTCAAAAGCATTATAAATAGATTAAGCAGACATAATAAAACACTTAACAGCCAAGATTGTCAAGTAGGTCTACCCAATATCCAGCACACTTTAGATTAAATAACACTACTTAGATTCATGCTACCAATTTCTATTGGACTTCATTCTCCACTACTATGAAAAGGCAAAGAATAAAACTTACATTTAAAATTATTTTAGAGAAGTCAAGATGGCTGATCAGTGAGCAACAAAATACAGAGCCTCCCAGGAGAAACAACTCATACACCAGAATAAAACACCATGGAGAGATCCAGACAGAGGGAGATGGATCCTCTTGACACAGGAAGAAATTAAAACGTAAAAAAGCTCATCAAATACATCGGGACTACAACTGAAACAGCTAAAAAATTTCAGGACACAGCGTTTTCGTTCACGGTGACCTACCAAGCTTGCAACAGCCTAATTCCGCCGGCCACTCAAACTCGTTCCCACTGCCACTCACAGGAAGCACAGCAGCACTGAAGTTGGGGGTTGGTGAGCCCAAAGGAGAGCAGAGCTGGCAAAGGGACCTTCATTAATCCACAGTCAGTGCTGGGATTGAGACTCCCCCATCACAGGAAGGGTGCAATCAAATGGGCGACATGTTGGAATCTGGCAGGAGTGGCCTGAACTGGGAGCAACAGTGACTTCAATTGGTTCCTCCCTCCCCAGAGCAGATTCGTGGGACTTGCTTGGACTGGGCCGCACCCCTGGCCAGGACCCAATGAGCCGTCCCAAATTGATTTCCTGCACCTAGCAAGCACTAACTTGGGGAAGGCCTCTGCAGTTTGGCTGGCCCGGTGGGGAGGAGCAGGCATAGGCAGCCGCTGCTTGCACCTCAGTGACAAGAGCAGTCAGGAGAGGGCGGAGGTCCCTCACCAGCATGATTTGGAGGAAACATGGCCAACAGGGCAGGGGGATGGGACCTGCACTGTAACCTGTGTGGAGGAAGCCAGGGCCATGACAGGAGACAGAGGCAGGAAGAGGCCCCCAGCCCAGAACCCTGAGAGCACTGATCCAGGAGAGGGAAAAACAAGGGAGACTGAGGGCAGCAAACACGCAACAGCAGACATGGCTTCAATGGACATTAAGAGATATCTTCGAGACCTTGTAGACAAGCTCAAAACTGAAATATTAAATCAGGTAAAGCAAGATATGAGTAGAGTAAAAAAAGAAATGCTCTCAGGGAGCATCTCTCAGGAAGATACAGGCAGAAGAAGGGAAGAAAAAAAAGAGAAACATTTGATAAAGAAAATATAGAATACATGAAGCAGATTCAAAGAGACTATCAGGAAATTAAAAACTCCATTGAAAGCTGGCAAAATGCCTTAAAAGAAACTAAGGATAGACTATCAAAACTTGAAGACAAGTTTGCAATGTGTGATCATGAAAGGAAAGATCTCTTAAAAATAATAAGGAAATAGGCAGTAACAATACAAAGGCTAGAAGATGACAAGAGAATCTACAAGAATAAGAAATGTGAACGAAGAAGCAGGAATACATACAGGGGAATTACAAAGGCTATTCACAGAAATAATTAAGGAAAACTTCCCAAGCATGGGAAAAGAAAATGACATTTAGTTATGTGAGGCATACAGAACTCCAGCCACCTACAACCAAAACAGATCTACACCCAGACATATAATAATCCAGATACCAGAAATTCAATATAAAAACAGAATATTAAAAGCCATCAGAGAAAAGAAACAGATTACCTATAAAGGTAAGCCCATCAGAATCACAGCTGACTTCTCAACACAGACCATCAGATCAAGAAGAGCTTGGAGCAAAGTCTTCCAAGCCCTGAAAGCAAATAACCCCCAGCCCAGATTGATGTACCCTGCAAAACTGGCACTAGAAATTAATGGAGAAACAAGATGCTTCCATGACAAACAGGAACTGGGCGAGTTTGTGACCACCAATCCAACCCTGCAGAGAATACTGAAGGACATTCTAGAGAGAGAGAGAAAAAAAATACCAGGATTTTAGGAACAGTGGCAGAAAGGCCTCAATGAGTGGGGCAGGAAGTAGTATGAAGGAGAAAACTAGACAAAGGCAGCAAAATAGAATAGCAGAAATAAGCAGAGAAGGATAACTAGAATCTCTAATATAGATGGCCTTGATACACTATATTGTTAATAGTGCACCAGGATTTAAAACCCATATTACCCACACTACTCTGCTTAGATGTATTATATTCTGTTCCAGTCATTCTACCTGTACTAGATTTGAGGGTACAGACAGTAATCCCAAAAATAGCAGGATATAATATGGTAATCATCCTTAATTTCCTATTAAGTTAATCTAAAGCTCTTTAAAACCTACACTGTTTTACCATGACTGATCATAATCAAATCTGGTTTGTTGGATTGCTGTTTTGCATTGATAGATTTTATTCAAAGCTGTTATGATTGATAGTATCAAGTCTGAGAGTATAGGCAACTGCACTTAAGATGACAAGATTCACTAGAATATCCACTCTGGTTTGATTATCACCTGCCTTTGAAGTTTTATACTGTCTACAATATTTTATTTTTACTAATATTGTTATGTACTGCTATATTCAATTATACTGCTATATTCATTTATGGCTGATGATATAGGCTATTCTATTGAAGATAATAAGAAACAACACAGTAATCACTGTAGATCACCTTGTACTGTGGTTTTATACGACTTTTTGGTTTCATGTTTTTATAGCAATTTGTTTTGTTTTGTCTTGCTAAGTTTTGTTTTTCCCTCTAATACAGAAAGAATAGAAATACATGTAGAGACTCATATATGTGTAGCTGTTTACACTCTCACTGTTTGACTATCTACTTTGTATGCTTTAATTTTGTAACTTGAACAACTATTTCTAAGAGGACAATATGTAATTTATCAACTAGTGATTTCTTATTGCTTATCTTTTTTCTGAAATTCTGTATTAACTCTACCCTTTACATGCTTTTTTTTCTCTTTAAATAAAAAAATTATTTTACAATTAGACTCATGTTAAAAAGTATATGTATGATACATAAAATAGCATGGCAAAACAGTAATTATTTACTAGGCTAATCAGAAAACTGAAGATTTGTGAAGTTGAGCTAAATTACGGAGATCACTTAAAGTATCACTTCTGTGATATGGGAAACCATTTTTAAGGATATATACAAGTGATTAACTGATTTAATAGTATAACTGTTAAAGTGTCATACATTTTGTAAAATGCTTTATGGCAGAAAACTTTAGTTTCCTTGCCTTTGCGTCTTTTCTCTCCATTACAGACAGTTACCTGGACCTGGAGAGAACTGCATTTCCCTTGTCTTCTGGCCATGTTCTGTTCACCTGCTCATCTCTCCTGGGAAACAATTCCAGCAGTGCAGCTTTGGACTCTGATGGTAATGTGATGCTAACATGCTCTGATAAGCACATAGTCTTTACTCACATTCCATTCCACTCTTTTGCCACTTTATTTTTTACTGATGAACTCGAGTGATAAAAGAGGATGGGAGATTAAGCATAAATAGTTTTCAAGGATAATTTTGACAAGAAAATTGTCAAGGAACCTCACAGACTATTGCAGCTGTACACTGGTGACTGTCATGATTTGGCCAGAAAATTGAAACTTAGCAAAAGTCATTTCAGGAGAAACTCAAATATCTTCCCTTTACATCTCAGTGGACAGGAGAGCTTACTGGTCCTCCAGCTTCCTGATACTCCTTCAGAGCTGTTCTCCTTTCAGTGTCAGGAAGACTAGAATCCAGAAAGCTTTAAAGCTTGACCAGCCTTAGAGTTTCTAAGCATTGGAGATTGAGACCCAGCAAAAGCCAGCAGTATTCCCAAGTTACACACAAATACAGCAGCAGAGATAGAAGTGAAATTTACATTTCTTGATTACCAGGCCAGTTTGGTTTCCAACTGCCATATCAACATCTAGGTAGGTTTATTTAAAGAAAGCAAAACTTATATTTATTTTTTGAAGCCACCGTAGGATACTGTAAGTAAAAAGAACAGCTTTTCATTCAATTCACCATTAGTTTCTGCTTTTTCTGTTCTCAAAATAACATATTTAAGAACAAGAATATAGTACATAAAGTAGAAATGTACTCAATGTGGAAAAAACAGACAATTTCAAAATCAGGCTGTTTAAGAAAAAAAAACAAATGGGAAGCATGAATGCTAATACAGATATTTCTAAATAATTGCATAAGTTGTTATTAGCTACATACTCTCTCAGTGCACTGCCAAATATCAGTCCACAAAGTGCTTACTTAAAAGTTGTTACACTCCCTGCAAAGCCTTATTCCTCACATATTTTGAGTAAATAATTTTTTTAAAATGTTTTTATAAGTACAAATACTCTGGTTATTGTAGTTTAAAATATCTATTTCAAATGCCACATTAAAATAACTTTAGCATACAATTATGTGATTAATATATAAACAGACACTATCCATAAGCTATTTTCTACTTGTACAAGGTGAAGACTATAGCCTTTTTAATTTATTTCATAGTTCTGTCATGCCAGGATTAATCCACGTTTCATTCATTTTAAGTGGTCAATAAATGTTCAATAAGTTAATTAATATTTTTAGTGTAGAGCCATACACTCAAGTTAAGCTTTATGTAAACATGGAATTGTGAGTATGTAAGTTCTTCAAGTCAATCCAGATGGCAAATAAAATCTGAACCAGAAATTACTGAAAGACTATACGGCCAAGACTATTTACACATTAGTCACGGTGAACTGAAAATTGTGCATAGATTTTGAGCATAAGAGATACATGAGCACAACATCGAGTAACTCTTAAAAATATTTATATTCATTATCTCTGATATCTTCCCAAACAAAAAGATCTACATGGTGGTTCTATCCTCTCAAGACTGTAAAATTGAGAGTGCATGCATTTTTATATGTGGCAAGGAAAACAACCTTTAGCCACAAATGTTTTTATATGATCATCTTCCCACAAATAAACTGCTATGAATTTTTAAAATTCTCTCCATTCTATGTATTTATGCTACTCAGAAAAGATTATACAGTGTTTGCTGAATTCCAGGCAAAGGTATATGTATTTTACATTCATTTAATTTTTATAACACCATGAGTATAAGGGGGGGTGAATAACTTGCCAAAATAACAGTTATTAAGGGAGAAAAGTTGGCATCCCAAAGCCCACGCTGTCAATAAATCATTACTCTGACTCCATGGAATTTAAAAAAAAAATTTGAAACCAATTTGCTAAAAAGTATCAATAAGGGAAAAAGAAAGGAACGAAGAAAAGAGACAGACAGGCCATGGCATCTTTTGGAGCCCAGAGTCCTAGCTTAAAATTCCAATCTATCATCTGGGCGATATAAAGCAAGTTATCTTAAAACTTAGCTCCAAGTGTCATTCAATACAAGATGAAAAAGTATTAGTAGATACTTATTTCTGAAGCATATAGTTTTGTGTATGAAGCCCCTTTACAATTTCAAGTTCTATTTCACATGCTAAATTTTAGCTCCTATTGTAATGATTTTAATCCTAAAATACATGGGAAATGTACCCATAATGTTCACTTCCTGACAATATAATCAGTATCTTCTCTGTGTTCATTTCTGTTCACTAGTTCACCCAGCAAACTCCTAACAGATCTCTTTCCACATAGAGATGTAAGCCAACACAAAGTCCGTGGTCTAGGTCATTACTTCCTTTGTCCATTCTGGGTGGCAAATCCTAATTATACCAATACTGGGGACTGACACTCTGCTGGCCAATCACCACTTGGGTCCATGTGTATATTATTTTTTCTTCTGGTATAAAAAAATACACATAAAGTATATGTATGTTAATTCTTTCAGGTTTAGAAAAATGGAAGCCAATTTTACTAGATTTTGTTCTTCCATACTTGTCAGAAAATAAATACAAATGGAAAATCCTCCTTCTAGAAAACATGCCAATTTGATAAAAGTAATGTATTTTCCTCAAAGACGTTATAATACAGACAACAGTACACAAGTATATATTTTAGATATGTCAGAATCGCTATTCTTAGACAACAAGATTGGAGTTGCAAGAAGTTTACCTGACCTTATTTGTAAAAGTTTTGAATAGTTTGACTGTATGGCTTCTAAACAACTTAGAAGTGACAGGAAATTGAAGTTATTTAAGTACCTTTGCACAGCATATTTGTTTTCTCAAAGGCAGTCATACATCATTTACACACACAATGTACACTGTAAATCACTCTCCTTGCATGGCTGTTTTGAAAAAGATGTTCTCCACATTCCCTACAGGCTCATGACCACAAATTCAGTGACATTCACATAGCAAATATAAAGTGTGAAGCCAGTCAACATGTTACAGCGAAATGTCAGAACCTGTGCCAGGAAGAGGACACCAATGACTGAATTCTACTTGGATTGAATTCAATACTTGTCTTAACGGATAAAGAAAGCCTGCTATCGCAACTTTCATGCTAGAGAAAAAACAAGTAGCAGTGCCTCCCCTACACTATTGAGCGCTTGAATATTGCTTGGCAAAACTCACCCTAGACATTTGTTTGACACAGAACTAGGATACTTCATTTGTAACTCCTCACACTTAAGAATATTCTCTCAAAAGCGTGTAGGGACTGCACTTTACCTCATGCAATGGCCTTACTCTGACATTACAGTGAAGAGCTTATGAAAGGCAAAACCACTGAAGATTCATTCTCACTAAAGAAAATTGTGATGAATGAAGTCCGATGTCACAGAGACTACTGGTTCAACCGAGTTTTACTCCTTACACATTGCCTGGAGAGCCAAAGTACTGGATTTGACAAAAAGAAAAACATCCAGGACACAGAAACCTGATTTCACTATTTACCACTTCTGATGACACTCCAGCCACTGCACCTTTCTCAGTGCCAGCACTCTCTTGAGTCCAAAAAAGATAACCATGTACACTGACAGAGATACAGTAAAAGACAACAGATTTTAGATATTTTTAACACAAAAGCGAGAACTACCTTATAATGGCCTGGATTACAGAGACAATTTCTAGATATGTAGGTTCATAGAATCCCAGGACCATTTCTCTAGAATGTAACCCATTTGGTTATTTTCTAATTATTCACAGTCAGTGTTCCTCTCTAGCAAATTGAAAGGTTTTAACTTCTCTAAAGTGGGGTACAGTCACAGACTGCTGAATGTTAGGGATATGGTTTGAGAAATTCATTACCAAGTGAGTTTGTTGTTGTTCAAATATCATGAACAGTACTTATACAGACTAAGGCCGCTATGACATCGTTAGGTGATAGAGTTTATGGGACAACCGTCATCCATGTGGGTCTCCACTGACTAAAATGTGATTATACTTACATACATATGTATGTTATGCTCAGATAAGTATAGATGATCACATACACTTAATTCTCTGAACACACAATAATGCAATTGCAAAACAAAAAGTATTGTAAACCTACAAGTACTAGGCATTGTGATCAGAAGAAATCAGGGAAAAGAATTCCAACTTTTTACATGGCCAATCAACTGACCTAGTGCCATGGAGATTTGCAACACTGCATTACAACCTGCCTCTCATAGCCCAAGCAAGAGTTCAGAAGTCACTGACACCCACAGTCAGGCCAAGAGCCATGAGTGACTCTGGAGCCCACAGCCCACATGCTGACAGTTCGACAGGGATGAGAAATGAAAGGAATGAATAAATCATTCCACAATGCTACCTCTCCACTCTGCCTCTGCAAGCATACCAATTAAACAGCACTGACAATAAGCTCAACAGCACAGAAGATATCAAATGTAGGTAGAAATATCCATGGTTTTTATCTCTATCTCCATAAAACTCTTCTCAGTAAAACGTGCAGAGTGTAAAAAACTGTTGGAGTCAGAGTCTTTTTGAAACACAGAGTTAAATGCTTTGCATGGCCCATCAACACTTAAAACTTGCTTGGGAAAGGTAATATATTTCAACACACTTTTGACCTACTTAATGTATACATTTGTTGTTTTGTAATTACTAATATCCAAGAAATTTTTAATACGATCAGTAGTAAATAATTTAAACTATAAATGTAAATTGTAAAAGAAGAACTGAGTAAGGCAAACACCTTATGGATTCACTTTCTGGATTTCAAGTAACACCTAATTTACAATAGTTCTTCATACAAATATATAGCTGAGCTCTTTAGAACAGCTTGATGGGATAAGCACAATTTTGCAAGGAGCTGACAAAACAAACAGTCCATTAGCCCATAGTGCTTCAAAATCCAATAGTCAATATTGCATTGTCAGAGCTGAAAATGGCAAGAACTAAATACATAAACAAGGGATTCTCCCACCTTGCTTTCTGAGAAAAAATATATTTAGTGTAATTCATTCCATAGCTTTGAGCTTAGAAAAACAATTTTCCTTCCAAAGGGTTATTACTCAGTAGATTACTAAAGGAAACAAACCTTTCTAAACCCATATTGTTAAATCATTTCACTGTATTCAAGGTTAGGAAGGAGATTCTACACTGCACAGTTTAGAAAGGAAAAGTCCACAATCAATTTCAGATCTTGGAACATGAAAGAATTTTAAGAGACTGTAAGAATCTCCCAGAAAATACAATCCTGTATCCCTCGGATTATTGCCAGGCACTGAACACTGGCCTAGCCCCAGCTGGGCTCTGAGCTAAAGATGCTGCAGAGGGCATTCCTACAGTTTAGGGGAACAACAGAGCCCCCACGATCATCATCACCACCTCCCCAGACAACAGATGGCTTTTGCAAGATGTGCAGTACCTCATGGAAGTAGAATATTTGTCTCTATCTTTTCTCAATCTTCTTTGCAAAACTTAGGAAGCCCTAGTTTGAAATATTTTAAGCAGATGGGTTGAAGGCATGAGTAGAAAAATATGTAATATTTCTAAAATGGATAACCAGCACTTGATACTATCTGCATGAGTTCTAGAAGTATCTAGTGGCTAAAACTCTTTTCAGCAAACCACCATTTCAGTTTCACAGTAACTGAGCAGCATGATTATTAATGTGACTATTACAAAGGAATATATTTTCCACTACAGGAAAGTGAATTTCAAGTTTACATCAGGATGAATTGCTAGGATATTGAAAAACAGAATCCGTAAATGTACAATGAGGGAAGACAATATGGTTTCTGTAGAAGAAACTATAAGTTTATGTACAGTTTATATTACACTTTCACAGAAAAGTAAGTCATTATGAAAATCTTATGAATTACATCTTAACTTTAAAAAAAAAATCTTTCCTAGTCCCTTACATACTTGCAAGTATATATGAGAGGAAGTCTAAATTAGAGAAGGTAGGATTGAATAAGCACCTCCCTTAACATAAACAATAAGATTCCATGCATTATTACATTAACTAGCTAAGAGAAGGGATTAAAGGTTTCTGTAATGAATTATAAAAGCATTGATGAAAGAAGCTGAAGAAAACACAAATAAATGGAGGACAGAGAATTTAAAGGCAAACCCACGAACCTAGAATCAAATGACTTTTGATAAAGGCTACAAGAACACATTTTTAGGCAAAATCATACTCTTTGACAATGGTGCTAGAGAAACTAGATGTCCACATGTACAAGAATGATAAATCTCCGTCTCTTGCCAGGTAGAAAAATCAACTCATAATAATAAAAACATAAACATAAAATACAAAACTAGAAAAACATCAGAAGAAACATTGAGAAAATACCCTATGACATTGATCTTAATGAGGCATTTCTTGGAAAAGAATGTAAAAGCACAGACATAAAAAAAATAGACAAATGGGATTATATTAAACATTTGCAAAAGTTTCCGCATAGCAAATAAGAATAAAGAGAATGTACAGAATGGGAGAAAATATTCACAAACAATATATCCGGCAAGTTATTAAAGGCTTGATTTCCATAACAAATAATGAATCCAATTTAACAGAAAAATACATATAATAATCAATAGACACAGTATATGCAAACCACACTACTTCTTCAAAATATAAAAAGTGGGAAAGTTCAGAATCTATGTAAATAAAGGAAAGGAGATGAAAGGAGAGAAAAAGAGAAAGAAAGCTTTTAAGTAAATTTGGCTTACATTGAGGGAATATGTTCAAGAAAAAGTCATTTATCTTTCCATACCTATTAAAACTAATTGCCATTTGTAAATCAAAATGGTCCTAGGCCCTCAAGACCAGAGCTAAAGAATTATTACTGGTAAATAAATTGAAATATAATGCTTTACACATCCCCTTTGCAAAACTGTATTTTGGCCACTCCTGAGTTGGCATGGAGAGAAAAAAATTCAAGATCCAAGGAATGAAAACAAAGATGGAAGAGGCTGGTAAGGAGAAGCAGCTCAATGAAATGCATTTTTGAAATGAGAACTTGGCAGTCTAGAGAGGCATCAAGAGAGAGAGAAATGTTTGAATATTTAGAATTAGGATAAAATAAAAGTAGACACAAATTGAGCATCAAATTCTGAAATGCCATACCTAAGAGGTTGCCAGCCTCACCAGAAAAACAACACCAAGGCCTAAAATTAAAATAAATAAATAAATACTCATCATATTTAGAAATTATAAACTTTTGAAAATCTAGTGTTTTAGGACCTTAGAAAATCAGAAAGAATTCTCTAGTCTGTTTCTACATAAACAGACTCACAGTTGCTCCTCAAAAGGCAAATTCAACCTTGCCTTTGCTGACTCTTCAACATGCTTGGATACTTTTCAAGAAAAAACAGATTGTTTTCTCAGGATCTTCGAGGTAAAAAGCTTTCCCTTCACCCCCACCACCACAGTGCTCACACATGTCTATAGTAGAGAACAAGGGTACTTCATCCATCTTCTACTAATCATCAAAAATACTAATTTAATCAATCTCCACTTCTAGATATCATGTTTTTTAGATGCCTGAGCTTCCCTAATATCCCTCTACACAAAAAGAAACAAGAAAAGGATACAGAGTGGGAAGCTGGGAGACAGGGAAGGAAGACGGATATATGTTAACCTGACTGGTTCAACAGATCTCTGCTTTTCCAGGAAATCTCTATATGAATCTGGAAGAACACTAACTTGTAACCAGAATGTGCCCAGACTCTTCATAGATATTAATCCTCAGAGTAATGCTTACTGATGTAGTATTATGATAAAACAGGACACCTCAGCCCCTGCTCTAAGATCAGCCCCTGCTCTAAGAAGAGCTCCCGCACAATCAACTTCCCAAGATCCCTAGGACTCTTTTTTGAACTCAAAAGAGTAACCGAACTCTGACTGCATAACCATTCAAATAACCATGTACTGCCCTGAAGAAAGCCACATTTAATAATTTACGCCTTTGTGCATGTGTACATATACCAAAGTATCTATATTCTGCCCTAACGGATTTGGTTATATTAATATAAATGAAGCTATATCATATTAAATTACCTGCTTTGACTTATACTAAAAGGTCTAAGTTAAAAGTCAAATTACTATAAGGCTTTCCTCCTATAGCTTCATGAACTTAAAATCAGATTTCTGATTCTGGTGTACAATCAGATTCTACTTTAAAAATATATTAGGATAGCACAATTTTAAGCATATTATAACTGAGAATACTTCTTCTTAGGTACCATGCATTTGATCTTGTTTGGCATAAAAGTTTTAGCTGGTTTTATGACAGTCTATGGTAACAGTCTACAGATACTGAGGAGGTACTGAGAACACATGACATTCCTAATGATGATAATCTAGTAAGCCATACCTGTGATAAACATTAAAAACCAGTTATGATGTTTGCCCCTCAAAAACTGGGGCTTTGAAAATATAAAACCGTGTTCTTATCACTTCAGCCAAATAAGATCTAAAAGTAACTGCATCTCTTATTAGTCAGGACTCCCTGGAATAATTTGTGGTATACAGTTAAAGGAAATCCTCCAAACAGCCAGCTAAGAATGAATGCAACGTCATCCTTAAACATAACCACAATTTGCCATTAGGAGACCTAGAATTCCGACTGGAGCAACCTTCACAAAGGTGTTTAAACTCACTCCGCAAGCATCTGTTGTCCTGTGTGTAACAGGAAAATTAACAAACTCTATCTTATTGGGCTGCTGTAAGCATCAGCCAGAACAATGTACTCAAAAATGCTTCAAGAAGGGTTCCTTTTTCCCCATAGCTCCACAGCATTTGTTATTGGTTGATATTGCGATAATAGCCATTCTCTGGGGTGAGATGGAATGTCAGTGCTGTTTGAATTTGAACCTCTCAAATGACCAGTGAAGCTGAACATCTTTTTCATATATTTATTTGCCAATTTTACTTCTTCATCTGAGAAATGTCTATTCATTTCAGATGTCCAGTTTGGGATTCTGGTTTTTTAATTAGGAGGGTCTCATTTTCAGAGTTCTTTATAAAGTCTAGATATTAGTCTTTTGGGGCAGGTATGTAGCCTGCGGAGCAGCGTTGACCTGGCAAGCGCAAGGACCGAAATTTGATTCCTGGTACCTAAAAAAGGAAAAAGGAAAAGAAAAAAAAAGACTCTCTCACACTGATATTAGTCCTTTGTTTGAGGAACACCTGGAAAAAACTTTTTTGCCACTCTGGATTGTCTCTTCATACTGCTGGTGATTTCTTTTACTGTGCAAAAGGTTTTTAATGAATGTAGGCTGGAGCAACCACTGTGGAAATCAACGTGGAGATT
Source organism: Hydrochoerus hydrochaeris (assembly GCA_004027455.1). NCBI lineage: Eukaryota > Metazoa > Chordata > Mammalia > Rodentia > Hydrochaeridae > Hydrochoerus > Hydrochoerus hydrochaeris. The sequence continues at coordinate 509,862 of PVLA01000111.1, forward strand.
TCTCAGAAAACTAAAACTAGATGTCCTATTTGACCCAGCTATCCCCGTACTTGGTATCTTCCCAAAAGAATAAAATATATCCTTCCACACTAATATATGTACACTGTATGTTTATAGTGGCACAGTTTTTAATAGCTAAATCTTTGAAACCGTCCTAATCAACCAATGAAAGGATAAAGATGTGGGGTTTTTTATACAATGGACTACAACTCAGCCATAAAGAAGGATAAACCTGAAACATTTCAGTTTTGTAAATGGATGCACCTTGAGACCATAACTTAAGTGAAATAAATCAGACACACATGTGTAAATACTGCATTGTTCCTCTGATATGAAAAACTGAAAGTGTAAATGAGGGCCAAAACGTGTAACAGATATTGTGAAATAGGAAAAACAATGTACAAATGGAAAGGGGAACTGGGGAGAGGGAGGGGGAGGGGAAAAGGAAAGCAAGAAAAAGAAAAATGGGAAAAAAAGGAAAAATAGAAGCAATGCTTTTTAAGGAGAAAAAGAAGGGTTGAAGACAGTGGAGGGGAATGGGAAAAAAAGAAAAATCAAGATATATCAAGTACAGGTACAAATTCCCTAAGATAAATGTCATCATTGTGTATCAAAAGTGTACCTATAAACTTAATTTTTAAAATGCTTTGAAACCATAAAGTTCTGTCCATCAGCACGACATCCAACCTTCATGTAGTTTAAGGAACCTCGGGTTTCTTCTTAGAGAAGGCCAGGAAAGGCCCTTTATTCCATGGACCAGGGCCTGAAATCTGCTTACATGAAATGGGCAGATCAGAGGTGGTCAAGTATGTGGTAAGTACCCATTTTCCCCTTTTGCATCACCTTCACAAACCTGTCCTCCACCTTCTTAGTTCAATGACCTTCTGCTGGCTCTTGTTGGAGGTTTCAATGTATTAATGCTTTTCCTGTCATTACAACTTTTGTCTCATAGAATGCCAAAAGGGAAGCACTGTGATTCTGCCCACTCTATAGCCAAGATGGTAAATTACAGCTTTTCATTTCATTACATTTAAATAGCAGGGAATCTCAGGTTCTGTGCATTCTTTTTAGTCTCCCACTTGGGTCATTTTTATTTTCCCTCTCACCACACACAATTAGACACATGTCTGAGTCCTCATCTACTTAAGCACAAGGAAGAAGTGTGGTAATCCTTTCAAAATTATTGTTTCTCTCATCTTAATTTCAATAGCCATGTTCAAAAACTTATCAGTAACAAAGGGGAAAAAGAAACAGAAAACTACTGAAATTTTTCCTTTGCCTTAGACGTTTATTCGCTGAGGAAAATAGGCATTTATATCTGAGGTACGTTGAAATACGCAGTGTACATATCTTGTATTGATTCACGGTTCAATCTTTCACCTGAGCACATCAAAACAGACGCTTTCCTAAACAATCTCATCAATTATACACAATTAATTAAATAAATTAAACTACGGCTTTCGTCAAATGGCAATTATGACTCAAACCTATTTCCTTACCGAAAGGAAACCTAAGCCTGCCCCTAAGGAATCACTCAGGCTGGTTCCGCAGAGCAGGCTGGCAGTGCCTCCTCATCCTTGCCATTAAAGATCCTAGAAACTTGGGGTTGGGTTGAGCTTAAAGGCGACAGAAGGGAACTTGTAATCAAGGCTGAATTAAGTAAGGACGCTGAGTTCCGGAGGGACCAGGTGCTGCTGAAACACTCTTGAGTTGTGAGTAAGCATCTGTCCTGAGGTGCTCCGAGAAGGGACAAAGACCTCGCAAACAGAACCCAAGGCACCCACCCTCCTCCTCAGACTAATGCGTCATCTAAGGTAAAAATTACGTAGGGAATTTCCAGCATTTTCCTTCACTTGTGTACACGTCTCTTTGCTTCAGACGCAAGAGAGGCAGAACACGGTTTACCTGCAATTCCAGGCACCGACCTAGCCCGCGCGCGGAGTCTGGAGCTGCACAGACGGCTGCGCCTTCGCCCACCCCCGCCCCCGCCAGGCCGATTCCCGCCGCGGGGCAGCTCACGCGGGGCTCTCTCCAACGCGCTTCCCACAAACCTCACAACCTTTCCAGCTCATCATGAGCTGAGGGTCACCCGGATCACAACCCGGCAGTGGACAGCCCTGGGAGCCCCCAGGCATGAGCCGCGGGGCGGCAGGGCCGGCGCCCCGGGACACGCCGCGCTCACGTGGTGCTCGCGCAGGGCTCCGGCTGCGACCTCGGGCGGCGGGAGGGGCGCGGGGAGCCCCGCCCTCGGGGCGGGCCCGCGGAGGCGCCGGCCCGGGAAGGGGCGGGCGGAGGCCGGGCGTCCCCGCCGGGCGAGCAGCCCTGGCTGCGGGGCTGAGTGAGTCCGGCTGGGGTTCCCCGGGTGTTCACAGGAAGGAAGGCTCAAGTTCGGCTGGGTTGCAACTTGGAAAAACATGTGTTAGGGCAAACGCGCTGCAGTGCCCTCTAGAAATGAGTTCTTCCATGGTGGTAAAAATGCCCGTCTAGCCTGGAACGTACTCTTGAAATTCCCGGCGAAACGGGGAGCAAATGTGTCCCGAGGTAGCGGTGCCATCCCTATTCATGTTTGCGGAACTTTGCCCTGTGGTCTCGGAGGATCGCAGGGGAACCGCGCCCGGGAACCGAGGAGACCGAGTCCCCGCGGCGAGCATTAAGCGCGCTGAGCGCGGACCCCGGGACCAGCGCAGCCCGCTGTGCTGTGGGGGAGGGGAGGGGCAGAAACTCCCGGCGTCTCACTCAACCGCAGGACGGCGCTGGCACCGGTGCCGCCGCCACGGAACTCCAGTCACCTCGGGCGCGGCGCTGCCGCTCGGGGGTGGGAAGGGACAGGAGCCAGGAGCCGGAGGGGAGAGAAAGGGGAGAGAAGGAGGGGCGGCGAGGGAGGCGAGGAAACAGGTGAGCTCCCACCGCAGCCCTTCGGAAGCCCAGCGCTCCGCGGGCCCCGCGCGCCGCTCCGGGTTCGCAACTTGGAGAGGACTTACCGGCCTTGCACGGGTCTTTGTAATCGATAGTCTCCGTCTTATCCTCTTCGCTCCCATCAAAAGTGTAGTCATAATCAAGGCCGGCGGAGACACATAGCTCCCCGCAGAAAACGATCCCCAAGGCCACCAGCCCCGGGAGCATCCTTGGCAAGAGCGCGTCCAGCCCCATCCTCCACCCCCAGGAAAAGGAGGGGACGGGACCGCGAGGGCCGGCGGCTGATGCGCGGGGCTGGGGCTCCGGGGCTCTCCTCCCCACGAGGAGGCTCCTCGGCGGGCCCGGGGTGCTCAGGTGTCCGGAGACATGCGGGTGCGAGCACTGCCCGGGACCCCCGACCGCAGGGGGTGTCGGCGAGGGGGCTTGCGGGTGGACCGAGGGCAGGTGAGGGACTCCGCTCCGCGAGGCTGGCAGGGGCGGCTGCGGGCCAACTCCGCTGGGCGGCGCGGGCGCCTGCCCCGGCCAGGTCGTCCTTCTGGCGGCCGAACTTCCCGCGGCTCTGCTGTGCCCGAGCTCGGGCTCCGCGCCGCACCCCCGCCGCTGTCAGGACCCCGCGGCCGAGCGCGAGCCGCTGCCGCCGCTCCGGGAAGATGAATCCGGTCTGCACATCAGCACATCTGAACTGAAAGGGGAGACCGAGGAAGGGGGTGGGGGCCAGGCATGTCTACTCTGCGAGACCTTAAAAGCCTGCAGGAGCCGGAGAAGCCACTGACTGCAAGGAGAGTAAAAGTGTGAGGATTTGGGGATGCACTGTTTGCCTTTTCTCCCCAGGCTGTCTTTTTTACCCTCTTCCTAACTTGGAAAAAAAAAATCTTCGCAGCATCTAACCCAATCACTCGCATCCTGCTTACTTATTCATACAATCAGGGTCAGGATCCGGGCCACAGCCTCGTCTCTGACTTCTTTTGATAGCCTTATACAAACAAACAGACAGGAGCGCGCTCACGATTCCATTTCTATTTTACTGAAGATAAAAATGAATACATTATGTGTGTCTGCGTCCGCAAAGAGCAATTAATAGATGATGAATGTGTCAGTTGAGAGTGCCAGACCGGGGGTGGCGAGAGGCATCTGACAACTTAGCTGCATATTTTTCTTCTTCTTCCAAATAAACAGCCAGTGTGTGTTTCTTTCCTTTGCTGTTGTTTAGCTTTGTTGTAGCCCTAAGAAAGAGAAACATCATCTGACCTTTCATCTACGTAAGAAAATATACTACTATAAAATTCTCCTACCCTGTAAAGTTTTGCTCAGAACTAAAATCTGTAGAACTGCAAATTTTTTTTAAAAAAATCCAAAATCGAGTTGCAGATTGCAGCAGCATCAGGAAATGCTAAGACCTCGTTGATGGGCTGGCGCTGTGGCTCACGTGGGCGCAGGAAGGGAAGTTGGATGGAATACTCCGCAAGCCAATTTTCTGACAGTTCTGGCGCCCAAGTCCAGAGTTGCTCGGTACCCTTAGGCTTCCCTTGTTTTACTTCGGAGGAGCAGAGTGTGTAAAACCTGGCAGCTGGATCCGCGGAGGTAAACCACATGTCAGCCCAGCAGACACAAGACAAACACAGGTTGTGGGAAGTTGAGGAGGGAAACACATCAGAGGAAATCTCTGCAAAAGCCCAGTGTGTGAGAGCAATTCCCAGGTTTCTCCACATCTGCAAGTAGTTTCCAAAATAGGTGAGATGACTGCTCTCCCAAGCTTCCAGGGGACTGGGGATTGGGAGTTTTGCTTTTCCAGTTAAATCTTCAGCTGTCACTTTAGCAGGGACTTATAAAACACCATCTGTTGTCTTTACATCTTTATTTGACAAACCTGCTTTCCTAGTTACTATCAACCTGCAAAGTTCCATCTAGAGAAGTGTGATTGATTCACACACACACACACACACACACACACACACACACACACACCTTTGACAGGGAGAGCCCATTGTTCCTTTGGAAATTTGATCAGGTTTTACTGTGGGTGTAACAGAAAAGTATTACGCTAATCTTGAAGTATCAATTATTTTCACCACAAGGTAAAATAATGGGAAGATTAGATGAAACTGAACTGATTCTGTGTTCTTCACAAAACAGAGGCATTTTCTCCGAGACCACTGCAGTGTGGAGGTCCCTCCTACAGATCTCAAATTTTTAACCTCCCTTCCCCCAACACAAAGCAGATAGAACGTGTTCAGTAAGCAGGTAGAGGCATTGCTTTTGAAATCTCTTGCTGAGTCATTCTCAAATTCTTTTATGCATCCAAAAAACGTTTGCATAATTAATAATCCTGTTGCTCTAGTGCAGGGCTAAGAATGTGTCCTGCTTAGCCCATTGGAGAGCTCAGAAAAAGGCAAATTCCCTTTAGTGGATATCTTGTGTTTGAGCTGCTGATAATGTCCCCACTCACATCCCAGATCCTGTGTCTCTTGTTCATTCCCTTGCCTATGAACCTCTCCATTCTCTGTTAACTATTTGACCAAATGTGAGTTTGCAAGATTCTGTACATAGAGTTTGCTTAAATAGCACTGAATGGACTGAATTTGACTGGAATGAGTATATTTCATTCACTTCTTTTGGAGGGGAATATGGTACCATATAAGGACAAATCACTCAGTACATAATGATTCTTATTGTATTTTCCTTACAGATTTATCTTTGCTTAGCCTCTCAATTTTATCAGTTTTCAATTCAGAGAGTAAGAATGATTAACATATTAGAACCTCAGATCAAAATATAGAAATGTTTCCTTGTAGCTAAAATGCTTGCAGAGAATAGTTGCATCAAAATATCCTATGCCTTAACTCTTGATTTATTTTTAAATTTTAAAAATATTCAACCTAACTCTACATTTATAGCACTAAAACACCTACTTTTAAACTTGTTTTATTTCTGTAGTGGCTATGATTACAAATTAAAAATAGATTTTGTCATGTCCATGAAAACAGCATAAATCTGAAAGAATATGCCTGTGATTAGAAAGAGTTGAGTACTGTTAAAGTGTAGCCGCCGACTTGCAACATCTGAATTCAGTCTCCGCAGGAAAGAAGAAATTAATTCCCTCAATACGATTTGTGCTCATGATGTTCTGGCTTCCAGCAGGCTACTGCTCTTGACCACCCTGGTTCAGGCAGCAGAACCTCAGCCCTCACAACAGTAGGGAATAAAGCCACCTATCAGACTGAGAGCAAGAGACAATCTTATGCCGATTGTTATATCCTTTCTGCTACATAGCAGTTAAAATAAACTTGCCTCATAAATAATGTCAGTTAGAAATATGTCTATTTCCTAGTCAATCTATGTGATGCTGGATGGGACTGTTTATGATAACAAGTAATGCATGAATATATGCCCTTTCCACCTCTATAAAATAAAACTTAGAAAAATAATAACGGTATTCAGTATACAAATGAATATAGTGTACATGAACAAAATATACTCACTCTAAGTAAATGATGGTTACATAAACTCAAAGTGCAAAATCTTTCAGTCTTCCATATAGAATAAAAAGTGAGTTCCCCCATCCTGTCTACATCTCTTTCTCTGAACTAAAAACTGTTAAGCTGTTAACTAAGTAGGGTAAATAGATTGATTCCTTAGAAACTGTCATCACAAACTGCAAATCTACCTGTAAAAACAGCAAATGTTGGTAACTTATTATTACTTCAAAGCTTTAAAAGTTCCTGCTGCATATTAAAGCCATTGTTCTGAATGGAACTAGATCTTTCAGTCAAACACTTTTACATGAAGGAATGATTCTCTGAGTCTCAGTAACTTTGATTCCTACATTTTCTTTCTTGTTTTTGGTTTGGTTTAGTTTTAAATTTTAGACTATGATTTTTATGTCACATTATTTTATATATCACCACTGGAGGATGCTCCCAATCTTGAAAATTAAGATTATATTCAGTCAAAATCTGACCTTATTACTATTTCCTAAGCAACACATATAGTGTCATAAAAAAATTAACAGCAATATTTGCTTTGTTACAAAGGTGTGAAAGTTTTTGCTCATATATTAGGGAAAAAACATACACTTCCCCCAGGGTGGAATAAAATATTAATTCTTCCTGCTGCAAAAGTTTCTAGAGTCTGGTTTGAGTAGAAGCCACTAAGCTAAGAGTTTCTGGCAGTTCCTTAATGCTTTGTCACACTTCCCTCCCTCTCTATTGTGGGGTGTAAAGTTGCCTTTTATATTGATGGTTTTAATTTACTCTGCTTGCTTCATGGATTGAAAAAATAAAACAATGAAGCTTTGGCTAGAACATACTGTATACTGTACTTACAATGCAATGAGAATAACATTTCAAACATGTGATAATAAAGTATCATCAGCCTCTTATGAGAAAAGAATGTCCAAACTTCAATAGGCCAATTATTCAGATCAATCCCTCACCAAAGTTCTTGATAATCTTATGCTATTTTAAAGATAGAAAATAGCGGTTAAGATGAATGAGTCGTTCATGAACATAATACTGTCATCTTCTAACCCCTGCCTGTGTACCTGCTCTTTGGGTGCCCACTTTGTGGGATCTGCAGTTTTGCTAATATTGCTGATAACACTGATCAGTGGAGTGCTGTATGTCTGAGAGTGGTTGGCAGCCCCTAGCCTCAGCTAAAGCCTGTTCTTCTTTAAATTCTAGTGCCTTATATCCTTCCTGATTCCCTGAGTTTTATTCTAGCTATGAGTGCCTTGCATTCAAGTCATTTTTCTCACAGAAGATAGGAGCCACATCCTTTCCATGCATGAATTTCACAAAATATTCTCTGCATGCTGGGAGCAAAATAAAAGTTTTACTCACAAAAATTACATTGAGCTCAATTTCACTACTTTAAATAAAAATATTCCATCACTAGAAGTATTTAACATTAGAATATGAATAAAAAATAATTTTAAAAATCTATATATTTTTTATAAAATCAGTCTCTGGTATCAGAAAACCTGCCTAAATCCTTGCTATTTTACTTGTTAAATGTCTTTGGACACTTACTCTTTTTGAAGTTGACTTTTCTGCCTTTGAGATAAAATGCTAGTCTCATCAGTTAGATTTCCATCACTATAACAAATACGTAAAATAAGTTTATAAGAAGAAAGGTTCATTTTGGTTCACAGTATTGAATGTTGAGTCTATTGCTTTTGGAACTGTGGTGAGGCAGTACATAGGGTGTGAAATGTATGGAAGAGAAAACCTTTCATCTTAGGGAAGGGAAAGAGAGAGAAAGAGTACTATCCAGGTCAAGGTCACCCTTCAACAACCTTAGAATCTCCCAATATACCTTACCACTTAAAAATTCAATTATGTTCTGTATTGTCACTCTGGGGATCAATTATCTAACACAGACATCTCTGATGGTCACTGAAATTCAAGTATAACACCTTGTATGGTTATGCAGTATGAACATGTCGAGTATTCATATTTCATAGCACCGGGCCTGGCACAGGACAGGTCTCAGCATTAATGTCCTCACCTCTTCTCTTGCCTATAAATGAGAAATGTCCATGAAACATCAAACCAGACTATTGAAGGAAATTTGCTTATGAAAATCCTTTTAAGTGATTGTGAAATAATTGACAAAAACATTTTTTTCTTTGTAGGTAAAAAGCATGAATGAAGACTGAAAAAGAAGAATACTTACATTCACCACAAGACTCATTCATTTCAGAATTCCATCTCTCCTTTCTAGTCACCACTTGTAAACATCTAAAGGTCTAAATAATTCTACTAACTTACCTTTGCAAAATAAAATTCTGACAACTTTATCAGAGTAAACATCTTTCAATAATCAGTAGATAAAAAACAATGTACTGAGATGACTCAAATTGAAAAAGCTGACATTGTTTACTAACCTCTTTGAGTTAGTTTTTTGAGTAATTGTTGGTATATATTTATAACTTGCTTGACCTCATTTTTATGATGCATTGTAAAATCAACAAGTTATTTTATAACTTATTTAACTCTATTCATAAAAATATGCAGCTGCACTTGAATGCTAGTTTTTCTGTATTTCTAAACTTTCCATTATTTTGTGGGCCTAGTTCCGGGACCCAGCCAGATGGAGTTTGTAAGCTGCCCTGGGCTTTTTGGTGGCAATAATTAATGACCTTGGCCTTCATCTTCAGGCATCATAACTCACTTTGGGTGGCTCTCCTAACACTGATACAATAGTTTTGCACTACAAAACTACCCTCCAATCAACATGAAACATCTAAAGTGTGTTTATTTGTATATTTATTACTTTCCATCTTCAAAGCATTTTAACAACATTAACTGATGGTCTTTAAATTGGGTGAGCAGAGTTTGTTCTCAGCTAGCAGCACTCAACTCAGTGGGACAAATCCTTTCCTGTTTTTCTTCTTCTTCATCTTCTGGGTAGTGGTTTCATTCATATTTACTGTTTCATACCCAAGTAAAAAGAAAAGGTTTTTTAAAGTAAGTAGGGAATAGCTGGGCCAGAGAAGAGCAGCGATAGGATCTTAACAGCAGATTCTTAATTTACTCACAAGTCAGTAGAATACTAGTAAATCCACATCGCTTTGCCAGTGTACACAGGAGAGCTTGGTTATCAACAGTTAATTACTCAGGCAAAGTTCTGATCCTCAGTTATCTAGCTATTTCAGATGGTGTGGTCTTTTAATTTTTCACTATCGGAAAAGTGATGACATTTCTGGACAATTTCCTAAGTATTCTATTTTAGTTTACATAAATCCAGTAGGTTATACCTAGTTCTTTCTTAGTTATTATCACTTCTCTAAAAGCACCACTACTTGTGAGCTGAGGCCACAGTTCATTAGTAAGACTGAGCCTGCTATTTCACTCCTGGACAAGAATGAAGCAGAGTTGCTCTCTCCTCCGTCTTTTTTCTCTTACTTGTTTCACAAGGATTTGAGGAAAGATTGCACCTTCGTTTGGGTTTCCAACATCAGCATAAAGATTAATTAAATCTAGTTGCAAGAAAAATGTCTAAATACAGATTCCTTTTACCTATACAACACTAATAGTGTGATAAAAAATAAGATGGATTTTTAAATTTTATTGTTTTCTCGTAAAAGACACATTACCATTAAATCCCATCAAAATATTCCTCTCACTTCAAATACACCTATCGGTCTTGCCACCTTGGGAAGCAGTTATTGGAGTCTTCTTTCCTGAAGGTCTTCAGTTGAGCTGTCCTGGCTGCTTTAATGCCTAAATCTATTGCAAATGTTTATCTTCCATAGTCACTTTGACAATGGGGAACACCACAAGTCATAGATCCAATGAATAATAAGGTGGATGAAAACACATTATAATTTTAATATTTTTATTTGACAGAAATGCCATAAATGGTTGAGCAATGGAGACTGATCATAAAATACATTTAATGTTTAAATTTAAGATGTATTATAGTAAAAATTGCACTGCCATTAATCCCCCTCAAAATATTCAAAATATTTCACTTTGCTTTGAACTCATTTATGCCTTCATTCTTGGCAATGTATCTTTACTGCAATTTTTAAAAATTTAAGCATTCACTATATTATTTCATCACCACTCGTAATTCCAAGAAAAAATTTACAAAAGATTTGGCCATTTCTAGAAAACTATTTTTAAAAAACTTGATTCTTTTTTTTCTTTCTCTACAGTAACAGTTGTTATAAGAAATAGAAATCATCACGTTTGTTTTTAAAATCAGTGCAAAGTTTATGGCTTACTTTTAAAATCATCAGAACACATGCAGGGAATCCTGAAACTCTGCTTTCAATTACTAGTAGAACAGGAAAGCAAGTAGGAGAGCAATTAATTCAACACATAGAGGGACATTGTATTAGCCATTTTATTGTAATAATCCTGTATATAAATGACTCAGTTCATAGAACATTCTACCAAAGGATAAATAAAATTATTGTATCAAGAAATTCTTCATAAAATCAAGGACACACATGTTAGTTAATGATCTTGCATATATAATGAAGCATACGGACTGGACCAGTTTTTGTATTTTTCCTACCACTCTAAATTACTTTGTTCCTAGTTAAATTAATTTTACTGCTTTGACCTCAGTCTGTGAGTTATTTCTAATAAATTTCCCCAAAATACATATGGAAATATATAACATATTGATAAATTTCAGTTTAGCTAAATAAGACATTTTATTACAATATTAGTTTTATTTTTTCAAATATCAATTACTATAGAATAAAATGTTAGCTATTTTTGGATTCATAAAATGACATGAATTTTGAATTTCTATCAAAGATGAAAAGTTTCTTCTGATTTTCACAATTTTTTTTTATAATAGTGATCTTTTAACCATGTTACTCATTGAGGTAAATTTTCAGAATGATTTCTTCCTTTAATAGTTCCCCTGAGGATTTACAATGATATGCTTTATAGTAATTGTGGGAGATTTTTGTATGTATTTTTTAGCATCATTTTGTTTTATTAATATTCTAGCTAATGAGCAAGGATTAAAAATCTGAGCTTCATTTCAGAATTTGAATATTTGAAGTACTGCATACATTAGTTTCAAAATGAGTCTTGGAAGCTGAGATTGCCAGAAGACTGCTGATATATGCACATGAAACTTACTGAAGTGTGTTAAGGAAAGGCCCATATTACCTCCTCTTCAAACAAAACGATTAAAACTCTTAACGAAATATTGATTTTGTAAGTGTTGAACCTGTGATATTGACTGTGATGGTAATTAAACGTCTCTAACACTTCATAAAAGGGAGAAAATGCAATATTCTAAGCCTTCTCATGACCCTAACTGTATGGAAGCAATTGCTCTGGAGAATGTTACACCAACCCTTCAGATCCTGTTTTTCTACTGGGCCTTCAAAGGCCACACAGCACTAAAGCTCTTAATTTCAAAGGGAGAAGCAGAGTAGGAGTCAAGGCACTAATTGGCCCTAATGTGCAGCAGAGTAGGGCGTTCTAATTGGCACGCTCTCTGAGGCATTCCCCAGACTGTACAGGGTAGGCCTTCTGCAGACAAACGTTGGCAGCTGTGTCCCTGTTGGCTGGTCCGTTTTCTGACATCCTGCGACCTCTAGTGAGAACCAGAAGTTGTCAGCCAACATAAATCTCCTTGCCCAGTCTGAGTCTCTACAGGAGCCGCAGAGATCACCAACAACACCTCGACTAGACTCACAGAAAAGTTTTTTCTTTTTCTAGATCACACATTAATTCATATTTTATGGGGTTAAAATATTTTTAAATAACTTTGGATTTTTTTCCCTCTAGTTTTCTAGAAATTCCATTAATCATTAGAGTCACATCCACCGTAATTACACTACAGATAATAAAAAATGAAAGGAAAAATGGAGAAAAGCCCAATGAAAATCTGAAATGAATTTCAGTGGGGAAAAAATAATGTATAACTTCTACATATTACAGCTAAATAACAGGACAGTTAATTGACATGTGTCACAATGCATGTTTTGGCAAATTTTTAGAATAGTTCAATTTTATTACATTTTAGTTAATGCTACAAACAATAGTATTACACTTTCATATTAAGATACTAAATGAATTTCAAGGTCAAACATAAATGCATAGATAAGTTCATGACTTGAACTCTCAGTGTACATAGCATAGCACCTGGTATACTGCCGATACTAAAACAAGTACTTGTCAAAATATAACTTTTACACTGATGTAGTTAGTTAAGATCAGTGTATATCTGTAGGACTGTAACATTTAACAGAGTTCCAGAACACTAGTTTAATCAAAAACTTCTCCAGAAAAAAAGTCTGACTTGTTTAGAAATGTTTTATATAGTATCTGCACATATATTTAATATACAGAAGATATTTGAGATATATATGTATATGATATATGTGTATACCTATACTGAATATCAAAAATGATGATGGTGGTGGTGATGGTGATGATGCTGATGTTTCTGGCAGGAAGGACCCAAGCTAGGCCCTCCAAATATGGACAAACTCTCTAACATTCATCCAAATCCCAGTCCAGCACTTATATTATTTTTATCTGTATTATATATGGTGGCACTGGGCTAATTTTCAATTTTGTAATTAGCAATTTTTGAAAAGCAATTTTGATTAATTAGCAATACAATTTAGCTAACCACAGTGTATACAAGGAAGAGTTATAAAATCAAGAAATATATTTAATATACGTTATTGGAATCTTTTAATGATAATTTGCATTGATCATCAAAATCATGGCAATTAAAAATGGTCACATGTGATCTTTCATTTCAAAAATAATTGAAACTCTGTTAATACCTTAGATCTGCAAGTCTGGCAGGTAAGCATCTTAGCTCTATTTGTGTTGTTTTTTCTCTTGGTGCCTCCCTCAGGATCACAATAAGATGACGGAGTTTTGTCACAGATTCTTTATAACGTACATAAGTGTTCTAAAATAGTTTAACTTTGCAGCTGGTCACTGGTGGAAACTCTGCTTAGCTGTATCTCCACATCAAAGGATGATAGTGAAGGCTTGTTCTCTAAAATAACAGAAAACCAAGCAAAGGTATCCATGTACTCTAACACTCAGGTGAAATAAGCCATCATTTTATGTCATCAGCAAGCTTGGTCACTCAGGAGTTCTCTGATTGCTAAAAGAAATCGAAAACAGGTTTAACGTTATTCAAAAATTATACAACAGAATTTGCTGCTTATTGTTACTGTGTGTAGCTCCATGAAAAAATCTGATCCACAAAGTAAACCAATGCTTTAAAATAAATTCAATTTTATATTATTTCCCAATTCAGTTCAGCCAGCACTTTGTTATGCATCCCACAGTGTAAGATAGAAAGGTCATGATTGCTGATCTGACAAAATGTATGCTTTCATAATATAGAAACAGTAACCCAGTGGCTGGTTATTTGTCTGTCTTGCAAATCCAAAGTTATTGAAAAATGATGAGTAAAAATGTCAAGTATAAATTTTTGAATACAGTTGAATATTTTCTATTTCGTTTACTCACCCGTTGATGAATATGATGTTGGAAAGATTAGGATCCATATGATTACTTTCTTTATCCTCAATGAACAGTAAAGTGTAACGACATGCTAGTTGTTCTATCTCCCTACTTTAATAATTTTGTCAGCTATTTCATTGATTAGCTCAATAAACAGATCAGCTCAACTTACTGGTATTCAGCTTAAAAACAATTTTGTTTCTATCAATCTATAAAGTACCATATAGCATTTGCTGTTTTACTGTATATCACCCAAATTGCTACAAGAAAAATCAAATGTTCATCCCTTTTTCAAATGCTTAGATATTGCTATTTAGCATTTAAAATTATGAGTTTTTTCTGCTACCTTTTGTGAGTGTAAAGTGTTCTAACTGCAAAGGCTAGTAACACAGATTCCAGACATTGAAGGATGCTAGTCTCATCACTGTGTTTTAACATTTTTCCACCTGGTACTTCTATGTGGAATTCAGGGAGGAGTGCGTTTTCCAATGATGCAAGTTCTTTTTTAGAAAGATGATGCTCCATCACCTCACATGATTGCTTTCTTCATGCGTCATGAATATTTAGGTTTTATCTACATATTGAATGAAATTTGATCATTTCAGTTTTGTTAGAAATTCATAGTCTCCATGACACTTGCTTTATGAAAATTTTCAGGTTTATAAACATTTATGTGTGTGCACAGAACTTTATTACAATTTTATTTCTATTGTTCATCATTCCCAATTCTATGGACATCCAATTTTGCTTTATTAGTTAGAAAGATATTTTTCTATTAATTTTTCCTGTTTCTTCATGCATTTGCTTATTTTACCTCATTTTATTGAAATTTTTATTTTTCAATCCTTAGCTCTTTTGTTTCTATTTCTTCAGTCATGAGAAAACTCACGAAGATGTAGTCTACATTTGTAAGTCGGCAGCAAGAAACAAGAACGTTCTAGTTTGAGCACTGAAAAAGCTGGTGACACTGTATGCTCGCAAAGATCTTGGAAGGCCTAAAGAAGGAGATTTGATTCTAATCCAGGCCAGGTGTGAGCCCTGAAGAAGACCGTGAAATAGGCTTGCCCAGGGAGGGCCCCATGGGTGCAATCAGAGGGGAGGACCCGGGAAGCCCTCACCACCACTACCGCGGCAAGTCCCCACTTGAAGAGCAAAGCTCTGCTGCAGACATCAGGAAGTCACTGTTCCTACTGAGTCTACCTCCGGTGGGACAGCAGAGAGCACTGCTGCAGGAATAGTTTCTACCAGGAGAAACCGCCTCAGCAGCAAGAAAATGCTCTCCTTGTTCTCATCCTAGAGACCTCTGCTGTAAGGCACATGTGGAAACTTGGCTGACCCACCCAGAGACGTGCTCGAAGCTGAAGATCCACAGGAGACTGCAAATGCAGGGTGGGGGAAACAAAGGGTGCAAACTATCACTACTTTTAAAATGCCAACATGATAAAAATAAAATATTTTGAATATGTGCCATGCTGCATATTGTGGGTAAAATAAATTCATTTTGAAATTAATTTCACCTATCTTCCTTTTGCTTTTTGGGATGTGAATATGGAAGATTTAAAATTGACAGGACAGAATCATATCTCTAGAAGATACTGATATTCTGCAAATCACAAGACTGTGTCTCTCATTCAAATCAAGTTCACAGTTAAAAGTTTGTGAGGAACTTATATAAAAGTATGGTTTAGTTTTCTAGTATCTATCATTCAGAATGCCCCTTACCTGGAAGCTGAAATGGAAACTGAGCAAATTAAGCCACTGTAACTTCACAGAAGTTATTTTTTAGGAGAAGAAAAACAAAAAGAAAGAATCTCAGGCACTATTTCAAAAGGTTGTTTTGTTTTCTTTTGGTGTAAAGTATGTATTTTGTCACTGAACTCCATCCCAATCTCATCAGCTTTACATATTGTTCTCATTTTGATGATTTCTGCTCATATAATTTTACTGTAATTTTGTTATATTTTATCAAAATCATTCAGTGATTTTATTTTAATTCCCTAAATTTTATTTTCCCAGTTTCCAAGTACCAGAATTTTAAAATTTTCTTTATCCACTCACTTAATATTAAATTTTTAAAGAAAATGTTTATGTGATTAAAAGAAAGTGGTTTTGCGCATTTTTTCATTTGGAAGGCATTAAGGTTTTCTTTGTACCAGAAACATAACTAGCCGCTCCAAAAATCTCATAGACATGAGTAAGAAACAGGTTTTCTGTGCTGTAGCATAAGAAACTTAATTTGTATGTGCTGAATCTTTATTTAGTCAAAGAGTCACTACTATTGCTTATTGCCTTGTTTTTGTTGTTGTGATTATTTCATTTTGCTTTGATTTGGGCATGACAGATTTGCCAAGGACAGGAAAGTGAAAAATAATCCAACTTTGCTAAAAATAACCTATGACTAGAAAAGGTGGTAAAACATTAAATAAGCAAAATATAGCCTAATATGTGTTGAGTGTAAAAAATGTTGAGGATAGGAGCCATGAAAGTTCAGTATAAGGGAACATTTTGTTTATGCAAATTAGAAAAAGACATTTTACATGATTCTTACAATTTGAGTAGGACTTGGAGTTATAAAGAAATCAAAGGTTTATACCCACAGGAATAAATAAGCCAAGAATGGCTTTTGTGACAGTACAGTGTATGTTTGTTAAAGCTAATAATACAGATTTCCTGGACTATGAGTTATACATTGGCAAAAAGAGTGATATTGAAAATTTTCCTTTTATTTATTAAACATTTGCATTATTTCTTCTTAGGGCCTCCTTTTATAATCCTGTTTTTGTTTTCAACTGAACTTTTTAAATATTCTCTTTAAAGATTTTTTAAATAATTATTCCAAGTAGCTTCCTGAAGTTTGTTAGTTTTTTAAATTTGTGTAATATCTTTGCTAAATACAAGTTTCTACTTATAGTCTCAAGTTAACTACTTTTTACTTTTTTTGTCATATTTTACTTTAAAACCTGTTTATATACCAAGATCAGATAACAGTTCATTTTATGCATGTTCTATGTTTTTGTTACTGTAATAAACTGAGAAATCAATTTTCCTAATAACCACTTAACTGAGTATTACTTATTTTGCTATAGTTTTGGATACCATAATCTATTTTAAAACAAGATATTCTGTTCAATCTACATTGTTGTAACTTTTTGGCTCTCTATTAAATAAATTTAACATAGCATATATTACATATTATGGAATATACATTGTACTAAGTAAATAAATATTTGTTAGCACTATTCTCTTAGTGCTTTTTTTAAAGTGCTTTCAACTATTTTGCCCAGAATTTTTTTTAAAATATAAGCAAATAAAACTCTCATAATTATTTTTTTGGAAATATTTATAATCTAAAATTAGGAAATAATTGTCACATCTCCTCTAATCTTTTTTCAGAAACATATCTTTTATGTTCACTTAAATCAATTTATTGCCCTTAGTAAAGTTTCTCAGTTTTTCTTCATAGCTACTGAATTTTCATTATTAAAGTTATTGTTAGATACTTCTATTGAAAATAAATTGGACATCTTATAACAGAATTGCTGACAATATAATCAGTTTTAAATAACAAAGGACTGATTTTTCTTCAATGTTGAAGCTGACTTTTTTGTGTGACTACTAACACTCTATAAATTTTCACTAAATACAAGATGCGATTTTTGTCTTCCTTTGATTAATACTAATTGAAGAGGGTAATAAGTTTTTGTTTACCTAAAAAGTATTCACTGGGCTAAAGTTACACTGTAATTTTATCATTTGGAGACTAGCTTTCTACAACATGGGGCAAAGAGGCAGCAAAGAAAATATCCGGCAAAAAGGTAGTTAGTGTTTCTTCCTGGCCTCCACATATAGATTCTACAACATTGTAGCTTAGGTCTCCCAGAGAGAGGAAGATAGTTCTCCTTTCTTACTAGATATATTACCTAGAGATAGGAGGAAAAAAATAAACATTGTAGCTTGTTTTTTGCTGTCTTCAAAGTGTGTCACTGATTCACAGCAGATGAGTCTATACAGTAAGGAGCTATTAAAACACTATTAAAATACTGACAGTCAAATAATGTTACAACTATAAAGTTTTGTGAAAGAATGATGTAATTTGTATTTTTGTTATAAATTAAATGCCCTTTTTACATATACCCATCAGACTTAAAATGTCTTGGTTTCTGCATATCAAGGTAGTTGTCATCTAAAGTATTAGCATCAATAAGTAAAGCATATGTCAATTAAACTTGGATATTTGCATACATTCTCTGTAGGTGTCAGCATTGCTTTGTAAGAGTTCTATACACAGAGCTGTGATTTCATCATGTCATAGAATGTAGCTCTTACATTAAATTCTGAGTTAAGAATTAAAAGGCCTGAAGACTGACTTGTCTCCTGGATTAGTCTTTTTTATTTGATGACAAGTTGTGACAGAATGATTAAATGTCAATTTGGAATTATATAGATATAGTTGATTTTCTTTAGGCATGAATTGGTATTTTCAAAGTTTTGTGTGTCATCCTCTGGATTTAAAATTAAGATTCCTGGAAAATGTATACAGTGATGTTCATATAAATTTGTCACACTTAGAAATGACATAGTTATTTGTTGCTGGGAGAACAGTTAATGTCACTCTGAATTGATTTAGACTGTAGAGGCCACAGCATCACTGTGTACACAGGTCAAACAAATTATTTACAAACTTTTTATTGACTAGAGCTGATAGAATTCCATGGAAGTCATGCTTATTTAAAAAGGAAAAATATTTATAAAATTGATGTTCATATCAGGAAGGTATCCAAGGACAATTTTCTGATTCAGAACTTGAGCTAAGTAAAATCCTGAAAGGACAGAATGTGATTTAGTAAATGGTTTGTACATCTGAGCTTGCACCTGCTGGGAGCCCTGCTTCGAAAAGCCTGCGTGATGAGGTGTGTATTCATGTCTGCATGGCTCCCTTTTCTCCAGCACAGTGGAGAACAGGAGCGTGTTGGAATTTCTATGGAGACCTAATGCCTACAAGGGTCCCAAATCACAAAACCAAGATTACATGCATTTGAAATTATAAGTGATTGTGTGTTAAAAATTGTAAATAACTGCTATAATTACAAATGTTATAGAGGAAAATCAGAGCCTTACAAAGCACACAGCCAGGTGTAGCTATTCATTGTGGAAGTCATTTCAAGTTAAGATAAAAGGACACAATAAGCCTTTTTGTTCATTTGATTAATTTAAATGGCTCTCTAGGAACTAGCAAACTTGGTAGGATATTCTTTTTATCTATAGTTGTGTGATAAAGTGTTAGTAAAGACTATTTATTTTTCTTCAGAAGTTGATGCCAGCATAATTTTATATCTATTTTGCAGCTCATTTTTAGGCAGACACTTTTTGGAACATCTGAAATAGGTAGTTCAGGTGTGAAAAACTCAAGAGCAGTTTCTCTTTAAATACCACACAACATATGGAACCTCACACATTGCTAGTTGGCAGAGATGATTTAAAAAGAAAAAATTACAATTTACTCCAAATTTCTCTAAAAAAAAAACCAAAAATCCATATCCTTTTACACCAACTTTGATTATTTTCTCATTTAAAAATAAAATTAAAATGATGCATATTAAAATGTATTAGCATATGCTAGTATGTGCAGCTGATTGCCAATATAAAGACATTTAGAACTGTGAAAAAGGCGTACACTTTACAAGTTGAAAATCCACAATAAAAATTTACTTTTAACTTATTTTCTTTTTAATTGACAATAGGTAAGTCCATGCCTCTGAGGTACAATGCGTAGTTTCAATCAATGTACATGTTGTGGACTCAGCAAATCAGGCTAATTCACGTATCTCTCACCGGAAGTATTTACCATTTCTTTAAGGAGGGGACATTCAAAAGTCTCTCTTTTAGCTATTTTGAAATGTACAGTGTGCTGATATTAACTCTTGTCACCCTGCTGTGTAATAGGACACGAGAACACGGCCTTACTGTTTATTATGACATCGTTCCTGCTGTCCAGTGGCCGTCCTTGTGTAACCTACGCCTCAGAGGCCCTGGAAAACACCATTTTACTTTCCACTTCTATGAGTTAGACTTTTTCAGAGCTCACAGGCGAGTGAAATCGTAACGCACCAAATTTTTCTTTTCTAGTATGGATTTAAATGTAGTTTTATTGTTGATACATTTTAATGTAAGCCATTCTCCAATAGATAAATGCTTACAAGGTCAAGAAAATATTCTTCTACAGATCAGTGGTCAGATGGCAAGTGGTTTTGGTAATTTGAATCACTGGCCTAAAAGTATAGAAGGTCAGAACTGAAAGGGGCTTATCTACTATCTAATTTAATTCATTTGAGTTCCAGCAAGCTGCAGCTCTTGGTCATTCCTGTATTCTTCTCATCAGTCTGCAAAACCTATAGGTTGGTTATGAACTTACAATGTCTAAACAGAGTCAGGCAATACTACTGAACACAATGAAGTCAGTTCTTTTAGCTAATTAATTCAAACACAAAATATATATGAGCATTTACTTGTTCTGCAGATCAAATCAATTAATTTTGTAAGATTGCATATTTTTAGTGAAGTACTACTGCTTCATATAAAAAGTTTAAAAAATTAAAGGTGACAATTGAAGGAATAACTAAATTAAACCTAATCCTTTGTTCCTATATGTACATTTTAATTTTACTTTAACTAACATAATAATAATTTTTCCTAAAGAATTTATCAATATTACTACTTGACTATTCTATTATCTAGACTAAGTTAATTATAAACATCTTTCCCCAAAACAGAACATAATGAAATTTCTTTATAGGATCCAAATACATTTTTAATTGGAATTTCCACAATGCTCAGCAGATCTTTAAAATTACATCTTAGGCACATTCTATTGGGAAACCTACATTTACACCAATATTTCACATCACCTTCACACATGTGACCCATTTGTGATATTTACTAGACTGTATCATCGCTGTCTATTTAGAAGCTATTAAAGCTTCTAAAGCATTGTAATTGAAACTTGGATGAAACTCAATCATTTTTGGTTCTTGGCAGCAAATCTCAATGTTGATCAAACTCATCAATTGGATGATTTGTTTTTAGGTTATGTCACTAATAAATAGAAGCCATTGTTATGATTCTACAGAGTGCACAGTGGAGCATATGCTATGATAATAAAATCTTCTTTTCACAGATATCTCCATAAATATATTCTGAGGGTTGCAATATATTCTTGTTTCTCATAATCAGTCTTATTTTATTCCTGTTTCTCTAGAATAATAATAGCACTCTTGTCACTTTTTAGATGTCTGTTTAGATGATCATTTATATGAGTACTATAAAAATAATACAAACAAGAGAAATATAGTATTTACAAACCTACCAAGCAGAAAGATGAACCATGAAAGAGGCTCTGCTTAGTTTATTGTGTGCATCTGATATTGCTGCTATAATTTAAAATTAAATCCCTCTCATCTCTGCATAAGTGCTTCATTATTCTTCTGGGTTGTGATGTTATTTGAGGGACAACATGTTATTTGTTCCACAAAGGCTTCAGTTTAGCCTTAGGCATGGTTACAGAGGATTGCAAGGTCAATGTTGCTAATAATCTTTATCTTCTTTTTTGTCTGAAAAGTTCCAACTCTTTTCCAAAAATCAGTATGCTGTGGTTTCTGACCTTCCTTCATTACCACAGACACAGAGCTGTTCTGCTTTCTTTTTTCTTCCTTATCATAAAAGAACATCTGAGGGAGTTCTGAGTTAAAAGAGCTTTCAAGCACTGGCCATCATCTTAGACACTACAGTTGGCAGAAAGCACAGTAAAAATAGCTCATTCTCATCAACCTCTCTGTCAGGAATACTTAAAAAGTGATCAGATATTAATTTTATAATCTTGAATTATAATCACTTAATGCTTGGAGATGATCAGTGTTGGTAGTAAAAAGTAATTCATAGAACCATATGTAATTACACATTTTTATCAGCAATTTAAGAAAAAATGATACTTCTATTGCTGCTGGATGTTGTATGACTGCTACAGTAATAATTTGTTATCTGAGCTCTGGCAAAGAGGCATTGTGTCTTGTCATGCAATTTTGTTGCACATGTTAGCAGTCACAGCGGGCTAGGTGTGGGAGGTCATCAATGGAAAATTACTTTTCTCAAGGGCAGTCCAAATACCCTAATACCCCCTCAGCTAGAATTCCCCAAGGTTGCCACAGATTAGTAGTGGCTATCAATGTGAAGGGTGTGTGTATGTGTGTGTGTATGTGTGTCATTGTGTGCAAACAAAAAAAAAAGAAAAAGAAAAACCATATACATTTGCATCTCTCTCATGCCAGTAACATGGCAGCTCACAAGGCAAGAGATGATTTAAATAGAATTGAAAATGATCAAGATTATATACATTACATGTAATGATCAAGATTATACACACTGACTCTCCAAAACAACAATAATTAGTATGTATCACAAACCAATAAAAATAATAACATTTATGGGAGGAATGATTCAGACTAAAAAAATAATTTAAAGGAAAAAAGTAATTTTACTTCCAAGCTAGAAGAAGCAATATTTTATGACAAACAAAATTAATACAGTTAACATAAAACAATATTCTTGGCATAATGTATCCTTAGATAAGAAGAAAAGGAAATTATGTGTACTTTATCATATTATTTAAAAACTTAAGAATAAAACTTTCATTTGAGTGGTACTATGTTAATCTAACACACACCTAAATTAGAAGCCTGTACAATTTTTCAGAGTTCAACTGAGAAACCTGAAGAACTTGAATTCTGTACAATTAATATGGTTTTATAAATGCAATAACAACTTTGAAAGTTATTACAATCAAGTCATATGTGAGCAAACATGAGTAAGGTAAAATTAAGAATAAATTAAAATTAGAAAAATTAGGAATGATTCGAGAAAATACCCTTGTAGGATATCACATATCAAAGAAATAATTTTGGATTCAGTTTCTCTAAGAAGATCAATGGTAAGGTTAAAAAAACCAAAATTATGTCATTACATAATTTGTGATACTACTTTTACTTTCAGCCCAGAAATTACGGGATCACACAAATGACTTGGCTTCTTAGACATTATATTCAATTTTTATTATTGTTGCCCAATATTAGCCTTTCAATATTCATCATTTGATTAAACTGTTCAAATTTTAAACTGGGTTATGAAAATTAATACCAATAGCAAAAAGGAAATTAATCTAAGTGTTTAGATTAGGTAAGATTGAGATAAATTTATTACAGTACTGCTAAGGGATTACTGAGGAGGAGCTGCAGAGTGAAACTGCCTTGATGCCTTCATTAAAATAATAATTCTTATTGGTTAAGATATTAAACTGTCTGATAGGAAATACCGATTCATCGTCACAGTTTGTGAGGGATTTTTAAGGTCATGGTGGTTTTCTAACCGTCCTAATAGACTGCTTGCCCCTTGTGAGGATTGGTATAAATGAGTGAGGATAAGCCGTTTCTTGGCTCAGCAGAAGATGAAATGGACTATGAAGCTGAGAAGGAGGCCTCGTTAGGCTTGAATTTCCTAGGCAACAGTAAAAGCTGGCAAATTTAAAGCCAAGAGCTTCTGAATGTATTAAAGAAAACAATAAATTCAATATATATATATATATATATATATATATATATATATGCATTTTTTTGGAGTTCTGGCACAGTAGAAATGCATTTAAATGTTGTGTGATAAAACTGAAAAGCTAGAAATTGATTGAAAAATTGGGATTTTTTTTTTCTTTGAGACAGGGTCTCACTATGGAGGTCAGGCTGGCCTTGAACTCACTTTATAGCTCAGGCTGGCTTCAAATTTGTGGTGATCTCCTGCCTCAGCCTGCTGAGTGGTGGAGTTACCGGTGTGTGCCACCACGCCCACTGAAAAACTGAGATTTGTACAAAAGGGCACAAGTTACAAGTCTAAATTGAAAGTTTCATGTTAAGTTTTTCTCAAAAGGGACATCGATAATTATGAGTTTTAGTGAAATATTACTTTAGTTCTGTTTGTTTTTTGAACTTTTAAATGCCCCCTTAAGGAACCACAATTGGGAGAAAAGTACAATGCTATGTTTATTAATTAGGTAGTCAATAAATACTTACTGATTATAATTAACTTCCTATGTGGTTTGAAGGCTTCTATAACCTATATAATTTACAGGCATTTTAAGGAACTAGAGTGAGCCGAATTTTTCTTTCCAAGTAGAGAAGCAGATTTTTTTGCATGTCATCTACAGAATATAGATTCACATGGCTAGTCACCCCTGCAGTTTTGAAAGTACACATGCTCACAAGCATGTGTGTGTGTGAGTTGGAAAGAGAAGGCAATTGTTAAGAAAAGGCCTGTGGTTCTCATGTAGAAGCCAGCCAGTTACTTTTCAGGCGGTTCTCAATAGTACTTCTATATTCCCCTAAAGTTTTCAAGAGGATATTTTTGTTCTGAGATCAATGATAACATTTTGGTCCAAGAAAAACTAATAACAAAACAGCATCCAAAAAACCAAAGTGCATCCTGTAAAAAAAATGTTTTGCAAGGCATATTGAATTCATTCCTTTCTTTCTTCAAGTCTTCAAAACCAACAAATGATTAGCCCTACTGCACATTTGGTCCTGGATAACTTGAAAATATTGAGTAGATTCTGTGAATACAGCCCACAGTAACTAACCATTCATGAAAAACACCCAGGTCAGACAAGAGAAAAAGCGGAAGGGTTACAGAGCTTAACACTTAACAAACCTTAAATACCAGTAATGTGTGCTTGTCACCAACTTAACCCACAAAAACATTTTTTAAAAATTGGATTTCATCTACTATTGTTGAGTACCTATTAGTATTGCATAAGGAAACACAATCTTAGTCCAGATGTGACAGGAGGTCTAATGTCTGGACATCCTGACACAGGTATAGATGACACTGCAGAGGACAATATCCTGCTTCCACTGCAAAAGAAGAAAAAGCAAGGACCTTACAAGTATTTTTACAGTTTAGGATCTATGGCTACAAGTCAGCTTTTATCAAATAGTAAATGTAACTTCTTTAAACTCATGATCTCAATTATTACTGTTTTATTAAACATTTTCACTCTGACCTGGACTAGTAATACTAGTTTATGTTACTTCACATGATGATTTGGCAACTACTGCCATGTCTTACTGCATAGGAGGAATAAAATTATTCCAATAACTTTTCATTAGAATAAAAGTATTTAGGATGCAATGGTAGTAATTTATTTACCATTTATTTTATTCAGGAATAAGAGATTTTTAAATTCTTGAGTGCAACACATTTTCTTTTAAGTTGAAAGGACTTAAAAATTGACTTTTAAAATGCCTAATGCTTCATTTCAGTTTTACTCATTATTGTTTTTGTAAACAGTTAAAAGTTTACACAGTGATGTGTTATTTAGTGTAATATATAAAAATATATGTATATATGTAATAAGATTTTATAAATAAATCAGACATATTGAATCAAAGTTATGATAGGAGATAGAATTTGAGGTTTCTAGCAGTCCCTAAATTTGAATACAGTATGAAATATATTTCTTTACTTAATAATGCTTAAACTCTAGAAATTGGGGTAATGAGTAAGAAAACAGAGAAGAAAATACACTAATAGCAAATTCTATTGATCTGGACTTTTAAATATAGACATTCTTGTCATGTTTCTTAAGGTTTTAGATACTGAAATATACGATAATTTTTAGATACATAAAATAATGACCAATGAGATTGCATCAGTCCCAACAGGTTTCTCATTAAAGAAAAGTCCAAGACCATAGGAGTCCAAGACTTTGCTGCTGAAAACATAATATTGGCATACAAAGGAGTACTTACTCTGCAATAAAGAAGATAAATTTGAGTCATTTGTAGGAAAACAGATGCACCTCAACACCATAATGTAAAGTGAAATAAATCAGACACAGAAGCTTAACTATTGCATTTCTCTTACACAAGATACCTAAAATATAAACAAATGTTTAAAGCAATATAAAAAGTAGGTAATAAGAAATAGGGAGACAGATCTTTTGCAAAGAAAGAAGAGGACCAAGAAATGGTGCAAGGGGAAGAAGGAGATCATACAAAAGAATTAAGATGTGTATGTACATGTATGGGCTGGGGGGTTAGCTCAGTGGCACAAGCACCTGTGTGGAAAGCGTGAGGTCTTGAGTTTGATCCCCAGTACCCCCCCAAAAAAAAAAAACAAAACACAACGAATTATTTGTACATGTACTAACTCCACACAAGAATGCAAGCATTGTGTACTGCAGACATGTACTAATAGAAATTGAAAAGTAAAAACTAATACTCATTTTTCTCAAGCTATTCTGAAAAATTGAAGGACAGGAAATTCTTTCAGGTTTTTTCTACAAAGGTAGAAATACCCTGATACTCAAGCCAGATAATGACACAACAAAGTACTGGCCAATGTCCCTTATGAACTTAAATGATGCAAAAATTCTCAACAATATATTAGCAAACCAAGTTGAGCAGCACATGTAAAAAGATTATTCAACACAGTCAGGTAGAATTCATACCAAAGAGTCAAGGGTGGCGCTACACAGGCAAATCAATGAACCACATTATACACCACATTAACAGAATGAAGGGCAGAAAACATACGGCCATTCTAATGGATGCAGCAAAGCATTTGATAAAATTTAATGTCCTTTCATGGTAAAAACTCTGAATAAATTAAGTAGAGAAGGAATGTGCATGGTCCAAAAAAGCCCACCAAAGTCCACAGATAATATCAAACTGAATGGGGAAAATCTGAAGGCTTTCTCTCTAGGATCTGGAACAATGTGTAAATGCCTTCTTACACCGCTTCTTTTCCACACAGCACTGGAAGTCCTTGTCAGAGAAATCAGGCAAGAGAGAGAAATAAATGGCATCCAAACTGAAAAAGAAGAAGCTAAATTGTCATTTTTGTTATGTGATATCATCTTATGTATAGAAAGTCTCAAAGATGGCACTGAAAACCACTCAATTAACAATTTAATTCAACAAATTTTCAGGATACAAAATCAAGATACAGGAATCAGTCATGTTTCTGTAGACAATGGTAAATTACCTGAAAAATATCAAGAAAGTAATCTTATTTACAACAGTTACAAAAATAATCAAATATCTGGGAATAAAGTTAACTTTGAAAAATGAAAGCTTTCTAGAGCCAAAACTATATATTGATGATAGAAATTAAAGAGGTCACACAAAAAAATAAAAATATATCTCATGTTCATTGATTGAGAGAATAAATATTGTTAAAATGTTCACACTATCCAAAGAAACCTATAGATTCAACACAATCCCTATCAAAATACTAATGCCATGCTTCAAGGAAATAGAAAAAAATCCTAAAATCATATAGAGTCACATACACACAAAACTCTTTATTGCCAAAGCAATCTTGAACAAAAAGAACAAAATGAGAGGCATTATACTCTCTGACTCATAATATCTTACAAAGCTATATAATATATTAGTGTAGCATAAACACAGATACATAAACCAATGGGGAAAAAAGAAAGAACTTCCACGTTCAGCTAACTGAATTTTGGTAATGGTGCTAAGAACATGCATAAGGAAAGGACAGTCTTCAATAACTAATATTAAGAAAACTAGATATTCTCATACAGAAAGATAAAGCTAGTTCCTAATCTCTTACCATATACAAAAAACAACTCACGTGCATTACATAGTTAAATGTAAGACCTAAAACTTTGAAAATAATAGAAAAAAGCATAGAAGTAATGCTTCAGAACATTGGACTGGACAAAGATTTACCCAAAACACAAGAAACAAAACAAAGAATGAAAGCCAAGGGAATAAATTAAGCAAAAATCTACACAGTCAAAGAGAACAGAGTCAAACTGTGAATAGGAGAAAGTATTTTAAAACTATATCTCATAAGGGATTAATATCCAGAATATTATCCAAAATGTATTAAAAAACTCAAGCAACTCAATAGCAAAAATCCAAGTAATCTGATTTTCAAACAAGTAATAAATCTAAATACATATTTCATAAAAGAAAACATGCAAATAACACATATATGAGAAAATGCTCAGTATCATTAATCTTCAGGGAAGTATAACTCAAAACTATGATATTACCTCACTTCATTAAGAATGGATGCTATCAAAAAGATAAGAGATAAACACTGGTGTGGCCATGAAGAAAAGAGAATCCTTAAACACTGTTGTTTGGAATGTAGATTATTATAGCCATTATGGAAAATGGTAATTTCCTCAAAATATTTAAGGAATATTTAGGAATGTAATTCAGTGGTAAAGCACTTGCATAGCATGCACAAGACCTTGAGTTCAACTCCAGTCCCACAAATAAATAAATAAAATAAAATAACAGTTAAACTATCATATGATCCAGTACTTTCATTCTTGGGTATATATCCAAAGGAAATCAGTATATCAAAGAGATAACTGTACTTACTCACATGCTTGTTCCAACTCTGTTCACACTAATGATGAAATAAAATCTAAGTATCCACCAAGTGATGAATGGATAAAGGAAATATAGACACAATGGAGTGCTAACCAGCCATGAAAAGATAAAATACTGTCATTTGTGACAACAGGTATGGAAATGGAGGACATTATGTCAAATGAAACAAGCAAGCCTCAGAAAAACAAATATTGTGTGATCTAATAAACACAGAATCCAAAACAGTTGGTCTCATAGAAAATGAGAGTAAAGTTTGTTCACAGTGGCTGAGCATGAAAGGAGTAGAGGTCTGGACAATGGGTATTAAATTACAGCTTAGAGAAATTCATCTGCTGTCCTATTGCATGTAAGGATGATGACAGAAAATGACAATATATATTTTTTTAAAAACTAAAAGAGAATTTCAAATGTGCTCATTATGAACATCATTTAAGTGTATTATGCTTATCCAACATGCTTAAACTATTTCTTTTTCATCCTGATTTAAGTACTAGGTATTACATGAAAATACCACATAGTACCCCATAAATAGGTACATTACATATGTATTAATTTTAAAAATTCATAATCAGATCCTTCTCTTTATTTATCCCATTGTTGCTTTAAAATAGAATATTTTTCATTTTATAAACAAGTTCTATGGACATTTTTGATATACCATAACCTAAATTTGACTTTCTGGAGACAGAACCTTTTGTATACCTGATAAGAATAAATAACAAAGGCTAAATCTAAAATCCTTGCTTTCAAAGAAAAGCAATTTCATGAACCTCCAGTTTCAAGTGATCATGTTTTGAGAAGCCCTGAGACAGGCCAGTCATTACAAGGGTGTATCTCAGAAGTCTCCATATGTATTTTGATATATTACCTATTGGTACATTGCTTGAATTTCAAACTCTATGTTCAAGACTATTTTGAATTCTTGCGAACCACATTTTTTGTCATTCTATCTGAAATCACAGCACCTTAATTCAGTCTTTTGAGACTTTCGCAGCTGTGTTTGCTTATGTATTGGCCCGTGTTGCTACAGAAACTTTATCCCATAACGTTACCTAAGATAGCTCTCCCCAAGAATATATCTTATCTTCTATTCTAATTCAAAATAGTGCTCTACTAAATTCCTGAACTTAGGTGTGATAGTGTTAATGCTTTCTTTTTAGCGAGCAGATGTTTCACCTTATAAGATAAAAATTTTTGTGTTCTTTGACAAGACAATTTACTTTGTTCAACTTCAAAATAAACACATAATAAAGCATCCCAGACTATGGTGTCTGTCAAAGAGATACCGAGCCATACTCCTGTCTACTGTAAACCCTGGATAGAATTTCCCTAGTTGCTATAAATATTTTAGAGATTCTGAGAGCTCCAAGTCAGATAGGGCTGATGATCAGTTTTAGTCATGTTAAAAAAAATACACAAAGCGCTTGTTCTCATCATGGAGCTAACGCTAACAGTTTCATTATAACAGCAATAAGGTTGTTTTATGATTGCTTATAATGTGTGCTCAATTCTATTTAACCTACACAATAGCACCATGAGGTAGGTACTAAAGTGTTTGATTTTCTAGATAAGAAAACTCAGATTTATAGAGGTTGAGCAATAGCTCCTGTCATGTACTTATAAACATTTGAGCCGTGAACTAACTTCACTCATTGTGGAGCCAACACTCTTTACCAGCATTTATACAACTGAAGAAAGAAGCTTTAAAATTAATCCAGAGTCCAAACTTATTATAAAACAAGTATCTGAGTAAGAGGAGAGTCCACAAACGTTTATCTCAGTGATTGCACAAGCAAGTTCAGGAGTCGGTTTTTATACCTAAACATAATTTAAAATGAAGCCTTTGGAGAGGAGGGTGGAAGAAATTGTCATTTATAATGAAGCTGTTACTAGAACGACCACCTTAAATAATCATATGTTGATGCCTCTGTGTCTGTGTGTGTGCATGCGGGTTTAGAATCTTGGCTTTGATCCATCCTAGGCTGCCAATAGAGACCTGGCCGGAAAATGAACTCCATTAATTAGAGTGCAGAGTCAAACATAGTTTTATTCATAGGCCCAAACACAAGTCAGAAAACAGATATGATGTTTTTCGCATTACAGAAAAAGGACTCGCAGAAGTTAAAATCTCTTAGACATTTTAAAATTTGTTGAGAAATGGCCTCCAGAAATGTCTATATATGAAAGAGCTACTCAAGCAATGTTTGTATAAAATAAATTAATATGCAACACAAATAAATTCTCCATTTTGAAAAAAATGTTAAAGGCAATGATGGCAGGTGCAAGGTGTGTAGAAAAGAGCCTGGTGTCGTGCATCAAGCCCAAGGCTGTCTGAATAGAGATCTCCAGGCTGAGCTGAGTACTCGCCTCTCCAACATTTAGCAGCAGCAACAGGATTAGAAGACGGTCTGGTAATGCTAAGTGTTAACTCTAACTCAAAAACTAGTTTTAAAGAAAACCATCAAAGTTTTCACGTTTTCACAGAAACAAAAATTCTGATTTTGTGGAACAGAAAATATGAGGTACAAAACGTGATTCTTCTTGTGCTTTGCCCTTGTCCTCAGCACAGTGCAGTCTGTTCATGTCTAACCCAGGGTGACGTGGCGCTGCGTGCGAGAACTCTGAGTATTTAGAATGTGCTGCAGGGCACAGAATTGTGTTATCCAGGAGCGGGATTTTCCTGTAACACAGGGGTGTTACTTCTGGACAAAAAAAGAGCATGGGTGTCTGTGAACTGATTCGTTGCAACCAAGCTGGCATGTCGTCCCGGTTTGCAATGAAGCAAATAATATGTAAGGTGAGGCAGAGAGCGAATGCTTCTGAGAATGATATGCATTAGGAAAAGTCAAACCATCATTCAAAAGACACAGTATTGTAAATTTCTTCTGTCCCCTCAATAACAGTGCTTAGTTTTGGTATAGTAATGTTTTCTGAGGTTCTTGTTTCCCAGCTTGGTTTATTCAAAGTTTACTAAGTCTAAATAGCATTCTTTTTAAAAAAATTCATTTCACTCACTATATACCACACTTGAAAAACGCTGAAGAAAAAAGTGTGAGAGTATCTTAATATCATTTTTATTATGAATATGGTTATTCTAACTGATTTTTACTTATAAATCTTTACATGAATAAAAAGAGAACTTTTTAACGCTATAGGGAACCTTGGGTTAAGGAACACACATGGTATTATGAGCTTAGTTTCTCTTAGAGCAGTGAGTATTGAGCAACTCTACAGAATTGTCAATAAAGTATCTAGTATTACATGTTCTGCTACAGTAAGAAATTGGACACCCTTACTTCATCCTAGGGAAAATCAGATTTAGAATAAAAACAGCTCCACACAGCAAAACTGTCAGTTTCCATGAGGACATTTATTTTTCCTAGACAATGATATAAATGCATTCAGAGATCAACAGTGTCCTTCTATGACTTTAACCCTTGATGATCAATTTATTTCATTTAAACTGAATTAATACAAATAAAATAAATCTCAGATAAATTTTAACAGAGTAGGCTTTTTAAAAATTTTCTTGTGGGGAGGGGAATGGGGAGGAATCAAAATTTTGTGAAATATCTATTTAATAAGAATACCAGAGCCTCTGAATTCATTTTCAATATTTAATGCTCATAACTTCACAAGAAAATGAGCAACACTCCAAAACACAGCTATATAGGTGGAACCTATTTCATTTAGGAAGAGAACTAAGACATGCTATTGGGTTATCATGCAACATGCCTTTGCTTTTTTAGCATTCATTTATTTTAGCTGTTCTCTCTTTGTTGCTTACACTGATTAAGTGCATAAATCCAGGGACAGAACCTTTCATTCACTAACAAAACAGCATTAGTGTCCAATGATTTTAGAATTGTCAGAGAAGTCATCTGAGAGTTTACTCAGCACAAAGTGTTTAAATATTTAGCACTGAATATTTTATAGTTGATACAGATAAAGTTCAATTTCCTTAAAAATCAAAGTATACTTCTGCAGGCCAAATTTATTAGGTAACCCACCTTCCTGGGTTCTTTGAATTGTGTTTTCTACCAGACAAAAAATAAATACCAATTTTTTAGATAAAGTAGGCACCAGAAAAAGAAAACTTGTACTTTACACATCCTATTGCATCAACTATTGTGCTAGATGTCCAGAATTTATTTTGTTTAAACCTCCCAACAGAAAACTGTGTTATAATCTCCATTGTATAGCTAAATAAACTAAAATTCTCAAGGATCATTTGCACACAAGCACACTATTAATTCCAATGGATTTCCAAAGCTGTTCCTATCTTGTCACAGTGTACAACCACACAGAAATATGTGAGAATTGATTCAATAGAACAAATGGTACAGGAACGAAGTTTTCTCCATTCTAATCTAAGATGGAGCTGAATTCATGACTTAAAGTGATTCAGTGTCTATGGTTAAATCAGAATTTCAAAACACCAATTTGATGACAGTGTTCTTGCTATAGTTCATAATATCATAGGCTAACAAAACTGAAATGGTGCTGCAGTGGTTTTTTTTTTTTTTTGCTTGTTTCTGCCAGTTGCTTCATTGTGTGATTAAATGTTGAATTCTTTGAAGAGATTTTTTTTCTCTCTTCTCTCCTCCTCCTCCTGCTCTTCTTCCCTTCTGCTTCTGCGTCTCATTGTGTGAACTCAATGCTCAGTTGCTTTAAGAGATTTTTCTTTCTTTTTTGTTCCTTCTCCTCCTTCTTCTTCACTGCTGTGGCTGCTGCTGCCGCCTCTTCTTCGTAAAGCAGTGTAATTATACCTGCTTTTTAATGTAACGCCATGCCAGCCTCTTCTAGAAGCTCGTCTCAAATGAATCATCATTTCACTTATAAGTAGCCCATCAAAATGCTTGACAATACATACACATATCAATAAGCCAAACTATGTTCTCACTAAAGATGATTTTGTCACGAATTGTTGAAACAGCTGCTGTTCACCTGCGACGCAACACTCTGGATTTACTTTTTCCCCCCAATTTTTGTTAGTGTGTATTTGTGATACACAGCAAAAGCATTGACTGTGGGGATTGGCACAGATATATGCTGTGGCTTAACCCTTTTTAAGTCCCCTTCCAGTCCTCTCTTTTTTCTCTCCTTCCATCCTCAGATCCTTTTTCCATCCTTTCTCAGAGCCAACTTTCTCTCATTGATCCTCTGCATTCTTTTTTAGTCTCAATTTCATTGATTTGTGCTCTGGTCTTTACAATTTCTTTCCTTTTACTAGTTGTATATTTTCTTGTGTTTCTAAGACCTTAAAATGAATCAGTAGGTTATTTATTTAAAATCACTCAATTCTTTCTATGCGTACACTTACAGCTGTAAACGTCTCTCTTAAATTACTTTCATCGAGTCCTTAGGTTTTAGTATGTTATACTTCTATTGTTATTTGATTATAGCAAATTTTTATTTCTTCACTTCATTTTTTGTCATCTATTGATTATTTGATAATCTGTTATTTAATCTCTACATGTCTTCATAGTTTCTGTGGCTTCTTTTGCTGTCACTTTCTAGCTTCATTCCACTATGATTCAATAATATGCAGGAGTTTAGTTCACTTCCTTTATATCAATTTAAGCAAGTTTTATGGTCTAAAAGGTAGTTTATTTTGGAAAAAGTTCCTTGTGTCATTGAGAAAAGTATACATTCTGCTTCCTGGATAAAGTTTTATATATATATATATATATATATATATATATATATATATACCATTAAACAAATGGACTTAAATATTTAAGTCCATTTGTTTAATGGTGTGATTTAACACTGGCAGGTTTTTGTTGTTGTTGACTTTTTGTCTGGTTGTCTAATTGTGAGAGCGGAACTAGTGCTTAAGATTGGATGGGTGCTGAATTTTTCTATTCTACTGTCTTGTCCTCTCTTCTGTGATTTCTCCTGTGCTCCCTTTCTTTCTTGGTTACTCTTTCCCACTCACCACCTAACCCCCTAATGCACACATGTAATTTTACCTCCTACCCTCTCTTCTGCCCATCTATAAGTTTTCACAATCTTGTTATTTTTTTTCCAGTTAACACTTACAGTGGGCTGGACATTTTCCTGTGCAGTAAACCCACAAAATACTGATTCTGTTCAAGTCCCCCCTCTTCCTTATTCTAATAAACATCTCTTCTTCTTAAATCCTGAAACTCTCAGTAGGAGCTTTCCCAATTTTCTCCAGACAGAAATAATTCATCTACTTCTATTTATAGTATTTAATTACAGTAAAATAACGCTAGCATAAAGGAAGTTGAAGATGGTATGATGTGTGCTTCATGATAGGGGCAATAATCACAGAATTGCGACTTTATGGTAGAAATTTTACAAATGGAATATGTTAAGCAAAAGGTGACTATAATCAAATCCATAGCTACTCATAAGCCTGTTTGTCTACCATGACAATATTTAAGCATGTAAAATAGATGAACGCTGCTATTTACAGTAACTTGGTGGAGGACTTGGCTGTGTCCCTTACTATTTGAAACCAAATAATGGATTTAATTACTTTGATTCTAACTTTTTGTGTATCTGTGTTCTGTTTAGTAAATTAATAGTTTATGAATTAGACAACCACAAATAACCTTTCTATTTAGAAAATTTTATGATTTGAAAAATTTTACATGCCCTCAAGGAAACAATACTCTATTATTTATCACCTTAATCTCATGAAATAGCAAATGCCACCAATATTTAGGTATACCTGATTTAGTCAAATTATTTTCTTCTTAGTCTTAGCAGTTGCCTGACTGTGGTAGGTAAAGTTTTTGTTTTGCTCGAGTCTTGTTCCTGTTGTCTCATACTGTGTCTTGAAAACAATACAGTAAGTTTGAATGAAGTGAGATGAGGATAAATATTGTCCTCACAGTGGTAGTAGCCAAAGTTCAGCAAGTAGAAAGTAGGATGATGTCCCATTTCCTCTTTTGCATAAGCATGGGTGGTAGCCAAAGGTACTCTGTTGAGTTTTGCTTCCTGTATACACTATGATTATTATGTGTCCTGTGCAGGCCAAACTTTAGAAAGCATGCCAAGTGGAATTTCACACCAGGTTTGGAGGAAGGGAAAGACAACAAAGTGAACTTCCCCTCTCTTCGCCCTTATTCCCACCCTACACCAAATAAGAGGGGAGGCTCATGTATAACAGACACTTTTAGGGGAATAAAACGCCAAGAAGGTGAATCAAATATGATTCCCCCAATTATTATTTCTTCACTGTGTTTCCCACAAGAACTCCAGGCAGTTACAATCAGCAGGACCAGGACCAAGGGAGTGAGACTTCCTGCCTTCCACAGAAGCCCTCCCTCCTTATGACTAATTTCCCAGCTCTCTATCTGGCCATCTAATAACACACCTGTAAACAGGGCCTTGTGTACTCTCAGATTTACTGTTGACTTCCTGAGGATTTAGGAGGTGAAAAAGAATCAACAACTAAAATGGGAAGGGGGTTGGCAAAGAGCTAAGCATAAGTACAGAGCCCTATCAGGAAAAATCGCTCTTACAAAAGATAGCAAGGAGCCAGAGAGGAAGAGGAGCTCCAGACAGCTACCGGGGTTGAGAATCATTGCTTCAGAGAAAACTTTGGCATCTGTGAGCCAATGAACAGGGCGGCTGAGACAACTAACTCCGAGGAGCCTCAGCTCAATCCTGAGAACTTAATCCTGGTGCCTCAGTTTTCTCCTCTTTAAGCTGCCACTTACACAAGGGGATTGTTACACTTAAGAATGTAACACAAAGTACGTGTGTCACACATATTAAGCATTCCAGAAATATAAATTATTATTATTAATATGACAATAATAAAAATGACTGATTACTTACAAACATTTTGAGAAAAAGTGGTCATTTGAGGCTAGAAAAGTGAGACAATGTAAAAGTAAAATAATATAGTCATCTTAAACCACAGAAGGAATGGAAATGCATCCCAATTTCAACTAATAAAATATAAAGAATCTCATAAATACAAAGTTTTGTTTTATACTGACATAGAGGAAAAACAAAACAATTAGAAGCAACTCTAATATTTTTGAACTGGGGATTTTAAAAATAAATGTAAAAAGAAATATTAGCAGGTATCAGAGCAACTTAAGAAAAATAAATATTTTGGCCCATGCCAAACACAAGAGAACAGGGAAATCCTGGAGACGTCTATTAACCTATTTAACTTCCTTCCCAGCTATACTCATGAAAGATATATTAGTGAAACAATTTGTAAACAGCTTGATGGAGTCCAAATCTGACCAATGAAAGCCAACATTTGTAAAATCAGCTCATCATTGTCCTCAGCAAAGATTCTAGTATCTCTATGTGAGAAATTTCCAATGGCTCTGGAGCCAGTGCACCCTGGTACAATTAGTTGGCTGCCTTCCATATTCATAAATCCTCCCCAGACTGAGTATAGCAATTGTCTCACTGAAGTGAATTTCAAGCTTGTTTTACTATAATTTGGAGCTCTAGAATGCAATAAGCATTAATTTGTTAAGTCAAATATTAATTGCCATGAGAGTTTTAGAGCCTTTTTGAAAAAATGGAAACAAAACATATACATACAAAAACTTCATGGAAACAAACATCTCACAGCTCCACATGCTGAAATATCCTGGTTGCTATCTAGGATGTAATTTTTATATAATTTTGAGGTAGGTCTAGTTACTGAGTTTGCAAGCATTAACATAGTTTATGGCTGATTAGGTGCTGGGTTCCTTGATATCTGGGATTCCTTAAATTGTTGAAGAAAATTATATTTTCCTATGTAGAAATTATTCTTTATTACTAATATAAAAATGCCATCATTTTCAATTATGTCTTTTGCACATATTTTCATATGCCATTTTCATATAATAAGACAGTCTAAGTTCTCCATAAAATTAATTTTTACAGGAAAACACAATCATAAGGTAAAAAAAATCTTTTTCATTTAAGGATTGGCAGGAAAGAGCCATTTATGTGTACATAAAATTACTTTGCAAGCTAGCAATCACCAATATGTATAATAGTGCCCATCTGATCCCACATTTATGCAAAAGGCACAACACAGTTTTAATCTGTGAACATCTCCTTTACCATTCTTTGAAGTTAAAAAAAAAGGCTTGGCAATTCAGCAGTTTAGTGAGATCTGGTTCAACTGTCATATCTGAATATTTATGCTTATCACAAAATCCAACTAAAAAACCCGAGTGGAACTGTATAGTGTTCTCACTGCACTTCCCAAAACAGGTGAATCCAACCAACAGATTCAGGAAAGAAATAGTGCCAACTGGAGGCACTTCTAATTCCTTCTAATTCCTAGCCACACTATGCCCATTTCCTCACAAAAGGAAGAGAAAGTTTATCAGTTTATAAAACCTGAAATACCTCAAACAATAATAAAATCACTTTACTTACAAAGGTATTTCCTGATAACATGAGAGTCATGCTCTGGTGTTGTACAGACATACAGAAACACACACACGTGTGCATGCACACACACACAAACGTGAAGTATTTGTACTAGCATAGATTTCTACTTAGGAGAGAATTCAAGTGAATGGTATGTGTATCAGTACATAGTGGACTGGAGACTGGAAAGTGTAACTAAGGATCAATGTTCAGAATAGAACTTGATGGAGGTTGGAGAATTGGAAGTTCGATCCCAGTCGTGGCAATTCAGCAGTTTAGTGAGATGTTTCAAGATGAAATAGAACTTGATGAAATGTTAAAGAGACTTGGGGGTGGAGAATAAAGCTGTAGGTCTCTCTAGATTATTACTGATGGGTAAAACCAGAATTTAGAGACACATGAGATGATTAGGTACTAGCAGTAGGAGGAGGAGAGCCTAATGTATTTAAACCTAGCTAAAAGGGTAAACAACACCTTCCTTAATTAAATTTGCAGGTAATAAAAAATTAAGAGAGGATGAAAACTCCAAAGAGTTGCAATTCGCTTTCTCCTTCAACTAATTTTATAAACAGATTAAAAGGACTGTTTAACTAATTACAACTAATTTATAAAAATGAGAAACATTTTATTCACATAGGAATTGTGAATTCTGTAGCATTCCTCTACTATAGTAACCTTGAGGACTTATCCCAAATTATACAGAAATTGCCAAACAGACTCTAATAACTTATCAAAAGTTTATAAATGTAAGCCAGATATAGAAATTGTGATTCACTCAGAGATAAGTAAATTAAATTTGAATGTAGTCATGAAATAAGATACGTGTAAATGTCTATTACAACAAAAAGAAACTTTAACCAGTAGCTTATTAGCCTGAGCTTAAATTCACACAAGACATTAAAGAGTCAGTCAACATCAAGTACAACACACACACCACACACAAACACACCACACACACCACACACACACACACACACACACACAATTTAGTCAATGTGGATTACCCTGAAGACCACTCAGACCAACTAATTAATATGATTAGACAGGTACAGTTGGGTGTTTTCTCCTGATTTAGCTGTACCACATTCCCAAATGCAGAACAAATTGCTTGCCTTCAAAAAGACTTGAAATTATATCTCTTGTTTCACAAGGAAATTCTGTCCCCAAATCTAAGAATATTATAATAGGCTGCATCATAATACAACCAAGATTAATTCATGAATGATTCCTTACAAATTTTGATCACCCTATAAACTTATACCTATTTAGTCAAAATTGGAAGGGATGCCAATTTTATTAAATCAATATAGTCACAAATTTAAAAAGTACTTTTTTCAAAACAGAACTTCATTTTCCTTCATGTTCAACAAAAATAATATTTTTATTATTGTCTTATTTGTATTTCCCTAAGGCAAGCTTTGCAATATAGAAAACATAAAGTAAGACCAATGTTTAATTATCTAAACAGCTTTGTGTTTCAAATATGTTTACCAACACCTTAGAAATTTCTAAGTTTAAGGTATAATAATAGCGTTTCTTTATCTCATCTATAATAGGAAACTATTAGACTATGGAACAAATTAATCCCCTATCAAAATTCACAAACTGTACTATAAATGGCCTTTTCCAAGAAAGATTGGAGAAGCATACTTTTAAAATTGTGAGCAGATCTAGACATTGCTGACTCTGGGAAACAATGTGACTTCTGTCTTTTTCTATAGCAGTGTTCTGCAAAATCATCTTTCTTCAAGTTGTCCCTCATTCCTAGAAACTCCAAATCTCAGCATCTTCTCTGATCATCATGTCCTTTTCATGACTAAATGATTATGCTAAATGAATGTCCCTCTGTCTCTAGGGATGTTCTATCCACTTTTCCAGGAGATAATCAGTGAATTCAATAAGTGAATTTCAACCAAACAAATACATTTTCATTTATAGAGAGGCATTGTAGACAATGTTTTAACCCAGAAGAAAGGCAATAGGTGTAGTCAGGGTGCAAGCGAGTCTGTCAGGCTGTCTCATTTGTAATGTCTAGTCTTGACAATTAAGGGTCACCCTCTTTGAAATGAGTTTCTGTAGCATATCCTAGAGCAAAATACCGTTGATGATGGAGATAAGTTTCACTCCTGCTGTCTATACTAATAGAATCACTGCCAGCTACTCAGATGCATTTCCCATGATGCACATGTATGCAAGGAGTTATTTGACTGAATATTGTTTTAAAGAATCATCCTCGTTTGAGAACTGACTCACTATTGCTCTTGTAGCGTGAGACAGGTTTGTCCTCCTTCCCCCCTCCACCAGCACTGGCACCATAATAGCTATTCTCATACTGTTTGATGTAATTGCTCTCTGAGTAGATGGAGCCAACACCTGTTCACAAATACAACAAATTACTTTGCGGGTATGATTTAAATAAATCATGATGGGATGACGGAGCTGGGATAACAGTTTCACATCTGTGTAAACACGTTTCACCTCCTTCACTCACACTGATTATGTCTCACAAAAGAAGGATTCTATTTGAGTGATAACAATGTAATTACTATCTTGATCTTATTTTTTTTAGTAATTCTTCCAAGATGCCTTTCCTGCTTTACCTCACTTCCATTGAGAATATGCTATGCCCAGATTATTCAATCAAAAGTCAACATAACCATCCCCAAAACATTACCCAAACAGGATCAAATACTTAGGAAGCCAAGTTTCTGGATCTTCTACTTGTTTTGCTTAGCTCAAGGAATAGTCATGAAAAGAAACGTTTTTATTCATTTTCTTATATACGAATTCATCAAAGATTTTTAACAAGAGGATAATCAGTAACAGAACATAACTTGGAAATACACTGCATCTTTGTGTTTTTAGTTTAGATGATATTTACTTTAACCAATACTTTAACCAATACATATTAACATGTAAATCTCACACATAAACATGAAAGATGAAAATCTCACATATCAGTGCAGTTCCATGTGATTTTTATATACATGTGATTTTTATATAACCCTTTACATCAGATAACATCTTCTCAAACATTTTGCTTTTGGGATGAAAATATTTAAAATTCATTCTTTAGCTTTTTGAAACATGCAGTGCACTATTGTTATCTACAGTCACCCAACTGTGACATAATATGCAGGAAGTTACTCCTATCTAATTATAATTAGCACCCAGTGGTCAACCTCCCCCATCCTTACCTCCTTCCCACTCTCTGAAAATCATTTACCAAAGTCTATGAT
The DNA here is from genome assembly GCA_004027455.1 of Hydrochoerus hydrochaeris. NCBI lineage: Eukaryota > Metazoa > Chordata > Mammalia > Rodentia > Hydrochaeridae > Hydrochoerus > Hydrochoerus hydrochaeris. The sequence continues at coordinate 550,833 of PVLA01000111.1, forward strand.
CTAAACTTCTAGGAAAGGAACTTGCTTGACATTCCATACATGAGTGAGATCATGTGGTACCTATCTTTGTGGGCGTGGCTTATTCAATTTAATATAATGTTCTCTAGGTCCATCTATATTTCTGAAAAATGACAGGATTTCACCCTTTTTGTGACTGAATATTATATATATATATATATATATATATATATATATATATATACCATGTTTTGTGGGCACTGAAGTTCTTTCCATTTCTTGACTATTGCAAATAGTGGTGAAATAAGCATGAAAGTGCAGATGTTTCTTTAACATGCTGATTTCATTATATTCATATGTATTCATATGTATAATGGGCATTACAAACACTATATATATATATATATATATATATATATATATGTATATAATTTCCAGTGGGACTGTTGAATTATATGTAATTTTTCATTCTAATTTTTTGAGGAACTTCCATACTATTTACATAATGGCTATACTAACTGATGTTCTGATCATAATGGTTATCTTTTCATTTTGAAGTGCTTAAAATACTATAAGGATTAACTGTCATTATACAACCAGATTAACTGGCTAAAGAAAACTTCATCACTTCAGGGTTATTCTAACCAAAATCATGTCAGTAGATACTATCTTGTCTAAGAGGGCTTAAGGAATAGTTATCAAATCTTGTTAAGTTGAAGATTTGATCAGTGTCATCTACTGTAAATCAGCAATTTAAGAACTAAATTAGCCAGAACACATTGTGCCAAGAATATTACTCTGTTTTACACTGGAAACATTCCCAAATGTTTTACATTTGTAAAATGTAGCAGGACCCTTTATAAATGGGAGATACATCTCAAGCCCCCAAACGACACAGATAATACTAAAACTTGTCTATATTATGTTTATTTTTCCTATTTGCTCTTATGATGTATCTTAGCAACATCAACACAGGGTTTGTTTTCATTCCTTCTTAAGTTGGTAACTTTTACCTTTTAACTAAAGGAAACCCTTTACAGCTTCTCCATGGTATAGCCAAGTTATCAGCATCACTATCCTTGCACTGTGGGGCCACGATGGAGTACCACAAGGGTTCCTTAAACCTGAGCATTATGGTACTGTGATGCTCCATCTGACCATCATCAATAGGGTTACAAGCAAGGCAGCAGTATAGACAGCAGCAACGTGTAGAAAAAACGATGGTTCACATCCTGCATGGGATGGAGCACTGTAGCTTGAGATTCTGTCATTCAAAATGGGGTGTAATTTAAAATTCAGAAATTGTTTGTTGGTGGAATTTTACATTTAATATCTCAAGATTATAGTTTAACATATGTAATTGAAACTATGCATAGCCAGGGAGTACTGTTCATAACAAAAGAGTGGAACATTTTAAAACAATGACATTGGTGATGGGTGCAGTGGTACACACCTATAATTACAGCATTCAGAAGGCTGAGGCAAGAGGTCTGACGTGTATACAAGTCCAACTGGGGCTACAAAGTGAGTTCAAGGTCAACCTGAACTACATAATTAAACCTTGTCTCAAAAAAATGAAATTGATATGTCAAAAGATTAATGATGGTTGAGAAGAAAGATAAATATTATGAAATTTTCCATATTCTCTAACATCATTTCAATTATTGATCCTAAAAGGAAGGACAATAAATTCATCCAAAATCTCCAAAAGATGGAAGGAATGTATGACAACTTCTTTAACTATTATGCCTAACACAACAATTAGTTTGCTACCAAAATATTCTCAGTTTCAGCAGTCAGCTATTTATAACATATTATCCATGAGAAAAACAATATATGTCATAATAAATGTATTATGCATAATATAAACACATGATCTTTTTTATTTGTTTGTTCATTTTGCTATATTGGGATTTGAGATCAGTATCTCACCAGGGCAAGTATGTTACCACTAAGTTAATCCCCAGCCTCCCTATTTGATCTTAATATAGGTATTTGATCTTATCAAGTGTGACTACAATTTTAAAATAGGAAAAAGACTTGAGATTATATAATTTAAAACTTATTTTACAGAAAAAGCAATTAAAATTCCATAAAATCAATTAACTCTAGAGAGTTTTTGTCTCTGTGAGGGCAGTAACCAAGGATATTTTGTTTATTCTTCAATTTCCATTGCTTCACAAACTGGTTTTCAGGTACTTGGCACACAATTGTTGAGCTGATGTAAGAGCAAAAGCCACGAAAGAGAACCAAAACTGTTCCATTTAACTTTATCACTTAGAGTCTTATAAGCTATATCTATTTAATCTTCACCAAGTTCAGTTTAAAAAATATTGAATTTGTTTATAAAAGGAGTTTGCAAGATAGGAAAATTTTGATTTGCAGACTAATGTAACACCTGCCTTATTTAATTGATTATGTATGACTTAATACCAGTATAATAAGACAAGTGCTAAAGGTAATTACAAAATACCAAGAAGTGAGAAATAATTGCTCACTAGTTGCATCTGGCAAGTCCTCCTAAATCAAATATTATTTGGCTTAGGCTTTGAACAATTGCTAGAATGTCAATGAACAGAACTGATAGAAAGGTCCCAGGAATGTTCTTGGAGGAACAAATCTGAGCACAAGTAGAGAGGCAGGAAGAGTTATGACTCGTTAAAGTAGGAATGAGTGGTAGGGGTACAGCTTATGGATATAGATATAGTTCTGGAAAAGGAAGAGAGAAGCTTGGTTAAACGTCGATGATTAATGTAGGAAGGGAGGCTTCGACCTAATAAGTTACACACTAGCCAGCCAGCAAGGTTTTGTTTGCAGTTACAGCAGATGGGAAAAATCAGACCTTTCCTTTAGGATTCTTATGTAAGGTACTGAGGCATGTACTGGGGTAGACAGATAATAAACACTTTCCTTAAAAGTTCCCACGTTAGTTTGGGCATGATTATTTTATTTCTTATAAAATCACCCATTGTAACATGGAGGTAGGAGAAAGTGATGTGGGTTGACAGATGAAGTGAAAGGAAAGTAAACACGAGGCAGGCTTTTGGATTTGGAAGATGCTCCCTGTTTTGCAAAAGATAATGTTATATTCATACTTTTTGCAAATGCACTGTGTATTGAAGGCTGCGGGGGATATAAATGCTTTCTACCAAGAAAACCCAAAGTAATAACAAGAAAGTAAAATAGAATGAGTGCAAAGACTCTGAGTTATAGAGAGATGCATGACCTCTCTTCTTGAGTGCCTATAATTTTACTGCAACAGCCTCACCTGCAGATGAATTATAGTCCTGTCTAAACAGCACCAGATGCCAACATTTCTTGTGTTATTATAAATTACATGGAAAAGTGTGTTTGCCTTTTTTTAAAGAGGGAAAAAGTAAAAATAACAATAAAGTAAAGCTTCAAAGTCTAATAAGACATTAACAATAATTAATAAATTGTATATTGTTGTCTACATAGTAGTTTTTCAAAGTACAAGATACAGGAAATATTGTACAAACCATATTAGCACAGACCTTCCTTTCTCTTCAATGAACTAAGGAAAACTAGCGATATTACTATCTCAACTATCCTGCCTTTGTATTTTCCCCTTTTCTCTTCCTTTTTTTTCCCCTTCCTCAAAAATCAGTTTCTCTCCTTTTTTAGAGAGCGGAAAAAGAAAAATAGAAATAAAATAAAACAATTTCAAATCAGGCTCATAGGAGTGTAACAATAATTAATACATTACCAACTGTTATCTTCAGAGTAGTTACTCAGCACAAGACATAGGCATGAAATAATGTCCAGACAATATTAGCACAAGCCTTTCTTTTCAATGACCTAAGAAAAACTAGTTGTATAACTATCTTAGCTATTTTATATAAATAGAAAATTGTTTCTAATTCATCCACAGAATATATGTATATATATATATATATATATATATATATATATATATATTAGTTAAGATATATGTATTTCCCTTTTCCTTCTTTTCCCTTTTTCCCCACTAGTGTCTCTTTTCTTTTAGACAGTTTCTTCCCAATTTGCTACATATTGTACATTTTGAATCTTATTTACTTGTTTCACTTCTCTCTCACACTAGTGAGACAATATGATGTTTATATATATGGATCTGATTTATTTCACTTATCAGTATGGTCCCAAGTTGAACCCATTTACCTATAAAAGTCTTGAGTTTGTCTTTCTTTACGGCTGAGTAGTATTCTCTTACATTAAAAAAGCCACAACGTTTTTATCCATTCCTCTGTTGATGGGCCTTTAGATTGTTTCAAAATTTAGCTATTACAAATTGTGCTGCTATAAACATAGGTGCACATATATCACTGTGATATGATGTGCTTTATTTTAATATTAAAACAAGCTCTATCTGATTGTGAACTCTTAAGCCATCCCACCACCAGGCATCAGGAAAAGGTATAGATTATATTTGAAGTTTTCAATACTCTTAAATCTGATTAGCTAATTCCAGTTTGAACAGCACTGGATTTGAATAGCACTAATGGTTACATTGGAACCCAATAGAACTCATGGTTACACAAACTAAGCAGAGTAACTCTACTTCATGGTATTTATTTTGAGAGTATGTAGTACACCCCAAACATTATAAGCACAAACCAAAACATACCAGGTGAATTAAAATGCACTCTTTTTTATTAATGTTAGTCTTTTCTACATAGGATCAGGGAATGAATGCTATTTATTTTATATAAAACAATGTCTGGAATAACCATTATGGCTTTGGCATAATGAAAGCAAAATTTACAAATTACCTTTTTCTTTCCCTAAGCATCCTTGAAGTCTCCCATTGAGATTTAAATTCAGGACCTATAGAGAACAGATGGTGAAGACCTGATCTTCTTGCTGATCCCAGTGTGGGGCAGTGTGACTTGGTCTAATGGTGCAGTCACTTGAAACACAGTACTTCTTTGAGTCTTCTATTTGCCTCCATTTTTATATAAATGTTTTATTTTTATCAACAATAAATATTTCATCTCTCCTTGGTTCATTCCCACAAACTAACTTGTAGCTAAAAAAAACCAACAGAAACAATCCCATCTGTTAGGTTTGGGTTTGGCTGGTGGTATGCAATCAGTAGTCCAAATTTCTTCTTTCTGATATTTATTGTCACATTGAGTGGCACATAGAAGTTTTGCTAAAGACTAAGTCAACTGAATACATCCTCTCTAAGTAGAAAAATACAGAAAGACAAGATCGATGCTATAATCTAAATAATTATTTATTTTCAACAGATAAATATTGACCTTTATAAGACACTACAATGTTTTTCTTCTCATTTTTTCTCAGATTTAAGGATGTCTCATACTGACTTAGATCAGAGAACTGACATTTAAATGGTACCAACATTTTTTCTTCATTTCTTTCTGATAAAAGACAAGGAATTTGATAACAATAAAAACAATGCACTGTAACAATAGAATTGTCTTTTATTACTGGCTATTATTAATACTTAGTCCAATATTCAACCTGTTCTTACGACACTTGGAAGGATGTCAACATATAAAGAGGTGAGAAACAATACAAAGAAGGCTTTGGAATGCTTAGTTATACTTCTTAGAGGTCATGAAACATATAATGTTTAAAAATAATCACATGCAAATCACAGTGAAATCAAATTTTCACTTAGAATCTCATGAAAAACATTCATGAAATCTTTATCAAAGACAAATTAAGAAACAAAGATAAAAGTAAGTATTTAATTCGTAAGCTTCTTGAAATTTAACAGAACAGGGGGCTGGGGATTTAGCTCAGCTGCATAAGCGCCTGCCTTACAAGCATGCGGTTGTGAGTTTGATCCCTGGTACTGATTAAAAACAAGAGAGAAAAGAAAGAAAGAAAGAGAGAGAGAGAGAGAAAGAAAGAAAGAAAGAAAGAAAGAAAGAAAGAAAGAAAGAAAGAAATTTAACAGAACAGAAGATATTTTTGAATATGTCAGAGCATGTTTAAGAACCTGGTACCTGGCCAGAATTCTGCCCTTGAGAAATGGTTTTCACAGAAAGATTCTGAGGACTTTAACTGACATACAATGAGAAGATGAGGAGTAGAGAAAAATGACACGAGTAACAAAGCACTTCTCTTTTTGGTATATATTGGCAGATTGTAACTGTGCATGTTTGCTGGGTGCAAAATGATGTTTACGATTATTTAACATAACACAGAATGACCCAATCGAGCCAAACATCCCACCTACCATATCAAACATTTGATGTCTTCCATGATGGCAACATAAAAGGTCCACTACTGAGGTGCATAAAATGTAAAATACTCAGTTATGAGCTATATTTACAATGCTGTGCAAAAGGCACAAAGCCCTAATTAGAAAAAGAGGAATAAGTTTGAGTGGCTTTTTTTCTTTGAGATCTGTTGCAAAGTACTACTTTTGATGTACTCAGTCTTAACAAACATTTGAAGATAATATCCAGTAAAGCTGCTTCTAGGCAATGTTGTGTTAATTCTAGAAAATAAACCTTTTTTATAGTTAGATTTCATTGTGCTTCCTTGTGATAGGCACTTGTGAGATATCCTTTGTTACATCTTATTCATACAGGACATATTAGAAACAATTCAAGAATTCACATCTGCATAAACGACCACCACTATAACTAAAACTATAGTTCTCTTTTGCAATTCCACTTTTGGTAATTAAAATAACCAAATTTGCATATTAAACATGTTTTAAAGGGCTCTTTGACAAAAGATAGAAAATTTTTTAAATTAATGAGGACCCTTTTACAGATGTCATCCTACAGTAGGAACATTGTTTTTCACGATGGCTCTTATAAGAAATAATGATTTTTTTAAATGATTTAAGCATTAAATCCACATGTCACTATTTTTATAGCTTAAAATTAAGTCATAATTGAGTTAACATCTGACTATCTTAACAACATGGCAGCTTTGGAAAGCTGTTTCTGTTTCACCCACAGAAGAATGTAATTCTCTTCCTTGTAAAACCTGGTTCATAAAACTTTCAACTTTGTTTTATAATTTACATATCATGTCAAAATGCTGAGAGTTAAAATTCTAGTTTCAAAAATAATATATTAAAATTACACTGGGATTTTAACTTAAGATGAAACTATAAATATTGATGACCTCAGGATAGGAAGTAGCTGCAAAGGAGATAATTTTGTTCACAGAGTAACACAGGTCAAAATGATTTATACAGATAGCATAGAAGAGATAACACTGAGCATAACCCCTGTATAAAACAAGTGCCTGCTATTGTCACAGCCAGCAGAGTGACCTTTTCAACTTTATAAGGCTCCACCTTCGTGAATTATTCAGTTTCCTCACTATTAGGAGGGCATCCCCTTCCTTAGCACCCTGTTCTTTCTGCCTCTATGTCTGCACATACAGCAACTAAATAAAAATCAGACCATTGGCAGTTGGAATGTTTTTGCAGCACAAACCACAGTTTTTGCTGGAACTCCTTCTTAACCCAAATCTAGAATCTTTCAGTGGTGATCATATCAGAGCACAGACTCAGAAGTGCCCTGGACATGCTCTTGTTCCTATGTGCTAGTGACAGCATCATCTTGGATAATCACTAGGGAAATGGAGAAGAACGGATATTAGAATGAAAAAGCTTCATTTGTAAGAGAACAAATAATGATACTTTGTTCTTTCCAGTTTTAGAATCAATGCTTAAATTTACTCAGAGTTCACAAGAAAGATAAACAGGCAGGCAATATTTGAAGCACTTTGGGCTTCTAGTTCAATCTTGACTTCCTGGTCCACCATGATTGACAGGAGACAGTTCCACCTTTCCGGAGCTCCAATTAGTTCAGGTACTCCGGTTTCTCATAGGAATCTCAGAAAGATAATAAGTCTCCTATAGGTCTGACGAATTGCCACAGTCTATGGTTTCAATGTGTATTTCCTGAAAGCCCTGTGTGTTTGGAAGGTGACTGGATTAGAAGAGTGCTCTGCTAATCCACCAATGAGTTCCCAGCTGACTAGCTATTGGACTTGGGGCTGGGTTAGGGGCAGGTCACTGGGTGCTTGACCTGGAAGGGTATAATTTCTCTCACCAGCTCCTCCGTTCTTTCTCTACTTCCTGGCTGCCATGACCTAAGCAGCTTTTTCTCTATTTCCCCCTTCCATGCCTGTTCTCCCTAGGAGCCTGAAACATGTGGACTGAACATTTCAAAAGCATGAAGTAAAATAAACATCTTTTCCTTTGAGTTTAGTGTTTCAGGTATTGTATCTCAGTGACGAGAAAGTGACTAAGACACCAAGGAACTGGAAAATCTACCAGAATCGGAAGGTTAAATTTTCGAAGTTGTTTTTATTCTTACAGTAATATCTCTACTGTTTGCCAATTGCTAAATTATAAATATGAGTGAAAGTGTAGCCAAAAAAATTAAAACATTGGAAGGAGTCAACATTCTCCTTGGGGAGACTCAAAATTCGTTGAGAAAATCTTAGTAGGGACTTGTGATTCTAAAAGTAGGAAGAATTAAAGCCCCTAAAAATCAATACTACTCAAACCACTTAAAGTTGTTAGTTGGCATCTTAATGTACTAATGATTAAAATGTTTGCTTATTTATTATATATTACACATCTTATATAAATAAAACAAAATAGAAATGAAGTGAAGAGGGAATGTAAATTTGTATATCTGTATTCCTTTGCAGCATCAGGGTAGATGATTAAAATATCAAGATTACATCATAGGAAACAAAAGCAAAGACCATTTTAGTATTTTAAAGTAGCACTGTGTTACTGTGGCTGGATTATGGATAGGAAACTAAACTTAAATTGATCAAGGCAAAAAATCTGGGCATACCTAAGAGCTAGAGGAGCAAAATGGGGCAATAAGGAAAAACATTAAAGTTCAATCATAAGTATGATACAAAGGCTTGAAAGTTACATGTGACTTATTTTGCCCTCTCTTTGCCAAGGCTTATCAATACTGCAGATCTAAGAGCAAAAAGATGCCATTGTGTTCAAGTTTTATCCAGGCTCCTAGACATGTTCCTAGAGCACAAGACAAGAAGGCAGTGATGGAAGGCCTTCATGAGTTCTGTGGGTGGAGCAAATGCCAGGATAAGTTAATAAATACCAACTTCCTTAGCAATCATTTTGCCACTGTGAAATGGGACACATTAGGACATGTAATTTGACATTACACAGATAAATTCATGGTGACATGAATATAATATAAGGGAAATCCATAATTATAACTGAGAACAGAAATATATAGCAAGAAATCATGTCTGTGTTGTTTCAGTAGAAGCAAAACCAAAATCTCATGATCATTAAAAACCATAAACTAGGTCTCACAGTACTTGTGGCCAGACTTCAGAAGTAAGTCTCCCAAGCTCCAAATTGAGAACTTATTTTACATTGGTCCTGAAAATGGCCTCTAATATCTGAAGCAAAGAAATATAATTTTCTTAAGAAAAAGTTTCATCTCAGTTTCAAATAATTTTGATAGATAAATTCTTAAAACACATGCACAAAATATAAATATTACCAAATATTTATGCACTAAATATTCAAGGAAGCACAAAAACAAAACACACAAGAAAATACATTCTAGAAACTTTAGATCCTGTGTGGTTTACTTTTCTTGCATTGCTAATACAAAATACCCAATGCCCAAAATTAAGAAAGGAAAGGTATGTTTAGCTCACAGTCTGAGGAGGCTCAGTCTGTAATCAGCTGGCTCTAAGACAAGGTGTCATAGCACAGGTGCAAACATTCAAGGCAGTGGAAAACAGTGAAAATAGCAACGGCAAAAAGAAGAGCACACAAGAAGACTCTTTCTATCCCTTATATTGTATGTACGTCACACCCATGGGTGTAACACTCATACCCGTAATCCCATCATTGACCATGAATTAATCACAAATTTTAGATGCCTGGCCTCATGTCCGCATGAGGCATTGGGGGGACATCTAGACACAAACCATAACACTGACAAAAATCAGATAAAAATATAAAATGATAGCTAATATGTATGAATAAACAAGACATTGAAAATGCATAATGCCAGAAACTATGAATGATACACATTATTTGAAAAAGAACTAGAAGTTTGTGAAACAAAGATATATCACTAAAATTTACAAATTTTATTTACATTAGATACAGACTTTATATCAGTGAAGAAATAATATGTAAACTAGGAAATAAATGTAAAGAACTTAGACAGTGGCACATTTTCTAAAGAAATAGAAAATATGCAACATACATTTAAAAGGGGAGGATAAAGTGAGGAGAGAAAAGAGCACAGGCAATTTTGAAAAGGTAATAACAGAGAAGTCTCAAATTATTGAAAGACAGTATTGCTCAGAGTCAAAAAGCCCAACACAGCTCAAATAAACCCATACCTACACATATCAATATGGAAGTACAAAACACCAAAGATATAGAAAGGCTCTGAAGAACTCTCAGAAGTATGAGACAAATGAGAGGCATACTGCTATCTGATTTATTTGCAGTTGCTGAAGCTAAAAATAAAAATATCCCCAAAATATCCTCATATAACTGAAAAAAGCAAGTTAATGAAATAGTGAGGCTACCTTTCAACAAGAAGAGCACAATGAGATCATTTCCATACAAACAAATGGAGTTACTGAGAGATGCTTACTAATGGAAACTAAGGAGACTCCAGGAAAATAAATGTGATCCATATAGATGACTCAAAATCCACGAGGGAACGATGTGGAAGAGGTAGTAAACGTATGAGCAAACAAATATTAAGTTAAAAAAAGGTAAAACCTAACAATAGTGTTTAATATGTTAAAAATAGAATTAAAATAAAGATAAGAATGGTGCATAAGATAGAAAGTAATGAAATAAAATTTTAAGGGTCATTTAATATTCAGGAAAATGATAAAATTGTTAATATTAAAGATTTTAAAGTATGCATGTTAATTTTATCATGCAATTAGTGAGGGAATAAAGATAAAATATGAAATTTACTAACTGGTATGGGGGAAGTTAACAAGAATGTAGTTATATGTTAATAAGAAATTGATACAAAAGAAGAAAATAAAATAAACATAGAGATTAGAACACATAAAATTTTAAAAATGTCATAGAAATAAATTCAGTCATGTTAGTAAACACAGTAATTTTAATCGTATTGTTTTTCCACTGAAAAAATTTTAAATAAGATTTAAAAAGTAAAAATAAATAAAAATCAAGATAGTCATAAGAATCACATAAAAGGAATATATAATTGCCTCTTCTGTATTTTTTATCCCTTACTTTCAATCATACAAAAAACATACAAGCATTACAAAGGATTCTTTAAAGACAAAAAATTGCTATATAAAAATACTGAATTTATAATTAAGATATAGACATTTTAAAGTTTTATGTTCACAATAATATACAACCAAATATTTAAACCAAAAATTTACAGAAATGAAAGAGAAATGTAATGGAACTGTATGATTGAATATTTTATATAGATATTAATGCATAAATATATATGTTTAAAAAGATTAAGTGTCATATTTTAATATGACAATAAACAAGGATGTGTGCATATTTAAAGGTGTAACCACATGTAGATAAACAAAAATAATATTTTTTAAGTTTTTAAGCACACAATTAACTAACGTTAAATGCACCTTCAACAAATCCTAACAGATATCAAAGGATCTGGTATGTTTCATGATATGTCATTTGGTGTAATTCAAATTAAAATCAGTAACATAAAAATACAGCTGTTACAGAATGAAATAAACTAGAGGTTATGACCAGATCAATGATCAAGTTTTTGTAACTGATCAGACTTCATTCCTTTCAGTTGGGAGAAACAATGCCTACAGAAAAATAAAAAACAGGAAAGTGCTAACAACCATGGACAAAGAACTCACTGACAAGAGACTGTGTGGCATACATCTATAGTCCCAGCACTCCTAGGGAGACTGAGGCAGGAGGATCATTGCAAGTTGGGAGTTTGAGGTCAGCCTGGCCTACAAAGTGAATTCGAGACAAGCCTGGACTACATTATGATTCTCTATTATAAACAAACAAATAAACAGAAAAACTTAACAAAAGTGAAAGTATGAGTACCAAAAGTTGAATGATAGCTAATACATTTCTAAGAAAAAAAATATAGGTTTAATCAATTGCATCAGAACACTTAAATATTATAAAAATATCTACTCTATCTTTAAGTAAGAAAAAATAATTGTAGAATAAAACCAAAGAGGTAAAAACTGAGGAAATTATGAAGCAGTAACATAAAACTAACATACAATAGAGAAAATCATAGAGGTTTAAACTTATAGAAAGTTAATGGAAGACAATTTAAAAACAAAAAAGAAGTATCTAATGATAGATATTAACAGATTAAAGAGAAAAAACACATTAATAGTAATTTTATACCAATAAGTTTAAAATAATAATTGACATGAGAAATTCTAAAATTTATTACTCTATCAACTAAAAATAAGAAAGAGAACCTAAATAACCCAATTAAAACTACCATTAAAATAATTCCATGAAGAAAATTATGAATTCACATGATTAAACACTCAAGGAAATAACCAAGCTAAAATTATACCAAAAAATGAAATATGGAGAGAAAGCAACTCCCTCCAAAGTCATTTTTATGCATCTGGTAAAAATTTCATATAAAACTAAACAAGGTATTGACAATACAGAAACATAATAAATCATTTTCATTTATGAGTTTTTTATGAATTAAACAGAATATTAGCAAACCAAATCCAGGCTAATAAATTGAAAATTTCTCCAAGAATACAAGTTGCCTCAATATTAGATAATGTATAAATGATATATTGGTCTGCATTAACTGCATTAATAAATTATAAGTGTAAGATCATATAGTTACCTCAAAAATTCATGAAGTGTACTTTGTATTATATCATTACCTCTTCTATAAATAGAAAGTGGATCTATTTCTGGGGGAACTGTGATCTTCTGATCTATGTATAAACTGTAAAATGTCCTAGTCAAGCTAGTTCACATCTTTCACCTCATCATTTGTGTGTGTGTGTATGTGCCTGTGGGTCTGTGTGTGTGTGTGTGTGTGTGGTAAGCATGTTAAAAATCTATTCTTTGAGCAATTTTTAAATACACCAAACATTATTATTAGCTGTGGCTACTATATCATGCATGTATTGCTAAGGCTTATTCCTCCAAGAGATATTTGTTAAATCTAACTACACTCATGATATTTAGAGAATTCAAAATAAAATACAACTTTCTAAGACGTACACTGCAAAACAAGTCTATAATGATTCTCATAGGTAATGTAAATTATTAAATTGATTTCATTTAAAATGAGATAGCAAGAATGTCTATAATCTCTATTCTAACATTAAATTGAATAAAAGTTTAGACATTTTAGTTTACAAATTTGCTATGTAAATCAGTAAGAAAAAAATTAAAGAAAAAAGTATATAGAGGTGATGTGATTGCTTACAAAAACAATGAAGGAATCCTTTGAAAAAATTATGCTAACAAAATTTAGAAAGTTTGCTGAGGATATTTTAATGCAAAAAGTCAACTGTATTTTAATACATCAGGAAACATTTGGAAAATATAATCAAAAACATGAATGCTAAACTACACATAATATCCTAAAATAATTTTAATAAAACATATTATGCAGAGAAATATAAAACTTACTGAAATCCTTTAACAAAAGACTAAAATAAGTTTATCATGAAAATGGATAGGATTAATCAATGTTGCAAATTGCTCCCATTTCTCAAAATTAATCTGTAGTATCACTCCAATTATAATTACACTTCTAATAAATTATTTCCAAAAATTGATTTTTAAGTTTTATGGTAGAATCAAAGTAAATCAACAAGAAATCGCTACATGTGAAGAACAAGGTGAAGAAATTTACTCTACCAGAAATCAAAACGTAACCAACATATTAAGCTAATGTTAATTAACAATTTTGAATGGGCAAAAGTCCACTCGTATAAATTTAACACAAGAAAATCTGTTACTGCAGGTCATTAGGAAAGGAAAGAACTTTTAATAATTACTCTGGGACACATGGTTTTACCAGTGGGAGAAAAATCAGAACATTGTCTTTCTTCATGCACCAAAATCACTCTCAAGTAGATTAGAGATTCAAATGAAAAAGAGAAATCTATGAAATTTCAGGAAGTGATAAAAGAGGAAGATTTTCAATATAATAAAAAGTACAGAAAACAAAATTTAAGGACAATAACTCAAAAGTGAGAAGAAAATTGTTTTAATGCACATGGCTAAAAATGTCTGGATTACAACAGACTCTGAATTATTTTTTAGAATAAGAAGGAAAAAAGAACAAGGAAGTAATGACAAAACCATAAGAATTATCAAAGGTCAAGTTAGAGAACAAGGCATCAAAATGTTGGGGCAAAGCAAAAGCAAAATACAGTGTTCTTTAGGTGACCTTACACTACTTGTCTTATAACTGTTATCCAATGTTTCGAGCAGCCAACATCTATTTACTTTGTGTATGTTTTCTATTCACAAAACTTTTGAATGAGGTATGAGAAAACTGGATGAGGATCCTAACATAATCAATCAAGTGACCAACACAATGAAAAAGACTTCTGAAGAAATGCTTAAAAGTCACAATGTTTTAATATTTAAAAAATCAGATTCACCCAAAATCAAATGATGAGTAGAAAAAAGAACCTAGTCTTTCTTCCCAGCTCTCTATCCTTGATCATTTACATTTTAGGGAATTACAACATCTTTGCATTTCCAAGTCATCTATTTATTCTCTTTCTTTGCTCAGTAGTAGGGAAGAACTAAGCTTTAGTATTTAGGCTCTCGCATCACTAGACTTAAAGCAAAAACCAAAGGGGTTTAGTATTTTCCTGCCTCACTATTTTGCCCAGGTACTTTGAATTTGAGCAAGCATGAAAAAGAAAATTAAATTGAAAAGAACTGAAATCACCAATATTCTTTGCTTAAATTCTTTAGAAGAATAAAAGGTGTCATATATTCTTTTGTTTTAGCAACTTGGATCCTAGGTTAGATACCTCCAATATGGAAAATTACTGACTTTTCATAAAAATGCATTGCTGTCTGTGAGTAGTTAGGGCCATAGTTTAAATGTCTGATAGGTTCTCAGACAGCCAAAAATAAAAGTTATCTTTTGAATGACATTGTAATTTTCATCATTTAGTTTTGCTATTGTTTGCTATTGTCAAATCTAGCCTCACTGAAAAATGACAAAAGATTAAGGTTCTATGCTCAGGAACGAGGAATCCTGAAACTAAAACAAGCTAAGACAATTTTGAATTTAGCCTTAGTTCTGAATGTGGTTAGACAGTGTGTTATTTCAATGTCTAGAACTGAAGATCAAGCATTTGTCATTTTGTCTCATATAATTATAGAAATGTTTTTGATGGCCTCTAATTTCATTGCTTAGAGTCTGTAGAAATACATCTCAATGGAGGCATGGAAGAAAGATATTGATTAAGGATAGGTTTTCATGACTGAGTCTTTTGGGTTAGAGGCTCTATTTCTTATTGATTTTGCGCTCTTAAGTATGTTACAACCCAGGTTCAGCCTATGAGTCAGCCTCTTAGTAAGAGGTGAAAGTGAAAATGATAACTACAAAGCACCTAGCACAAGGTAAGCACCCCGTAATTGGGCAGTGAGAGGCTGGAGTTCTGCATCAACTAAGTTGTAGGTTCTAATAATAGTGGAGAGCACAGAAAACAGCATATAAAAAAGCACAGACGCTATAGTCTTAATTTCTTTAGTATTTTCAAGTTGCAGTCTGTCAGAATTTTAAAAATAAGAGAAAACACAGATCATTTTTGTTTTTATAACCACAGTAGGGGTCAGCAAACTACAGCCAGTGAACTGACCATGTATTTTTGTAAATAAAGTTTTTTGAAACAGAATCAGACCCATTCATTTATACATTTATTACCTATGCCACTGTTAAGGTGTAACACAGTTGAGCACTTGTGACAGACACTGTAATCTGTAGGTCTAAAATATGTTCTATTTGTCCCTTTGAGAAAATTTGCCAAACTGTCTCTCAACTTCCCAAACAGCATTTTTGTTCTCCTTGCTTCTGAGATTCAAGTTAGTCTTTAAAATAAGCCACTGGGTTATTTGGAAGCCTATCTAAACCCAAAACCCTTTTCCTTCTCCCTGACTTTCAGCTCCTTTTCAAGATTGGCCTTTAATATTTGAGAAGAGTAAGCTTCTACTTCTTGCTAACTTCACAAGTCATCATGCACAATGAAAATATTTACCTGAGTTAATGAACTAAACTGACAGCAGGTTATTTGTTTGTTTGTTTGTTTTGGTTTGGTTTGGTTTGGGACTTTTGCTATTACTGTTGTTTTTTTAGCTAGAGGTTTACTATTTAAGGTTCTGCCCATCTCTTGAGGACTGAAATAACAAAAATATGAGGTACATATTTAACCAATTCACAACAGAATATATGAGCATAACTTTTCAGAGAAGCCTATTGCTTCTGCTGCTGTATCACAGAATCAAGATTTTCTACCCAAGTATGCATACCCAACCAGTTCTTCAGGAATCAGATTGCTCCTTTTGCTTCTTGAATATTCCTTTCTTTGGATCATGCCTCTTCACCTTCAGATATGCCTGCAAAAGATACTGTCTTCCTGCATATATTTTTTGATAAATCAGATATTCTTTTCTACTAATATACCCTAGTTCAAGTCTACTTCCAATTACTGTAATAGAATACCCAACACTAGGTAATTCATAAAGAAAAGTTTGTTTTGCTCACAGTTCTGGAGGGTAAAAGTCCAAGAATTGCTGATCACATCTGTTCAGCTTCTAGAGGGCTTCAACCCAGGTCAGTTGGTGGTAGAACACAGAAAAGGCAAATGGACATACAAAGAACAGAGAAGCACATGTTGAGGGGGCAGGAAGAAGAGGCAAGGGAGATGCAAACCTTGCTTTATAGCAACCCACTCTAGCAACAATCAATCCAGTCCTTGAGAAGGAGTGTTCACTCCAGAGAGAAAGAAGCATTAATTCTTCTTAAAAAAGAACTAATTGTGTCTTAACGGCTCCAACACCATTCAACACTATCCTACTGCATACCAAGTCTCGGCAAGAGTCTTGGTGAAGACAAACTGTATTTAAACCATCATGCTCCCCGCACCCAGACAGTTAGCAATAATTTAGCTGGACATATTAAATCATCTGTGACACATCAACCTCATGAACTAACAAACAACTCTCACTTTGCTATTATCTCAGCAAAGAGGGATTTTTAAGAACTAAGACAAACATTGGCAAAACTCTTGACTGAAAATCAAATATTAATAGGTGGATTTGAATTTTATCTTCATTTTCAAATAAAACATCTGTTCTCTTGCAATGTCCATCAAATGGCTTATTAGCCAAGTCTTATACCTTATTGATATTAGAATTTCTGTAATAAAAACAGCAATACAAACACAAAATCTACTAAAACTATGGCATATGATTTAAATTTTTTTTTCCTTTCTAAATGACATACTTCATTTAGTATCTTGTTAAGGAACTGTGGTACTTTGGAGTTAATTTGTTCTCAAAGTTGTCTGAAGATTTGGTAATTGAGTAGCAGTGAATACATACATTTACAGGGATATAACCTCAGATCATAAATAGCGGATTGTATAAAACTGCTTTGTAAAAACTAGACTTCTTTTCCAAATAAAAAAACAAACACAAATTAAACAATTTGACCACATTTTTGTTGAAATCAAAACTTGGTCAGCATCTCTCAAATCCATTCTGTGAATTTGTTTCTTCACTTTTATTTTGCTAAGTTCTTTGTTGCCATTGCAAACATTATCATTGCCATAGTTGCTGATCTTCTTCTTAGTATTATTATTGGCTGAAGAAAATTGAAAACAACATGTAACATTGAGAAGCTGCTATTATTTTATGCTGTCAAAATTTCTGTTGTTGAATGTGGGATAAGGAGGCTGAATATTAAAGAAGATAAGAAACACAACTTAGGAAGCCCATACAAAGTTGACTTATGAATAATGACCCCCCCCCAAAAAAAAACTGGTTCTATTCAAAGAACTGGAGGAAGTCTAACTAGTATTAAATATGACTATGGGCCCATTTTACTATAAATAATTTTAAAATAATATATCAGAAACCAAATTGCATTTCTTAAAAAAAATAAAGCTATGCATTTTCAGGAAGATGGAGTGGTGAGCAGCAGAAAAACAGTCTCTCCCAGAGTGGATGTCCAGGAACTGGAATATACCAATGTGAGGAAGAGAGGAAAGAGCGACATGGGTCCCTGGGACCCAGAAAGGCTCAGAAGTGAGAATTGAAGCACAGGGGGAGAGTGAACAGAGAGGTTGCAATGAAGAGAGAGGAAAAATGAGTCCCTGAGCCTAGTTTCACTATGTGGGAGGGTCAACTCAAACCCACAGGTCCATGGTCACTACTAGTGACCTCAGAGGCCTCAAAGGAGACAGCATCAGTGGAACAGAGCAGTGGAAGCAGTAGATTTCAGTGACTGGTGAAATGTTTTGGTTCAAATGTTCCCCAATAGAGGGCAATTGGCCAATAACCATCTTGGAGAGGGGCCAACTGAGTTCAAAACCCAAAATAGCTGTGGGTCAGGCTACTGAGTTCAAATCAGCAGGAGGTTGATAAACTGTAATAGGCTGAACGAATTTTGTTTCAACTTTATAACCAGAAACAGCCTGAACTTCAATAGTACTAAAGTTGTAGGCCCCTTGGTGTTATCCACTATCCTACCATAAAGCTAGAGCTGGCTTGTTAGAAATGATCAACTTATATTTGGACTCTTGTCTGACCACATTGTCTACCAGGACAGGAGAAACACATCTTGAAGTGGACTTTTTACCTTATTTTCTGCTTTTTTTTAAATGTTGTTTTGTTTTATCTTGTTTCTGTATGAATATGAATATGGTTTCTAGTTTTTTGTTGTTATTCTGCTCTGTTCTTGTATTTATTTCTTCCTTCTTATTTTCCCTTCCCTCTTCCTTACCAGTTTTCCAAAGTTTACCTGATCTTCCTTTGTCATCCTTTTGGGGACCTGGCCAAGATCCCCAGTCTTCCAAATGGGTGTATGGTAAAGGCTTAAATAAATGAGACAAGTGGTATGATTTTTAGAGCTCCAGGAAGATCAAAAACTTCTGCAGAGTCTGAGACTCTGACTAAGACAGGAAATGCCTCTGGGTGTCTCATATTTATTTAGTATTCAAATAAGGAAGGGATTAGAGTGGAAAATGCAGGAAACCTGAGCAGGACCTTGAGAGGGGTTCAAGGACCCCTCCAAGCAACAGATTATGCTAAGGAGAACTATCCTAGGAGACAGTCTCCAAGTGAATCTTGCTACAGGAGTGAAATACCTGCAGCCACAATCTCCACACTATTAATTGGGGTTGGAGCCAGATGTCTTCAGCTGTGACCTGTCTTGCCCCCTGAGGTGTCTCCTTGTTCTCAGTTCAGCCATCCCCTGCCATGCCACAGCCCAGCACATATATTCAGATTTAATAGCTCCCAATATCCTCCAGCTTTGCTTCTAATCTTGTCTTCTTCAATTTCTCAATTTTCCCCCCAAACCCCCCCAAATTTTCTCCCCTAGGGTAAAATCATCATATTGAAGGCTTATTTACTGCATATAAATTTCTGGTTT
Organism: Hydrochoerus hydrochaeris; assembly: GCA_004027455.1. NCBI lineage: Eukaryota > Metazoa > Chordata > Mammalia > Rodentia > Hydrochaeridae > Hydrochoerus > Hydrochoerus hydrochaeris. The sequence goes on from PVLA01000111.1 coordinate 570,431, forward strand.
GTTTTTTCCATGTAGAACAACAAACATACTTCATATGTAAAAGCTGGCAAATTAATAGTTACCACAGTTTGTCATTTTCTAGGCTGTGCTTAATGCTATTGTTATTGATGATAGTACTAAATTAACTAAGGTGATATAATTGTCCTAATCAGTTTTTTTTCTTCCTATATCAAGACTTAGATCATGTAAAGATCATAAAAAGTACAATAGGTCAGTACCAAAGAACCAGGGACTGGAACAAGTAGGCAGAAACTTTTCATCCCCAAAAAACTGAAGACACCTCTGAGAAGTACTCATTTCCAAAACATTATAAGTACTAACAATAAACCTACTTACCACAGCCAATTTACAAGCACCAACCTATTAATTAAATTAAAAAAGAAAAATAGAAAATGAGAAAACAATTAAACAAGATGCAACCCCAGACTTCCAGCTCACTAAAGGCAAACCCAGGGACAATGAGATAAAAAAATACTAAATCAACCCTACTGGACTCTGAATTGGTAACAGTGGAAGTAACAAAGCAGATGAGTGAGACTCTAGAAAAAAATCAGAAATTATTTCTCAGATAACTACAGAAGTGGTGACCATATTGATATACATATTTAGTGACTTTAGAGCAGATATAGATTAAAAATAGAGGAGTTTAGGAAAATGATGGAAATTGTGGATGCCCATCATAGGAAAGAAATGGAATCTATGAACCATACCCAGGAACTTAAAAATTCCATTGAAATTATACACAGCAGAATGTGCCAGTGTGAGGACAGAATTTCAGATATAAACTACAGGATGGCACTTAAAAACCATTAAAAGAAAGGCACTTAAAAATAGTAAGGGATCATGAGAAATCAATCCATCAGCTGCTAGATGATGCAAAGAAGAATAATATACATTTACTGGAGTTGATAAAAAAAGCAGGTGGTAGCAAAAATGACATAAAAAATAACCTAATATGGAACCTCACACTTCTGGAAAAATAAACATAAGTCAAGTTCAAATTTCACAAAAGGAGGAAATTATGAAAATCAAAGCACAAATTAATGCAATGGAGACTAAGAAAAAATTCAAAGAATCAGTGAATCAAAGAGTTCTTTAAAAGATAAAATAAAATTGACACGTAGCCAAACTTGTGAAAAAAAAAGGACAGAAAAGATTCAAATTCATGCAATTAAGAATGAAAAGGGTGAAATTAGAAGTCATGCAGAAATTCAGAAGATCATCAATATCTACTTTGAGAAACTTTAATAAGATAGAAAACACAGAAAAAATAGAAAGATTCCAAATCTGAATCCAGAAGATACAAAAATTCCAAATAAACTAATATCAGTCAATGAAATTGATAACATAATTAAAATCCTACCAACAAAGAAAAGTCTAGGCCTTGATGGTTTCACTGCTGAGTCCTAAAAGAAATTTAGAGAAGACCCAGTGCCACTACTACTCAAACTCTTTAATGAAATTGAAAGGAAACCAATACTTTCAAATTCATTCTTGGAAGCTAGTATCACCCTGATACCAAAACCAGGGGAATCCAACCAAAAAAGAGAGCTACTGGTCAGTCTCTCTAATCAACACAGATGCAAAACTTCTCAATCAGAACAAATAGAATGCAGTAAATCATCAAGAAGTTTGTACACCATGACCAAGTAGGATTCATCCTAGGGAGGTAGAGATATTTCAACATACTCAAATCTATTTATGTAATACACCATATTAACAGACTCAAGGACAACAACCATACAATCATCTCAATAGATGCAGAAAAAGCATTTAGCAAACTCCAACATCCTTTCATACAAGAATCCTAAGGAAAATTGGAATAGATTGTCTTTATCTCAGTCTTATAAAAAGCCATCTATGCGAAGCCAAAAACCAATATCATACTAAATGCACAAAAACTGAAAGTTTTTCTCTAAAATCAAGAATAACACAAGGATGTCCACTATTACCACTCTTATTCAATATAGTTCTGGAAACATTAGCCAGAGCAATTAGACAACAGAAAGAAATAAAAGGAATAAATATAGGAAAGGAAGAAGTTAAATTATTTGCTGATGAAATAATACTCTACATAGAAGACCCCAAAAATTCCACTAAAAAACTTGTAAATTTAATAAATAAATTCAGTAGGGTAGCTAGATACAAAGTCAACACTCAAAAATCAATAACCTTTTTGTACACAAATAACATTGAGAAATAAAGTAGAGAAAAAACAACTTTCACAATAGTATCCAAAATAAGTTAAATACCTAGGAATCGACTTAACAAAGAGAGTAAAAGATCTCTACATTCAAAACTACAGTACTCTGAAAACAGAAATCATACAGGATATCAGAAATTGGAAAGTTAACCCTTGCTTTTGGGTAAGAAGAATCAATATAGTGAAAATGATCATATTTCCAAAATTGTTATACAGATTTAATGCAATTTCAATCAAAATTTCAAAAGCAGATCTCACAAAATTAGAGAAAGCAATCCCAAATTTCATTTGCAAGCAGAAAATGCCTAAAATATCACAAACAAATCTGGGTATTGAAGGCAAGGCAAGGAGCATCACAACCACTGACTTAAAACTATATCAAAAAGCTATGGTAATTTAAAAAAAGCACAGAACTGATTAAAAAAAAAGACTTGAAGATCAGTGAAACAGATTAGAAGCAGAAGCAACTCTTGAAGACATAAATATAGGCAAAGACTTCATGAATAAAACTCCAATCATATGAGAGATATTACAAAGAATCAACAAATGGGTCTCATCTTAAAAAGCTTTTGTGAAGCAAAATAAATCATTAACAGATAATCTACTGGGTGGGAAAAAATTTCACCAATTGATTCCCAAACAAAGGACTAACATCTAGAACATACAAAAATTGAAGGAAATCAAACTACCCAAATTTAAACACCTAATCCAAAAATGAGTATCTAAGATGGATACATAATTCTCAGAAGAAGAAGTATAAACAGCAAATAAATATATGAAAAAAATATTCAACATCTCTGGATAGTGAGATCAGGGTTTAAAGAGAAAAGATTAAATATAGGACACACAATTTATAGGACTATTTTATAATATTCACCCAAAGAATCAAATGCAAAAGAGTGTGAGAGATCTGTCTTCACACTTAACACTTAAAGAATCCAGTAAATGGCCTGGGTCCCATGGCAGTGCCCTTCATGATTCCAGTTGAAGAACTAGACATCACAGTGTCCTCCATAAGTCCACCTGGAGGCCTGGAGTCCATGACAATGTGTCATGCAACTCTGTATCAAGGATCTGCACTGGGATAGCCCAAAGGTCAGTGGTCAAAGCTAGAATGTCTGCACCAGTGGGATAAAGGATCTGTGCCACTAGGCTGAGGGATCTGTGCTGGAGCCAGAAAATAACACTTAAGGTAAGAACCAGAGCTTCTCCAAAGAGAACTATAGACATCCTCAGGCTCACAGAACAGCTGAGTTCATATCAGGAAAGCCAGCATGACAAGGTTCTCCAGGAGAATCAACAGTGCACCATCTTGTCCACCAGTTCTCTTTTTACACTGTTGGCAACAATCTTCAGGTGGGCCATCCATACCCAGTACCATGCTGATTAACATCAGCTGGATATTACAGGTTGACTATTAGTTAATCCACCACATTGACCATTTGAGAGAAGCAAATTAAAACAACACCCAAATTTCATCTGACCCCAAGGAGAATGGCTAATATCAAGAAATCAACTAATAACAAATGCTGGTAGGACTGTCGGGGGGGAAAAAAGAACATTTCTCCATTGTCAGTGGGAGTGAAGACTGGTGCAACCACTGTGGAAATCAGTGTGGAAATTCCTCAAAAAATCAGAACTAAAGATTCCATTTCACCCAGCTATACAAGAAGGGTAGAATGGAAACAAAGCTATAATGATCCAATTTACAGTAGTTGGGCATTTCTTACTGAAATTTCCAAAATCAGTTAACTATCACAGTCTACCCCTTGTCAACCTAATATTTCCTTAAACCATCCTCACCAGATACAAAGATAAGTTCATAATTAGATCTAGCAAGTTATGGTATTTTACAAAAGACCAGAAATGCAATAATTCCCTCCCGAGAATAGAAGGTAAGTTTTCCTTGGAAGATGTTTACTCCTAATATTTCATAAATTGAATATTTTAGCATAGATTTAACAACATTTAAAAACTAATATTAAGTATCTCAACATTACATTACATTACATTACATTACATTACATTACATTGCATTACATTACACTGGAAATGCATTAGGAGAAAACTACTATACAATCCTCATTTCTGTAATGAATCATGGGGTTATAGCTGGCATTTAGAGCCAGAGTATCTTATTCTACTACCCATTCTCTATTCCCTTGGCCTTCAGAAAGCACTCCAGCAGGTCTTGGTGCTTTCCTTGGTGAGGTGGTTCATGCCTTCATTCTTGAAGATTTTAGACCACTGCCATCCTGGTTGGATTGGAATGTTATCATTTCTTATTATAATATAACAATATATAATATAATAAGTTATGTATTATATTATAACTATGTTATAATAAATAATTTATTTATTTTTTTCATAATATAATAATTCCCTATTATACATAATTATAATATAATTTCCTTAATCACAGGACACAAATAATACTAGGAGGTGTCTTAAAGGACCTCCTGCATGACAAGTATACACTTCCTTTTCTGCATTGTGGAGTAATAGTTCAATTTCCCCTTGATAATCTGGGTAAATCACCCTGCTGACCTTTAGCTACCTTTTCAGATGGTTTATTCAGAAGTATGAGGAGATCAAAATGAGCAGGGGAAAGTCATAGCTTCCAGTTCAATGGTATCATTGTTGTACTTCCTGGTACAAGTCACCCTGCTCTGGAACTGAGACTTCTAAGCCAGCAAAGCATAAGATCATGGTAACAGAAAGCAAAAATTTTGCTAGTGGATCACTAGGGGTAATAATGAGTGGTTCTATGTCCATTTTCAACCCTTGATTATTGAACACACAAATCCTGGCTGTGAGAGATGCAGTACCATATGGTAGGCACTGATTCAAAGGTTTTGAAGAACCTTACCCCAGTCTTGCAAGCTATGGCCACCCCACTGGTACTATAACTGTGTCTCCAAAACAACATTCCACCTTTCTATCAATCCCACCATTTCTGGATGGTGAAGAGCATGATAAAACCATTGAATTATTTCATGAGCATGAGGTCATCGCCTCATTTCCTAGATAGAACTGTTCCTTGGTCAGAAGCAATGCTGTGCCCAATTCCATGATACTAGATAGGGCATTCTGTAAGTCCACAGATGGTAGTTTTGGCAGAAGCATTATTTTCAAGGCAGGCAAATACATATACAGGATAAATATCTGTGCTGGTAAAGACAAATCACTAACCATTCCATGATAGAAGTGGTCCAATATAATACACCTACCACCAGACCACAGGCTGATTACTCTGGGAAATGATGTCATATTGGAGACTCAGTGTTGGGCTTTGCTGCCAGCGTATTGAACAGTAAGCAGTGGCTGTAGCTAGATCAGCTTTAACAAACGGAAGTCCATCTTGTTGAGTCCTTGCATAACCTCCATCTCTACCACCATTGCTGCTCTGTTCATAATCTCACTGGGCAATGACTGGGGTGACTGAAGAAAGGTGTTGACTGATATCTACAGAACAGGTCATCCTATCCACTTGATTTGTAAAGTCCTCTTCTGCTGAGGCTACTTTTTTGATGAGCATTTATATAGGTTACAAAAGTTTTACATTCTTTGCCCATATTGAAAGGTCTATCCATATACATCTTCCCCGAGTATCTTTGTCACTAATTTTCCAATCATGTTCTTTCCAAATTCATGGTCATCCAGCCAAACCATTGGCTAGAGCCCAGGAATCTGTATACAGTTGCACATCTGATCATTTCTCCTCCCAGATGCACCTCCCAAAATTCTATCCACTGTGAATCTGTCCCTTCACCACTGTCCTTCAGTGATGTTCAAACAAAGGCTGTAATGTTACAGCTGTCAATTTGAGGTGGTGCTGGCATACATGCAGAACCATTAGTAAACCAGAACTTAGTCTTCTCTTCCTCTGACAGGTGATCAAATAGTACACCCTAGGAGACTGTAAATACATTCTGGAAAACAGAAGGCAATATAAGAGTAATAGGAGTCATGGGATCTGGTCAACTTCTTATGTAACTTAATTGTACCCTCTGAAGCTGCTCTGGCTCAATTATATATGTACCATTTTCCCTGAATGATGGACTGTTACTGTTCACATCCAACTTCATGACTTGGTGGATTAAATAATACCCAGCTCATAATTGGCAAATCAAATCATATGACAACCTGGTGTTCCATAGTCAAGTGTTCAGTTTCCACTAAGGCCCAGTATTGATTTTATTTAAATTTATTTCCCCTTCCTTTTATTCCATCCAAGCTTTGGGGTAATTGCACCTACAACCAGGGTGGTTCTTCCCATTATCTAAACCCAGAATTATGCTAAACCAATCAGTGGACTAAATTAGTACTGCACACCTCTAATCCTAGTACCACATGCCTTAGATCCAATCATATCTGAAAAGCCCCACCTTTGGGTGTATGAGGCTTTGGGAGTACACTTAGATACAAGCCATAACAATACCCAGGCACACATGATATGAAATCAGACAAGGATATTATCAGGGAAGCCTAAATCAGCAGCAAAGAAAAGATCTACACAAACCTTTAGAAAATGTAAGCCAAAGTGAATTAGTACTGTAATCCTGTTTTATAAACTACTTTTTCATTTAACTTGTTTTGTGAAGTTTGCAAATAACTAAATACTTTTTATGTTTTCTCACATTTACTTTAGCCAAATAAATCTATATCCATAATCCATTTTACCGAGAAAATATGCAAAGCAATGCTAAAGTACAATCTTTGGAGAAGGATGAAATCATGATTCTTATGTATGTAAAATAAACCTATCAGTAATTTTATTTTACTCAATAATCAGAAAGGAACTAGTAATATGATGTACTCATCTTAAAAGAAAATTTACATACCCATATATACACATATATCCAAATAAGGAATACTGAAATGAATTTTCTAATAGACACAACATGTCCTAATGAAGAGAAAATAATCAATTGCATTCTTTGTTTATCCAATTAATTTACTTTTCCATGAATGAGAATCCTTTCCATTGTTACTAGTGTTCTACAACTTTCTGAATTGTGAAATTGCCCAAAAACCAACAGATAAAACCTAATATAGCTGCCAAGAGCAAACACTGATAATCTATTTTCCTCCAAGTCAAAAGATTTTCAGAACTTTTCCTCATGCTTTATAAACATTTCCCATTGTTTTCAAATGTTTTGTTAGCCATTTAAAACCATGTCAAAATAAATCTTACACAGAAAAATCATGGGCTCTTAAATGAGAGCAAAACCCAAACCCTTGAATAATGCAGTAGTGGAAGGGTCTTCCCTTCCCATAATTGACCTCCATGTGTTCACCTGGAACATTTCTACAGAACATCTGGGAAATCATTCTTCCATAGTGATATTTATTAAAGGATTAATAGAATTTCATCCTGAGACATCTAAAACTTTACTTTTAACGATCTCCCTTTTTTTCCCTATAGTTCATATTTGAAAATGAACATCATCCAAAGTTTTTGCAAGGGACAATCTACGTGAATTAATATATTCCTGAAATATGATTTCAAAGAAAATAAGCTTAGAATAAGCACTTCATGCAATCCCCTTTCGTTAAACCTAGAGTTTCAGATATTTCAATTGATAAAGCTGTGAGGAACATTTTTAAATATTTCATGTTCCTAAGGTTAAATTCCTAGAAGTTAAATATCTGAATTAAACAATGCGATGATTTCTTAAGACTATTGGTATATATTGCCAAATTACATGCTAGAAAATTACATACCTATCAGTAGTATATCACACTTTTCTAAATAGCTAGCAATGTTATATTTTATAACTTTTTAATATGTGACAATCACAGAGTTGAAAATATCCAGTTTTATTTGCATTTTCTGGACTAAAGAAGGGTGATGTTTTGTACAGTATTTATAGAGTGCTTTACTTTCTATGGCGAAATTGTTTTCCCCTCGTATTCTTTTGCAGAGAAAAAGAAATATCTTCTTGCTCATCTTAGGTGCATAACTGAGCCATGTACAACAAAAGACATTAATGTGAGAAAAATACACAAATCTCTTCATAGTTCATGTGACACAGGAAGCTTCCTAAGGAAATGAAGATCCGAAGAAATGGGTAGACCTGAGTATGTGTGTGCTAGGTTTAATGAAGAACAGACATCAGGAGAGAGACATAATTGAGGACAAGAGTATGATCTACAAGTGATAAGCTGGGGAAAACATAGCAGTCTGTTCAGATTCTTGGAGACTGCATCGTAGCTCCTTTCTGGAGGGGATGCAGGTCAATAGTCCTCAATTGAGGGTCTTCTGACAAAATCATGGAGAAGGTCAGAAAATCTTTTCAGAGTTTGATGACCTACTTCAACAGAAAGGATGAGGGGCTGGGGGACATCAGAGAGAATTTCCTGCTTCTGGGATTGTTTTCAAATGCCGAAGTAGCATATTTTGGAGTAGTGTCCTATATCCCACTACTCTTCTTTTTATTTTTCTATTGCTGAAATTCACAGACTTCTGTTATATTGTCTCATTCTTTTTGTACAGTCTTCTTTGTACAGTTATTTTAAACTTGAAATATTTTATTTCATATAACATCTTTAAATTAGCTTTCAATCACATACCTCAGGAATCTCTCAGTTATCAAATTAAATGCCTCAAAATGACATCAAATAATTAATTGGCCCAGACCATTTGGAAAGCCATTATTGTCTTCAAAAACAAAACAAAACTTTGGTTTATTTGTACAATAGATCTAAACACACAATGATGCACATACACACATACACACACACACTCCTATTTAATTGGAACACTAGATCAGCATCTCATTTTCCCCACATACATCCTCTATAACCCCTATTCTGTACTCTGACTTTGAACCCAGTTGTTTGAGATTCCACATATAAATTCCACCCTTCAAAGAACTGAGTAGCATTACATTATGAACATGTGGTATTTCACGTACATTCATATCATTTGAAAACATTTAGTCTGATTTCATAACTTGACTGTTGTGAATATTGCTGCAATTTTGAACAGGAAAATGTAGACATCTCCTTGACAAACTTATTTGAAATCTCTTGGATAAATTCCCACAAGTATATCATATGGTAATTCTATTTTTAATCTTTTGAAGAAACTGTATGCAATTTTCCATATTAGCTTTAATAATTTACAATTCTATGGAAAAAAAGACTACATGGGCTTTCTTTTGTCCACATCTTGATCAACATTTATCTTTAATTTTTTAAATTACTCATTCTGACTAGAGTAAAATGTTACCTCATTGTAGTTTTAATTTACATTTCCCAAATAATTGATGAGGTTGAAAATTTATTCCTGTGTCTGTTGGCTATTGATATGACTTCTTTGGAATACTGTCTATTCAAGTCCCTCATCTGTGTTTGAGTTGTTATTCTCTTACAATTCAGTTCAGTGCTTTAGATATTTTACATTAAACTTTATCAAATGTGTGGCTTATGTTTTTCTCCCAATCAGTATGTTGTCCTGTTATTCTGTTGTGTCTTTTGGTTTGCAAAACATTTTTAATTTGACATAAATTTCATTTGCCTTTGTTACTTGCATTTTGGGAAACTATTCAAAAAATCATTAATCCAGACAAAATTAATTCAGTTTCCATGTCTTCTTATGACAAGTTTACAGATTCTGGGCTTACTTTTATGGCTGTCATCCATGAATGCTCAACATTTTGGCCTGCTTGAGCCACACGGAGTGAATAGGAATGATCTTGAGCTGTTTATAAAAATTACACTATAGTTAATGTAATAAGTAACAAATCTTTCTTCTTAAATATTGTATCATAATAATTTCATAAGAAAGCCAAAACATGCAAGCCATGAGTTGAATACTCTTGCAGTGTATTTGACTTTGTGTTGACTTTTGTATATGGTATCAGATAAAGGTCCAATTTCTTTATTTGGCATACAGAGTGGTATATATTTCCTTTCAGTTACGGTGCTGTCCTTTTTCAATTGCATATTGTTGAGACTTTTGTCACAAAACAATTGACTTGCAAAAGAGAGTTTATTTTTATCTTCTCTATTCTGTTCCACAGTCTATACACTCATCTTTATGGCAATACTATAGTATTTTAATTGCTGTACTTTCAGAAATCAGGAAGTATAATGCTTCTAGTCTTATTCTTTTTTCTGTGGAACAATTTATTGGTGATTTCCTTAATTTATTAAGTAATTGTGATAACTTGTGGGTGTCAAGTATTTTGTCCTAGCAATGAGAAAATAACTAAGACAACAATTATAAATAACATGGTTTATGGATTGACCCCCTAAAAAGCTTATTTCAGCTACCATATGTTTCACTCTTACAATGAACAGAATTTAGGAAACTATTGAATTTTCTAAAATATATCTCGAGGCATTAATTACCCACGATACACTCACAGCCCAAATGCCATATTGGATTTACAGAGTGAGAGTCTCTCAAACTGTTTTATAAATTAACATATCCTTATAAGAATTTTTGTTTTTATCTAGTGAATTATTCTCATTTTTAATATGGAAAGAGTCAGCAGGGTGATGTCAGGCTTATTCTTTTTATACCTGATTATTTTAAGGTTCCATATGAATTTAATGATTCTCACTTATAACATTGAAATTTTGATACAGATTGTACGGAATCAGTAGATAGATTTGGGGCTGTGGAGTTTTTAGTAATATTAATTATTCATTTCATGAATGTAGGATACCTTTCCATTTATTTCTATCCTCTTCAGATTATTTTCAGCCATTTCTTATAGTTTTTGGATATGGATTTTTCATCTCATTGGTTAATTTATTCCTTGATATCAAGATTTTATAGTAACTACAAATGGAATTTCTTCTTGATTTCTTTTTCAAAAATTTCTTTGTTATTGTGTAGAAACATTATGGTTTTCACATGTTGACTGCATGTCCTGCAATTAACAGTAACTTCCCAATTTGTGAATATTCAAGTTGCAACCTTTCACAGGTATGTTATCAGTTGGTGTTTTACTAGAGAAATGCATATAAGACAAGATATACAAATGTATAAGAATTTACAAGACTATCTTACTATAGTCACCCACAGAGTTGGGTGCAGAAGAGTGCAGAGAGCCTGTCTACACACTGGAGATCAAAGGATTCTGTCCAAAGTCTAGAGCTCACTGTGGTGTCCCATAAAAACTTATGTCAGAAGGCTGATGGGTCTGCGAGAGAATGCTAAAGACTGTCCTGGAATGCCGAAGGATCTGCACCAGAAGCCGAAGAATCGGCACTGGAAGCCAGGAGATGACATCCAAGGTGAAGACTGGAGCTCTTCCAAAGAAGCAGAAGCAGACCCACCCTTCCTCATTTCCCCTTTATACCATCCAGGTGACAAGACACCCCGGGGTATATTTTCTCTACCCTATGATGTTAAATTGCTGAGCCAATTTAGATCAACTTCTTGTAACTAAACTTCTCAAGCTGACACAGTCAATCATCAGGTGTACTCTATAACACTCACTTTGCTTGATTTAGGAAGGAATCTGACTTAGGAATGTTCTCTCACAACTGAACTCTTTCACAGATTGGGGACTTTCTCTACTGTGTTCATTTACTAGCTGTAAGACATCAGGTGGATGTCTTAGAGTCACCAGTAATAGTGACAGTTTCACTTTTTCTTCTTTCTTTCTTTCGTTCTTTCTTTCTTGCTTGCTTGCTTGCTTGCTTTTTTTCTTTCTTTCTTTCTCTTTTTTTGGGGGATGGCTTTTATTTCTTTTTCTTGCCTAATTTTTCTGATAAGGATTTTCAGTCTTACATTTGATAGAAGTGGTAATAGTATTTTTGTCATCTCCCAGATCTTAGAGAAAAGGCTTTAAATATTTCACTATAGAGTATAATGTTAGCTATGAACTTCTTATTATTTTCTTTATTGTGGTAAAGCATGTTGTTTTCTATAAAATTTGTTTTTTAAAGTTGTACTGTATTTATTTTTTAAAAGGTTTTTATCATGAAATATTAATTTTATCAGATTTTTTTCTGTATTTAATGAGGTGATCATATGATTCTGACTCTACATTCTGTCAATCTGATGTATATATTTATTGATGTGTGGATGTTGAAATATATTTGCATCTCAGGGATAAATCTCACTCAACTGATCCCTTTAACGTGGTATTGTATTTGGTTTGCTAGTAGCTTTTTGAGATCCTCTTGTCTATGTTTATCAAGTATATTGATCTGTAATTTTTCTTTCTTATAATATCCTTGTCTCGCTTTGATATCAGGGTAATATTGAAGTATAAAGAGATTAGAAGTATACTTTTCTCTTTAATTTTTGGAAGAATTTGAGAATGACTAATATTAGCTCCTTTTTAAATAGTAATCAGATCTTAGGCTTTTCTACTCAGAGTTTTATGATTAGTGATACATTCTTTTTACTTGTTAATTTGCTCAGATTTCCTATTTATTATTCAGTCTTAGTAGATTGCACATGTCTAGAAATTATTCATTTTTCCAGGTTATGCAATTTGTTGGCATATAATTGTTAAAATATTCGCTTATTTGTACTTCTATGGTATCTATTACAATATTTCTTTTATTTCTGATTTTGTTTTGAGATTTCTCTATTTTTTCCTTAGTCCAACTAAAGCATTGTTGATTTTACTTAGTTTTGAAAGCTAACTTGGCTTGGTTGATATTTTGTGCTCCTTTTCTAGTCTATATTGCATGTATTTATGCTGATCTTTATTATTCCCTCCCTTCTATGAACTCTGAGTTTACTTTTAATCCCTTTTTCAGTTCCTTGAAGAATAACACTGGCTTTTTGATATCATACTCCTTTTTGATGAAAAGTTAATTTTCCAGAATTATATTGAATAGGACTGGTGATAGTGGACATCCTTGCCTTATTCCTGATTTTAGAGAAAAAGCTTTCAGTTTTTGAGCATCTAGTATGACACTGGTTGTTGGCTTCACATAGATGGCTTTTTATCAGATTGAGATAAACACCATCTATTCCAATTTTCCTTGGGGTTCTTGTATGAATGGATGTTGGAATTGGTCAAATGCTTTTCCTGCATCTATTGAGATGATTATGGTTTTTGTCCTTAAGTCTGCTAATATGGTGTGTTACATAAATGGATTTGAGTATATTGAAACATCTCTGCCTCCCTGGGATGAATCCTACTTGCTCATGTTGTACAAACTTCTTGATGATGCTACATTCTGTTAGCCAATAGAAGTTTTACATCTGTATTAATTAGAAAGATTGTCAGTAGTTCTCTTTTTTTGGTTGAATCCTTCTCTGCTTTTGGAATCAGGGTGATACTTGCTTCCAAGAATGAATTTGAGAATACTGGTTTCCTTTCAAATTTCTTTCTTTCTTTCTTTCTTTCTTTCTTTCTTTCTTTCTTTCTTTGTTTCCTTCCTTCCTTGCTCCTTCCTTCTTTCCTTCCTTCCTTCTTATTTTTTTTGTGCCAGGGATTGAACTTATGACCTCACACTTGCCAGGAGGGCCCTTATTCTGCTGAGCTAAATCCCCTGCCCTTCTTTCAATTTCATTAAAGATTTTGAGTAGCAGTGGCATTAGATCTTCTCTACATTTCTTGTAGAACTCAACAATAAAACCATCAGGGCCTGGGCTTTTCTTTGTTGGTAGGTTTTTAATTATATCTTCAATTTCATTGACTAATATTGGTTTATTTAGAATTTTTATGTCTTTTGGATTTAGCTTTAGTAATTCATATGTATCTAGGAATCTTTCCATTTTTCCTGAATTTTCTGTTATTAGAGTAATATTTCTCAATGTAGAAATTGAAGAGCCTCTTGATTTACACAGGATACATTATGATTTCATCCTTTTCTTTCCTAATTGCATGAATTTGAGTCTTTCCTTTTTTTATAAGATTGGTGAAGGGTTTGTCAATGTTTTCAATCCTTCAAAAATTCAACTTTTCTATTAATTTATTTTTTGTATTGTTTTCATAGTCTCAATTGCATTAATTTCTGCTCTAATCTTCATAGTTTCCTTCCTTGCACAAGCTTTGGCTTGATTTTTTTTGTCTTTTTCTAAAATGTTGAGGTTCAACATTAGATTCCTTCTTTAAGCTCATTCTGTTTTTCTGATGTGAGAATTCACTATTAGTTTTCTTCTCATGACTGCTTTTCACTGCATCCTATAAGTTCCACTATATTGCATCAGCATTGTCATTTAACTGTAGATATTGTTTAATTTCTTCTATGTTTCATCTCCAACCCATTTGTTGTTCAATAAGGTGTTATTTAATTTCCAAGTGTTTATGGAGTTTTTGTGGTTTCTTTTGCCAATGATTTCCAATTTCATTGCATCATGTTCCAATAATATCCATGGGATAGTATCAGCTCTTTTTCATTTAATTAAGCATGTTCTATGGTTATAGAATATGGTCTATTTTGGTGAAAGTTCCATGCACCATGGAGAATAATGTGTATTCTGATGTGGTGGGGTGAAAAACACTGTAGACACCTACTAAGTTCTTTTCTTTGCATGTTTGCTTCAGTTCTGATATTTCTTTGCTGAGTTTTTGTCTAGTTGGTCTACATATTTGTGATAATGTATTAAGGACCCTTGTTACAATTGTATTAGTGGTTATTTGATGTGTCATGTCTGTTTATATTTGTTTCATATAGATAGGTGTCCCTGTATTTGGTGCGTATACATTTGTAATTGTTGTCACTTGAAGTTTCCCCTTAACAAGTATGTAGAAATCATGTTTGTTTATCCCTTTAGATGAGTCTTGGCTTGAATTTCACATTGTCTGTGAATAGAATAGCTGGCCTATCTTTTTTCCAGGTTCCTTCCTGTCTCATGGAGCATTGTTTTTCATCTTGTCACTTTCAGTGTATGAATTTCTTTTTGAGTTAAATGTGTTTCTTGAGTGCAGTATATTGTTGGATCTTGCTTCTTGATCCATTCTTCCAGTCTATCTCTTTTGATTAGTGAATTGAGAGTATTTACATTGATAATTATAACTGGTATGCATTGGTTTATCTTCGTTATATAATTTTCCTGTTAACAATTCCCTGTCTTTCCCCTTTGCTTCCCCTTCCTGGTGGCTTCTTTCTATTGGTACCCTTGTATTTCTGGGCTTTATGCTCTCTTTCAGAACTTTTTGTAGAACTATTTTGGTTGTCATGAAGTTCTTCAGTTGCTCTTTGCCATAGGAATATTTTATTTCTGCATTAATCATAAAAGGTAATTTTGCTGGGTATATCAACCTGGTTTGGAAGCTGTTTTCTTTCAGGGCTTTAAATTCTATACTCCAAGCTCTTTTTGACTTAAGGGTTTTCATTGAGAAGTCTGCTGTGATTCTGATAGGCTTTATTTTAGAGATGATTTGTTTCTTTTCTCTAGAAGTTTTTAATAATCTGTTCTTGTGCTGAATTTCTGGCATCTTTATTATATGCTTTGGCATAAATTTGTTTTGGTTATGACTAATTGACCTAATTATAAGTTACCACAAATGATAAGTTTCTGGACTATGCTTCATGATATTATTATTGCTAAATGGTTAGAATTTGTGATGGTCAACCTCAAATCTACAACAAAGAAAAGATTTTGTGCATATTTCTGTGTGGAAATTCACCCTTTGCATATCTGCTATATATTTTTTCTAGCTATTTTTCATCCTGCAGTTTGCATCTGACAGCTCAAAGTTATACACAAATAACTGGGCTTCTAGTATGCACTCTTAGGGTTCATCCTGCTTCCTACTCAAAATACATTCCTACCAAAACGTGAAATCTCAGACATCTCATTGCATTCCTCTGTCCACCCACCCATCTGATATATGGTTTAATACCTTATTGGAGTTTCCATTGTTGTGTAGATGTACAAATTTTGGAGGGGAGCTAGCAATATGATTGGAAAGTTATAGTATACATTTTTAATTGTCTCAAAATTTAGCTCTTAAATGTTACCTAAATAGATTTATTGTTTTATCATGAGAGATATGTAATATTTTCTTACATTTTTAGCCCTTTTATGTTAGCTAAATAGATTCATTATTTTACCATGGGAGATATGTAATATTTTCACACATTTTTTCATGCATTTTTAAGTAGTCTTTGTTTTATAAATTAAGATCAGGGTGATCCAAGATGTGAAGTATGTCAAAATTTTTCTTAATTCAATTTTACTTATTGTACTAGATTATCAATGCAGTTTTGGATGATGTCCTAAATTCTGTTTTTACATTTTCATGGAATTTATATTACTAATATTACTAACATGAAGCAATTTAAAATCAAAATTTTGCATTTATGCAATGGTTATAAATACTAATTTTTACTTTTCCTACCTGAAAGTGTAAATAATTACAATTGGACTATAACTTCTTTTCCTAATAACAGACATGTGAATCAAGTTAAATATATGAGGGGTTTATAATATTCTATGCCACAATGTGGATCTTACAGGAAATATATGAAAACACTGTTAGTTGGTATCAGAGTCAAATTGTACCAGGGGGATACCAAGATGTGTTCAGAGATGCAATAAAGCATCAATGTAAGACTTTACCTAGACTCATTTAAATAGTCATGATTGGACTCTGGTTATAATGTTGAAAAGCAAAAACCCTAGATATTATTTATTATGTGTACCTTTCAATGTATGCTTAATAAAAGAGAAAACGGTAATTCTATTTCCTTGTGTTAATGCTGTTTCATTAAAGTAACAAAAAGCCTCTTATTGCTAAATATTTATTTCAATAAAGTAAGTTTTTACATATTATTATTTCCTAAACTTAATCTCTGATGTGGAGAAAAACACCAATATTAATGAAATTACTGAGAAATGTATCTGGAAATGAGAAACTATAAACTTCCTTTTTTGACAATAAAAAACTACAAGAAAGCAAGTAAGACCTGTTGTAGAGAAGGTAAAACTGGAAGTCAGCTTAATGATATAAGACTCATTTTCCTTATTTGTAAAGCAATTATAGTTTACTTGAAAATTATGTGAGAAAATTCACAGGAAGTGATTAACATTTTACTTAGAACTTAATAAGTACTCAGGTTAGTTCTTTGTATTTTCAGTATGCTGAGGAAAGTTTAGAATTAATATTCCTTTAAGACTAGCAATCTTAGCTGGGCATGGTGGCTCATGCCTGTAATCCCAGCACTTGAGAGGCTGAGGCAGGAGGATCATGCAAGTTCAAGACCAGCCTGGGCTACAAAGTGAGCTCAAGTCCTGCAGAGCTGCATAAAGAGACCCTGTCTCAAAAAGATAAAAAAAAAAAAAAAACTAGATATCTACGTAATCTTTTACTTTTAAGTAGACAAAAATATTTTCTGAAACAAGTAGGGGTAGTACCATAGGTTTTTTCTGTTCACTCACTATCCATTCTGGAATAATTAGAAGTTGCTTCCAGGAATTAGGTACAGAGTGGTAAACATAATGTAAATCACAGTTGTTAAACTGATTCAGGGGACAGAATATCAACTCAAGAGACACCCCAGGCATATGTACCTACAGTATGTCAGCTGTGAAAGTATTGCCAGAATCATTTTAACATAACAAGGTTATACAATATCTGGTATGATTTGGAGGTCCATATATTTTATTATTATGATGATGACAGTAACAATGATGATGATGATGATGTAACTATAGAGAGCACTGCTCTTAAGTGACACACTATTTCCCATATAATTAATCAATTCTTCATACCTCTGGAAATTCATCAGCTCTACTATAAACTTTTCCCACAAACTCACACATCACAGTGATTTGTCTGGACTGCTAAAGAAAGGTGATTTTGAAATGTTTGCAATATTAATAATTTGGGTAGAATTAAACCTAGTAAATTAAGTCAAAGAATAATGAAGCTGAACTCCTACTTCTGACTTTGACATATTTGTTGGACTTCAAATTCTATTGTCATTTTTTTTACTTGCTCTTCATATTGAGACAAAATACCCAACACCCAAAGTTCAAGGAGTAAAAATTTATTTAGCTCACAGTTTGTAGAGGTTTTAGTCCATAATCAGCTGGCTTGAAGGCAGTGACATGGCAAACAAGCATTACAAAGGAGAAACAGTTCATGGTCAGAAGATAGCAAAATAACCAGGACTGACCATAGCTCTTTCTACCCTTATATCTTATCCAGGTTACTTGGGGAAGGTCACACTTTTACCTTTAATCTTAGTTCTCTTGGTCCTAGCACTGAACATTAATCAATTCCAAGTCACACACTCTAAATCCAGAAACCTTGAAAAAAGGCCCACCTATGTCTCATGAGGAGTGAGGAATACATCAAAACACAAGCCAAAACACCATTTAAGGATGCAATAATAAAATATATAGTAGTTATATGGTATATGAATTTTAAATAACCAATTGAAAAATCAAAGAGTTTGAAACATGAATTTTTGAGGATAAAAAATATTTATATAATCTGAAAACTAGAATTTAATTACCTTTGTGTTATTTTCATTAATTTCTGAGATAGAAGATATTCAATATATGAGATAGTAAAATTTATTAGGTAATTTATGAAATAAGGGTATTAATTTAAATCTTTACATTTCAATAAATGTTAATATACTAATTGGCAATATATATGCAAAATTTAGAATAACACATAATATTCAAAATATACTCCTTTAATTTGACAGATACAGTATTTCATGGTGAAATAAAATTTAGGAACACTGAGTTAAACAAAATTACATGGTTTCTTTATTGGTGGACTTTGCAGTCTTTCAGACATTTCACGTAATTCAGTTTTCTAAAATTCTTAAAAATTCCCTTAATTTTTCATGGAACACACTTCACCATCGATCTTGAAGAGATAGATTCCAAGAAATTTGTTTTTCAGAAATGTTAATATGGAATGAAACCTTTATTTTACTTTATGTGCAGAACTAAATTCCAAAGATGTTTGTGGTTGAATAATGGCAGAGACAAGACTAGAAATCATGGATCTTAATTTTGTACAGTATTTTCTGACTGATTATTTATATAATTGTTAACACTTTCTTATAAGATAGTTTTGTCACCACATTTTCTTATTTTCCAAGTTATTGTCAGTGATGTCACTTATCAAACATATCATGCTTTTAAGGCTAAAATTTAACCTCCTTATACTCATGTATAAGGCTAAAATAATACCTTATAACTTGGTTTCACCTATCAAACTTTAGTTAGGTCTTAAAGCAAGATAAAAGAGAATGTGTCTGCCTCAAGTAAACAGAGCATAACACACTGCATCATTATGCTTTATTTTAAAATATATTCGAAATTGCTTCTGAAAAGTCCATACTGTCCAGTGACATGGAAACAGGTCACATACGCCAGTGCACATCACCATCTGTCTGCACAAAGTTGTCCTTTTTGCTGAGTTGAGTGGAAAGGTTAGTTTCAGATTAGCTCTGTATGTGGTTGTACAGTTCCCAACTGAAAATCAAAAAGGATAGGGAATTGAACATTTTAAAAAGAAACACTGCACAATTAATGCATGCAGCTAACGAGAGCTGGCTTGATCTCCAGTGTGAGTAGGTGCTGCATCTGATAGCACTGAAGTGGCTAGGAGGAAGGTACAGCTTCCCCTTAAGGCTACAGACAGATCATCTGCAAGAAACAAGTCATTGCTTACTTAGACTCTAGCAATGACTGGCAGAGAAATTATGAATAGTTTGCACTACAAAACCAAGAGATAGTTTGCCTTCTATGGAAATTAACCTAAGTCTAAATCAAAATGAAACAAATAAGAATGGCAAGTCTATTTTGCTTAAGCAGTTAATTAGCAGTAAATGCAGCAAAATCTCAGTCTTAAGTAGAGTGTCAAGTAGAACTGCACTATCTATTCTACTATGCAAACAGGAAACCAACCCAGATGCTGACAGCGTCAGAAACTGATCATGTTCCTGAACCTGCAGTTTTGACAGCAGAAACACATAAAGTTCATCTGGCATATGCAAGCCTGCCAGTAAAACATCATTGAAACCCAAGCTGAAGTTTAACAGTTCTCAGAAAGAGACAGGGATTTCACAGTCTGCTAATATATATATATATATATATATATATATATATAGTGCAGAATTGTAGCAATTGTTTATCTCTTAGAATTCACTCTTTATTTGTTTATCCTTTAGTTTAAGAAAAGCCATACAATGCATATTTCTGTGGGCACAATTTCAACAGAGAATAATGTGGGATACCAACTTATGAGCTGAGCTTTTGATGAATTGTAAACCCTGAATAAGATAAATTGAGCCTTTCAAGGCACTCTTAAACACATAATTCCCAGGCAATAAAGGAAAAAGAGAGAAAATCTTTTTCCTATGAATATTTAATTTCCATGTCTTCAACTTATAAAATAGAAAGGCAGCAGAAATTTCTGTTAAGTGTCCACGATTCTAGAATTCTTTGACAATCATCAAAACTAGACATGAGTAAGGGGATGTAATGAATACTCAGAATTTCTTATTTCTTCCTTCTTCACATAAACAAAGCAAAATGGTTGCATATGCTCTGAAATTTGTTTAAGTATAACCACAGAATGTCTTTCCTTGACACTATTACTTCCAAGTACACAGTAAATGAGATACAGAGAAACCTCTTACAGCAGTTACACATTCCAACATCTTGTGATGGAAGAGAGACAAAGAAAGACATGAAAGGAAAAAAAATCTGATAAAAGTCAATACCATGGAAAATGGCCTAGATTAGTGTTTTTCAAAATTTGATCTGGCAAGATTTCTAGAGTTTAAGTAAATTCTGCTACTGGATAAATTCTATAGAATCTAGATCAGGTCTAGGAAATACACATTCTTGAACTCAATCAAAGAGCAAGAGAAAAGTAGTATATTACCATTATTTTATCCTGAAAGCAAATGTGGATTTAGATTTTATAGATATATTTATATTAGAAGCTTTTATTATTAGGCTCCTTAATTTTAAATATTATCCAACCCTTCTAAAATATTTTTACGATGCTAAGGGAAAACTTCCTACTAGGCACAATAAGAAACAACTAAAAATTGTTGATTTTAAGTATTATGGTAAATGATTAAAATGTGTTCATCTTATAAAGATGAGTTTCTGTTACAGGATGGGAGAAAATAAGGACCAACAATTTCATTAAGTAACTTATCAAGATTCTTCACCATTTTAACATAACAAAAATAGTTGAAGAAATAATTGGAATTGAACCATAAACTTGGAGATTAAATCACACTAAGTGTATGTAGCTTTAAAACTGAAAGTAGAATGTCCTTTGCAAAATGCATCTTAGATTTTTATTTTACACAATACTTGTGAATAATAGTTCAAGATGTTCAGTGAGACCAAAGGACAGCTGAGTTCCTTCATCTTTAGTAACTATATAGTTATAGCTGTGAGATTAAATCATATCTTTAGCAAGTACTTCTCAGATATCTAATAAGAAAACAAATAGATAAAAGTTTTAAGCAGATTAAAGTTTTAAGCAGAAATTGTATTCCTTTCATGCGTGAAGAACCATGTAATGAAATTAATTTCAAAATATCATTGACATAAAATAGTCCAGAAAAATTTTAGCTATTTCATATTTCACAATGACATGCTCAAATAAATTAACTATATAGAAAATGTTATGGCAATTAGAACTATTATTAATTTCTACTAATATCAATGAGAATTTTGAGAAAATGAGTTCGTTATGATCTCCTAAAATCTTGTTTATTGCTTAAGAGCAAACAGCTCAAAAGAAACCCTTTTCATTGTTGATAGTTTCAAGTTACTAGTTTTGCTTCAAATATCTTCATTCTTCTGAAGGTTTTCATTTTATCCTTACCTATCTGAAAACAAATTAAAATATTGAAGCAGCCAAGGAAAAAATTATACATAGGATGTTTACTTATCATTAAATATCTAAATCTTAATACAAATAAGTTCCTTACTTTTGCCTCCCTCACCTAACTTTGGACTTCGAGATATTGCTTAGATATGTGAACCCAAATAAAACCTTCCCAACAAAATACAAGGTGCTTCCTCCTTTGACCCTGGCTGGTGGTAACTGGCTAGAAGACTCTGAGTTTGGTTCCTCCCTTTCTCCATTGACACAAAACTGTGGCAGCTGGAAAGAGAAGCCTGAGATCTGCCCCACCTCCTTCCACTGGTGGGGCTCAGGCACAGAGCCACAGGAACACCAGCGACACAGTAGGAGCTCAGCTAAGGGGCCCATAATGGACAGGCAGGACTCAAGACACAGAAATGTCTCATGCAGCAGTAACATTGCAAGCCAACAAGTAGTAAGTTAGGAGATCTAGTCTTGTGCTTAGAGACAAAGACAAGAGGAATAGAAGTGGGTGGGTAGGGCCACCCCTTTCTCTATTTTTGTATTTTCTCTCTTTTTTTCCTTTTTCTTTTCCTTTTCTTTTCTAAACACAAACCCTCAAATAAAGAAGAGCTTGAAGTGAGACACTTCAAGCCTTAAAGGAAAACAGTCTTCAACCCAGATTAATATACCCCACAAAACTATCTTTCAAAATTGATGGAGAAATAAGATACTTCCATGACAAAGAAAACTGAAGAAATTTATGACTACCTGCTCTGAAGGACATATTAGAGATAACAAAGCCCACAAATTCCTCAGAATAACATTGCTTTGAAGGACATATTAGATATAACGAAGCTCACAAACACATGAACAGAAATAGAAAGAAGCCACTAGGCAAAGTAACCAATTAAATAGAGGAGAGAGACAGGAAACAAACAACAGGAAAACAATATGAAAAAAATAAACCAATACTTATCATTTATAATCATCAATGTAAATGGTCTCAACGCACCAATCAAAAAGTAGGCTAGCAGAAAGATCAATAAATAGGACTCAACAATATACTGCATTCAAGAAACACATTTAACTCAAAAAGAAATTCATAGACTAAAAGTCAAAGGATGGAAAACAGTTTTCCATGCCATAGGAACCCAAGAAAAAGCAGGAGTAGCTATTCTATTTGCAGACCATGCAAACTTTAAGCCAAAACTGGTTAAATGAGACAAAAGAATGTCACTGCATACTTTTTAAGGGAAAACTCCAAGAAGAGATAACAATCATAAATATTCATGCACCAAACACAGGTTCACGCAGCTACAGAAAATAAACATTAACAGATGTGAAAAATCAAATAAGTACTAATACAACTGTATCAGGGGAACCTTATACCCCATTCTCACAAATAGATAGATCAACTAGAAAAAAAATCAACAAATAAATATTAGAATTAAACCAAGCCTGTGAACAAATGGACTTGGTAGATGTCAACAGAGTATTTCACCACCGAACATCAGAATACACATTCTTCTCAGCTTCACATGTAATATTCACCAAAGTAGATCACATATTAGCTGACAAAATATGTTTAGATGAATGTAGAGGAATTGACACAATCCCATGCATACTATCTGACCATGGTGTAAACTGGAAATTGGTGAAACTGGAAATTGACAAAGAAAATCACAAAAAATAGATAAAAACATGGAAATTAAATAACATCCTGCTGAACAATCAATGGATCACAGAGAAAATTAAAGATGAAATTAAATCATATATCCAATTAAACAATAATGCCAATACAGCATACCAAAACTTATGGGATAGAAAGAAAGCAGTCCTATGAGAGAAATTTATAGTAATGAATTCACATCTGGAGAACTAAATGAGCTCAAATAAACAATCTAATGCTGAACCTCAAACTTCTAGGAAAAGAAAAAAATCAAGGCCAAAACTTGTATAAAGGAGGAAATTATGAAGATTAAAGCAGAAATTATTGCAATTGAGACTAAGACAAATCAAACTCAAATCTCACACAAGGGAGAGAATTTTATATATTTTATATAAATTTTATATATATATAAATTATTTTTCTAATAGTAGAAATTAATGAAACTGAGATTAAGAAAACAATACAAAAAGTGCAATAAATTGAAGCATTGGTTATGTGAAAGAATAAATAAAATCTATAAAACAACAGCTAACTTCATCAGAAAGAAGAAAGAAAAAAGTACAAATTCAAGCAATTAGGAATGAAAAAGGGGAAAACACAACAGATCACACAGAAATCCAGATCATCAATACCTACTATGAGGATTTATATTGTAAAAAGATGGAAACACAAAAAATCAGATCCCTAAACACAATCAAATTGCCAAAACTAAATAAAAAAATATAAAATTTCTAACTAACCCAATAGCAGCCAATTAAATTGAAAACATAAACATTTACCAACAAGTAAAAATTCAGGCTATGATGGATTCACTGTTGAATTTAACAAGAAATTTAAAGAACTAATACCACTGATGCTGAAACTCTTTAAAGAAATAGAAAGAGAACCAGTACTCCTGAAATCATTCATGGAAGTATTACCTAGATTCCAAAATCAGAAAGAAAATTCAACCAAAACAGAAAACTACAGACCAATTTCCCTTATAAATGTAGACGCAAAAATCCTCAGTAGGACACTGGCAAGCAGAATGAAGCAAATCATCAAAATTATACACCATGATCAAGTAGGATTCATTCCAGGGATGCAGGCATGGTTCAACATATGCAAATCAATAAATGTAATACACCATAATAACCGAACCAAAGAAAAAAATCCCATGATCATTTCAATAGATTAACAAAAAGCCTTTGACAATGTCCAACATACATTCATGATAAAAACCTACAGAAAATTGGAATAGATGGTCTTTGTCTCAATCTGATAAAAGCCATGTATGGCAACTAAAAGCAACCATTATACTAAATGGACAAAAATCAAAGGCTTTCACTCTAAAATCAGGAGCAACACAAAGATATCTACCATCTCCACTTTTGTCCAACACAGTCCTGGAAACTTTAACCAAAACAATTAGACAAGATCAAGAAACAAAAGGAATAAGGAAAAGTAAGGAAGAAGTTAAATTATCATTATTGGAGACCCCAAAGCTCCCTCAAAAGACTTGTATATTTGATATCCAAATTCAGTAGTGTAATGAGATACAAAGTCAACATTCAAAAATCATCAGCATTCCTGTATATAAGCAATAAACTCACAGAAAGAGAAAATAGGGAAAGCATACATTCTACAATAACATCTAAAAAAAAAGGAAATATTTAGGAATCAATGGGAAAAAAGGTATTAAAGAGCTGTAAAGTAAAAATTACAATATCCTAAAAAAAAGGAGACCAAAAAGAATATCAGAAAATAGAACGATATCCTTTACTCAATGATAAGAAGAACCAACATAGTGAAAATCACCCTACTCCCAAAACTGCTATGCATATTTAATGCACTCCCCATAAAAATACCGTTAGCATAATTCACATATCTAGAGAAAATTCTTGAAGTTCATTTGGAAACAGAAGAGACCTAGAATAGCAAAAGCAATTCTGGGCAAGGAAAGCATTCAGGGTGCATCACATCCCAGGTTTGAAGTTATACTACAAAGCTACTGAGATAACATCAGTGTGGTATTGTGGGGGTGGGGGACAGGACTGAGGGTCAGTGGCATAGAATACAATATGTAGACTCAACCCCAAATACACTCAGTCACATTATTTTTGACAAAAGAACCAAACATGTTCACTGGAAGAAAGGTAGCCTTTTTAATAAATG
The DNA here is from genome assembly GCA_004027455.1 of Hydrochoerus hydrochaeris. Taxonomy (NCBI): domain Eukaryota; kingdom Metazoa; phylum Chordata; class Mammalia; order Rodentia; family Hydrochaeridae; genus Hydrochoerus; species Hydrochoerus hydrochaeris. The sequence continues at coordinate 596,199 of PVLA01000111.1, forward strand.
ATGTTAGAAAAACTGTTTTTCTCCATGCTGAAGACTAAAACTAGACCCATGTCTATTACCATGCACTAAATTAAAGTCAGAATGGATAACATATCTAAATATTAAAGCAGAAATACTAAATTTACTGAAAGATAAAGTATGTATAAATCTTGAAGACACAGTTGCAGGCAAAGACTTCATGAACAAAAAAACCCCCAGACTGTAAGAAAAAAACTATGAAGAATCAACAAATTAAATCTCACCCTATTAAACAGCTTTTGCACAACAAAATAAATTACCAACAGAGCAAAAAGACAACCCACAGACTGCAAAAATCTTACAGCCAGTTGTCCTTTAGACAAAGAGCTTATAACTAGAACAATAAAGAATTCAAAAAACTTAGACCCCCCCCAAATTCAAAGACCCAATTTAAAAATGAGCATCTGAGATGAATACACACTTTTCAGATGAAGAAATACAAATGGAAAATAAATACATGAAAAAATATTCAACACTATTCATCATTCAAGAGATGCAAATTAAAACAATGCTGAGATTCCTTCTCATCCCAGAAAACATGGCTATCATCAAAATATTCACTGATAATAAATACTGGAGGGGCTTTGGGGAAAAATAAACCCTTCTCCTTTGTTGGTGGAAAAGTAGACTTGTGAAACCCCCGTGGAAATCAGGGTAGAGATTCATTAAGAAACCAAGAGTAGAAGCACTATTCGCTCAGCAATTCCCCTTCTGGGTATCTTCCCAGAAGAATTAAAAACATCGTACCACATCAACATATGCGTACCTATGTTTACAGAAGCATAATTTGTAATAGGTAAATATTGTAAAAAAACCAAATACTCATCAACTGAGGAATGAATAAAAAAGATGTGATTTTTTTATATAATGGAGCACTACTCAGCCCTAAAGAAGGATAAACTTAAGAGTTTTATACGTAATTGGATGCAACTCAAGACTGTACTCATAAGTGAAATAAATCAGACTTGCATGCGTAAACACTGTATTGTCTCACCAGTGTGAGAAACTGAATGAGTAAATAAGATCCAAAACGTAAAATAGATATTTTGAATTGAGAGCAAATTGTTTGAAACAAACAAACTGTGATGGGGAAAGGAGAAAGGAAGAAAGGGAAAAAGAAAAAAATATGTATATACAAGACTGTTAAGTAGTTATACAGCTAGTTTCCCTGTTCATTTAAAAGAAAGATTTGTGCTAATATTATTTGGACAAGAGTTTAGGCCTATATCTTGTAGTCTGAATAACTACAATGAAGGTAACAAGAAACTATGTATTGATTATTATTACTCTCCTACTAGCCTGTTTTGAAAATCTTGGTTTTTTTTCTCTTTGAAGTAATAAAATAAAATAAAATAAAAGGTAAGCTGCAATGACATTTTAACTGATCAGGTGTGTTCACATTTTAAAACCATTCTTAAAAAAGCAAATAACAAATTGCTCACATATGTGAGTCTGAACTATTTCACCCAAGAGTATGATCCCTTTCACTGTTTTGTTTTGATCAGCTTTATTCTGTTTAATTTTGTTTGGTTTTATTCTCTTAAAAATAAAAAAGCAAATAACATTAATTTTAATAATACACATACATATATACGTATGTATATATATGTATACATATAACATATATGTATATGTACATAAATGTGTATATGTATATATATTCATGTACATATGTATTCATATAGCACATCTCAACTCAAATCATTTCTATATAAAGTTCTCAGTAGTCAGCCCAGGACTTCTGCACTGGTCAATTCTGAACACATTTTTGTCTCCACACCATTTACCTGCCAGCTAATCCGCTCCTCTTACCTGTGGCAGGAAAATTCCTTGAAACAGTTGTCTCCAATTCTGTTTCCAATTTGAGACCAGTTTCCTTGAAAGCTGCTGTTTCCAATTACTCCCCGCTGTGCACACTTAATCCAATCAACCACTCACTGTCCTCCTTCAGTCAGAGTTGCTCAAGTCAAGGCCACCGACAGTTATTTCCACAGAACTGAGCCACATTTGATCTCGGCCAAAAGGCTGAGAAGTGGTAGAATTAAACCAATGACCGCCAGAAATACAAGAACTGCATGTTCTTGTTTATACATATAAGACAAAACATGTCATCTTAAAAGAAGAATTATAATTACTAGATTTTGGTAAGGGTAGGCATAAAAAGAGAGGTTGATGAGAATACACTATAAGCATGAATGGAAATAGTATATAGAGTTTCATTAATATGCATGACTAATATATGCAATAAATTTTTTTTAAATGTTTCTAGCAGAAATGATGGCACATTTCTATAATCCCTCATTCTGGGAGGATGAGGCAAGAGGATCACAAGTTTAGGCCCAGCGTGAGCAACTTGCCATTATTTTGATGATAAAATGTCTTCTTATATTCCTTCATGCAAAATTTACTTACATTAGAATTATAGTGATGGGTCTCCCCCCACTTTTTTACCAAGAGAGAACAACTTTTTCTGATTGTTATCTCAATAAATCAACATATTGGTGCAGCTTGTGAACATATTTTCTGTTAAAATTAAAAAAGGGCTGGGAGTGTAGCTCAATACAAAGGCCCTGAGAGAGAGAGAGAGAGAGAGAGAGAATAGATAGATAGATAGATAGATAGATAGATAGACAGAGATATATAGATATAAATATATAAAATTTCTGTAAGATATTTCTTACAGAAGTTTGTATGTGTGCCCACTTAAATTTTAAAACGACACTATTAACCACAATGTCTGGTATTACAGAAAAATAAAAATGAATTATCATCTAGAAAAAAAATGGTGATCACTTCTCTGTGTCCACATATGTAACCTATAAAATACAATGTGTTACAGATAAGTAACTCTCTGTTCTTTGCGTATTTTCTTCACTTGAGTTGAAGGATGTCACCCTACTGTGTTTTCCCTTTTATTTCATTTACCTCACTGTCTCCTTTGTATATTCCATCATTTTTTTTTTAATCTCTTAGCTTGCAGTGTCCAAAGATTCAGTTCTTGATCTTTCTCTTTCCAGGTCCATCCTTCCTTAGAGTTTCTGTGCGGTTTCATTGCTTTAAAATATCATCTATACGGGAATGGCTAACAAATGTAGATTTCTCTCAATTCCAGTCATATATCCAAATTTTCCTTATGATGTCTGGTAAGCATGGCACGAATAAATCCTAAATACAATTTGTTTCCCTAAAGATGCTACTGATCGTTCCTTTATCTTAATAACAAATCCATTTTTCCAGTTTCTGAATCTCTGGACTCTTGCATTTAACTCATCTCTCTTGTACCCTCAGGTTGACCAGACCTTGAAAATACATTTAAAACTGACCTCATTCTCATCAACTGTCTCCTCTCAACCGGTGCAATGTGTCCTGCTCCCTGTCCTGGATTATAGCATAAACTCTTGGGCTGAGCTCTTACCTACTACTGGACTTGTGCTCTTACAGTCTGTTCTTAACAGAGCCCTCAAGGGACGAAATGAGGATTTTTTTTTTCAGTTAAATAAAAAAATGAAAGAAGTTATTCTCAAGAAATCTATCTGTAAAAAAAAGTTCAAAAAGAGACATTTCAAGTGGAAAAATACAAATAACATTTTCTATTAAAATGTGCTAAATTTGTGAAGTGAAATATTAAAGCTCAAATTTTATAAAATCTTATTGTCTACATAGGGAAGTTTATTTTTGCATTTTATTTTGAACTTTGTGAAATTAAAATATTACTGTTACATTTCAAAAGTAGCCACAAAGTTTATAGTTACATATTTCAAATAAGCAGAGACAAGATAGAAGA